>CM053595.1:196763018-196801314 GCA_028646575.1 Pseudocheirus occidentalis | reverse complement strand
GACCAAGCCCTCTTGATTTTCCTTCTTCCAAATAAATTAGTCTTATATTTACAGTAAGTAGAGGAGCCAATTTGGGGAACAGCATACCAGAAGTCTTGGCTTTCTCTGCTACCTTCAAGTAACCTCACAATGGGGAAAAATTTAGCCTTTCTTATAGTGATTGGAGACAAAGGCTGCCTTTCCACCCCACAGTTCAGCTGTCCATCTTCCCTGATTATAATAACATGCTTTTATCAGGTCTTCCCATGAGACTGTATGCCAGGACTTTATTGAAGCAGACAGAAATGAGACACATGGTCAGAAAGCCACTCCAAACATGGCCAGACTCCTACATGCTTACCTCCTTAGATTGATGTTGTTTATGCTTCTTTCTCAGAGAGGACCATTCTAGGGATGGCAAGCTAATGCTTCGTTTCCTCGTTCCCTAAATGTAAAAGTCAGCTTACTGCCCTCTAGAGTTCCCTAATATTGAGAATAAATCTAACTTTTCCTACTAGGGTTTTCTAAGTGACCACAATTCATGGATCCTGGACTCATCTTTCCACCTACTCACCCTGAGAAAGAAAAGAAGAAAATCACTACTTTTGTGATAAGTTTTGAAATGTTGGAGCCTCTATTGGCCAGAGTCAGAAATGCAGGCATGTTAAAGAGTAGCTTTAGTGGAAGAGCTATGGTTCCATATGGGAATGGTGAAACATTCTAAGGTGTTTTTCTTTTTCAGCTGATAAGAAATGTTCAGCCAATTTTAGATACTTGCTTCTGGCTGCATTTTAAAAAAATTCCTTGATATTTATGTGACTATTTTAGTCAGGAATACAGGTTAGTACAAGCCCAAGGCCTGAAAGAATTGGGGTCTAGCTTAAAAGAAATTGGTTTATGGCCAAGTGAGAACGTTCAAAAATTAGAAAACGTGGTGCCTGGTACAAGAACTATATTTCTATTCTTCATCTATGTATTAGTGCTGTGGCTGTGAAAAAGACAGAAGAGACATTTTTACAACCTTTTAAAACTCTTCCCTTTAATAATATGTATTGACATGATGTATGATCATACTATAAAGAAAAATATGTAGCCTACGTGCCTAGGTAGGGCTGATATATGGATGCAGACACAGGTGAAATAGGTGTACATATAAGTGTTAGAGACAGTGTTGTACAATAGAAAGAAAATTTGGAGTCTGAAGAGCTGTTTAAACCACAACTTTTTCACTTGTTTCTCTGAGTGACTTTGGGCAGGCCCCTTCACTTCCCTGAGTCTCCGTCTCCTCTGTAAAATGAATGGACTAGACAAAATGACCTCCAAGGTCCTTTCTAACTCTTCATCTTTGCCATTTTCTTTCTAGACCTTTAGGAGGCGAATGACACTTTAGCTCAACCCTCTCCTTGTAGAGCAGGGTGGGGAATGTGCAGCCTCAAGGCTACATGTGGCCCTCTAGGTCCTCAAGGGTGGCCCTTTGACTGGATCCAAACCTCGTAGACCAAATCCCCTTAATAAAAGGATTTCTTTTGTACAACTTGGGCTCAGTCCAAAGGCTTTACTGGAGGACCCAGAAGGCCACATGTGGCCTCAAGGCTGCACATTCCCCACCCCTGCTCTAGATCCTCTCTCCTTCCTGAGTTTTCATGGTGATGCTCTGTCCTGGTTCTCTTCCTATCACTCTGATTGCTCCTTCTCATTCTCCTCTGCAGAATCATCATCAATTTCCTATCTCCCATTCAGTTGTGTTTCTAGACTCAGTCTCTCAGTATCTCATTAGCTTCTTTGGATTCAACTCTCTTCTCTGTGCGGATGAATCCCCAGTTTCCACAGTCTGCTTTAATATCTCTTGCAAAGTCCAGGCCTCCAAATGCCTGGGACATTTTCATCTAGATGTTCCATAGGCATCTCAAACTCAGCATGCCTAAAATGTACCTCATTATCATTTCTGCAGAACCCACCCCTCCTGACCTCTCTATTTTGATTAAGGACATCACCATTTCACAACCTGCTGGCCATCTTCCATATTTAATTCTCACCCCATACACACACAAACCCAATAGGATACCAAGTCCCATCTATTGCTACTTAGTATGACTTGCATATATCACCTTCTCTTCATTTATACCACCATCACCCTAGAATGCCCTCATCACCCCTCTCCTGGCCTATTGAAATAGCCTCCTAATTAACTTGTCATTCCACTGCCAAATCGATATTCCTAAAGCACGGGCCTGACCGTTTTACTCCTTGTTCAAGAAAGTTAAACAGTTTCCTATAGCATATAGGACAAAAGAGAAACTATTTCACCTGACATTTAAAGCCCTCCACAACCTGACTCTAGCTGACACATTATCCCTGTACCAGAGACTGTGTCCTAGATGAACTTCTGTCTTGAGACCTTGCTTTCCTGATTTGGAGACCTACCTCTCCCAAACCAGTGAGACAGAGAGAAGAAAGGAAGAAGAGAGGGAGGGAGAGAGCACATTAGTAGAAGAATAATCAATATAACCTACTTTCTTCCTCTTTTTCAGTTCTGGACCTTGTCCATTTTCCATCCATAGCATCAGTCTACAACAGAAGATGTCCCAAAAGTCTTAATGCAGTTTTAAACTTAAAACTTACTATACTACTGTACCAGTGTACCAGCTCTGTGGCTTGTGCGCCCAACTTATTTCATATTCTGGATAACAAACTTTCTTCATTCATTTTTAAGAGTTTGCCCTAACTATCCATTGTCCATATGTGGATAGTTAGACCAGACTATTTTGTGTAATCAATTATAGATGTCATTTAGGATGTTCAAAAAAAGTTCCAGAATGGATTTTATTAAGCACAATATCATCCTCCAATGGCAACATCAGAAGAACTTCCACATTGTGGCAGATTCTTTTCTTCATCAGTAATATGAAGCTGTTCTATCACAATAATTCATAAAGATATTCACAAAGCTCTAAAAAGAACAAAGATGAGAAGAACAGCTGGATCAGATCAAATACACACAATGGAGGTCCCTAGCAGCTAGGTGACTCAATGGACAAGAACAAATCAAGCATCATACACTTGCTAGCTGTGTGACCCTGGACAGGTCACTTAACCTCAGTTTGCCTGAGTTTCAACTATAAAATGGGAATAGTACCTACCTGGGTTGTTGTGAGAGCAAATAGAATAGTATTTGTAAAGTTCTTGGTGTGGTGCTATAGCACCAACACAATATTCACAGTGCCAACAGCAACTGTGAATATGCCAGCATAGTACTCAATTGCAAAATATAGCAGGCTCTCCATATAGAAGACAGAAGCAAACCATTTATTCTGACACCAGAAAACCATATTCCAAAATGAGAAAGCTGAATCCATTATAGTAGCAAAGAAGTTAATAAACTATAACAGCACAGAGAGCCATACCATCCTGTAGCCTTCCCACAAACCAACTCTCACAAGCCTAGCTATCTGCCTGCCTGCAACCTCTCCTCCCATAGTCTCTTACTGCTCTGACTCCCAGATTCCTGTGGGTTCTGCTGCACCTTTCAGCAAACTCCTCCTACCACAGGCTCCATGTGATTACATTCAGCCTATTATAGAGAAAGGAAGATCTTCAAATCAGGAAAAGTCTTCAAATTTCTTTTAGGCTTATTAAGGGGCAGGGAAGATCTTCAAATTCCCATTACATTACATTTGGTCCCAAGATCTTTCATGTCCCTCACATAGCAAAAAAACATTAACGATACATTTCATTACATAAGTGAATGGGAGATTAGGGGTAACTGGTATAGAACTCTACAACAATATAGCAGGGATAACAGAAAAAAAGCACATAAAACAATATCTTGGGGTAGGAGCTTGGGCACAAGTACTCTATCTTTCCCCCTCCGATGAATGGGGCTCAAAATCTTGAAGTAAGGGGCAAAGATCTCTTCTCCCATAGCTGCTTCCTGCTAAAATTGAACATAGAGCTATCCCTGCTCCAAGAGGTCTCATTCAAGAGGTCAGTTCTTTAGCTGGCATCTGGAATTTGGTTGACACCATGTCCAGGGTGGTACATCACAGTCATAGAAAGGGGGTGACATCAGCTTAAGAGATCAGACATCTGCAGGTGGAGGGTACTAAGCCTGCAGGAAACAAATCTTGCAAACAAATTTAACAGACAAAAAGTCAAAAAGAAACAAATATTTGGTCAGTTGTGCTTCTGGAGTCCATGAACTCACTATCATAACCTCATTCATGGTAGAATATATGAATTAAAGGTATAACTTGGCAATCATCTTCTCCTGAATAAGCAGCAGTTACAGTGTTTTCTTTCCTATGTGCTATAATCCATAGCCTTTAGAACATCTGCCTTCTGCTTTACCCATTCTTTAGCTCCCAGTCTTATTCTGTCAGTAGAACCAAACCCTTCAGTTCCTCTAACAGTTATTTCTGAAGGAGGGTCAGTTTTCACAAGAGGTATTGTTTCACAAGGAATAATAATCACTTGAACCATTCTATCATTTTTACAAAACTGTATGGGTTCTTCACTCAAATTTTGGAATGTCACAATAATTTCTTCTTGATAATTAGACTCTATTACTCCAACCAATATATGTATTCCTTGAGCTGCTAATCCTGATTTAGGTAATATCCATCCAGAATGATTTTTAGGAATTCTCATACATATTCCAATACAGATGTTTCTCTTTCTTTCCTATCCAACCAAAAGTTCTCTAAACAGCATAAATCATATCCTGCTGAACCAGGTGTTCCTGGATATAGTGCTGGGACATCTTGCCTCACAATCCAATACTCAGAGCTCTACACCAGGTAACTCTAATTCTTCTAAATGTTCAGCCACAATCCTATGACAAATAGTGGGGCTATGCAGATATTCTTGTGGCAAGTGGATAAAAATATATTGTCTGCCCTGCCAAGTGAAAGCAAACTGGTCCTATCATTTAGAGTCTATTGGGATGGTAAAGAAAGCATTGACTAAATCAATAACTGTGTACCATCATATTTCTATATCCTTTCTATTAAGGCAATGGTATCTGGAACAGCAATATATAAGGGAGGAGTGAGCTTATTCAGTTGTCTGTAATCTACTGTCATTCTTCACATCCCATCTGACTTTCCCACTGCCAGACAGAATGATTCTGTCACGTGGTTGTAGGGACTAACACTCCTGATTAATGTATTCCTTTATAGTATTGGTAATTTCATCTTGCCTACCTGCCACACAATGCTGCTTTAAAGTAATTACTTCAGAATGTTCAAGTAAAGTGATTGGGTCCATTTTTATTTTTCCCCCTAAAACTGTGTTAATTCCTATCTTCCTTACTGCAAATTGTATCTTCCTTCAGGTAAATTCAGGCTCGTACCTCTCAGTATGTCTATCCCAGTGATATATTCAGGAATAAGTACAATGACCATGGTATATCCTTTTTTTGGGTAATTGTCCAAATGTTATCATTAGCTTAACTTGTCTGGTTGATATTTCAGCTCCTCCCAGTCCTGTCATAGTAATAGGAGTTCCATGTTTGATAGTAAGCACTTAACAGATGCTTGTTCTCTTCCCCTTCCCCCTGCTGAAAGCAACAACTTGGAGTGCTTTGAAAGATTGATTCTTGAGATACTTGAAAGAGGGGATGAAAAACAAATCACACACTTTATTACTTAAGAGCAATGAGAAAATATCAGTAAATTTCTATCCTACTGTCTCTAAAAAATCTTTGTTTAGATTATTTTTTAGACTTCTGGTGAGAGCTAGAAGTGCCTATGTATGATAAAATGAATCATGAACTGCCTCTGGACTTAGAAAGACCTAGATTCAAACTCTTCCGTTGACATATACTTGTAATGTGACCCTGGGCAAGTCACTTGACCTTGAAGTGCCCCAGGTGGCTCAATAGGACTATAAATTACAGAGGTGGTACCAACTTTTGATAGAGGGGATTTCTTCACCGAGCATCCCCAGGATTAATGAAATCACAGGTCCAGACCCTCCCCTATCCAAAATATTAACTTTATGAGAATATTCTACACATATATCAAAAGCTTCTGTGACAAGGGAACGAGAAGGGAGCAGAAAGGCCTTTTACAACTGGTACTTGACAGCAGACCTTTCTTTACAGTCAAACAGTTGACTAGAAAGTATAAAAAACATGAGATTCCATTATGCTTATTTGTTGACTGTAAAAAAGCATTTGACTTGGTAGAACAAATTACCACCTTAAAAGCTCTTTCAAGTACATTTTCTCCCATGTATGTGTCAATACCATACAAGATTGCTTGAAAGAGGTAACATCAGAAATAACTTTGTTCAACTACTTTCTGATTATTAGTATCAAGTGAAGCACAACTGGGAGATGTGCTTGCCAAGTGTTTACCATGTGGGATGCCCAGCACAAAGATTCAGATGCATTCTTGTTTTGTAAACCAGTCTCATTACTTTATATAGGGCAGCTAAGTGACATGGTGCATAGAGCACTGAACATGGAGTCAAGAAGATCTGAGTTCAAATGCAGCCTCAGACACTTACTGACTGTGTGACCCTGGGCACATCACTTAACCGGGTTTGCCTCAGTTTCCTCATCTGTAAAATGAGCTGCAGAAGGAAATGGCAAACACTCCAATATCTTTGCCAAAACAAACAAAAAACCCAGAGGGAGTCGTAAGGCATTGGATACAACTGAAATGATTAAACACCAATTTTATATTATACAACATAACTCCTTTCCAAGTATTAATGTTCCATTAGGCATTGAAGGGGGAAATATTGGTTTATTATGATAACTGTTACTAGATGACAGAGTCATAACTAAGACAAGGCAACTGGAGCTGTGAACCAGGGTATTAAAATTAATGCTAACTTTTATTTCACTCTCTTAACAGAACTGAAACAGTGGCTTCTAGTGTGTAAAAATAGAGCATTTATTAAGTACTTACTGTGTGATATTAACTATGCTGTGTTGGGGATGTAAACACAGGCAGATAAGGCAGTTCCTACCTTCAAGAAGCTTACATATTAGTGGGAGAAGACCCACTAAAGAGAAGCTGAAAAGGATGGGGAGGGTACCTCACTATTGTGAGGAGATGGAGGAGTCCAAAAAGGGAGTCAAATCAGGATTGAAGTAAATGAAGTAAGTGATTATGGTTGGGACTCCCTTGTGAAATGACTTTCAGGGATCAGGAGAGCACTCCTCAGGGCATACACATTCCAGGAAGTGAAGGTATAGCTGGGACCCCTCATAATAAGTTAAAATAGGAATTATGGTGTGGTGAGCTGCCTGAGTTTCTTCCTCACCCCACTGTCCCCTCTTTCCCTCCCCTAACAGTTTCTCCAGCAGCTTCCCTGAACTAATGTCCAGGGTTACCCTTTCCTATTTTCCCCTTCCCCAAAAGAGAGCTCTCTTAGACCCTGAGTGTTTTGTAGTATTTGCCACAGGCACATTGACGTACTTCTAAAAGCTATGCATTTCCATGTTCTTAAATATGGAAACTCAGGTTGTAAAAAATCCCACCTACTCCCATTCTTTTATTTTTTTCTGTAAGTTGGTAGTATAAAGCTTTCTTGATTATTTTTAGAAGGAAAGAAAGGTAAGTAAAAGATACTAGAGAGGATATTTAACTGTTTATTGCCATGAACAATCTTTAAAACACATCACAAATGTCAATTTAACAAGTCCCCCTGTGTACTATAAGATAGGTCAATCTATTAAAGATCATGAATGATATTCTCAAATTTAAAGATTTGCCTGGTCCACATAGCAAAACCTTAATAGATCTGGAAAGAGAAATAGGACTCCTGCCTAATATATAATTCTACTACTAATAATAGCAGAAACAGAAGCATAAAACATTATGAAAGCATATTTTTGACCAAAGCATTATATTTCTGCTAGGGAAGGGAAGAGGCAGAGACTAGGGAAGTTGTCATTAGAATTGAGAATACTGTGGAACATAATGGAGTATTTATCAGAGTACTGCCATGAGATACTTTTCAAACACTTCGTAAGAAATAATTTAGGAAACTTGATTCCTGGCTTTTCATTTGTGACCTACCAGTGCCTTGGAATGCTACAGAGGCAAAGCCCTAAATCTCTTTGGGAAAAGAAATGCCTTGAAAAGCTGTGACCAATTAAAGAACCATATTGAAAAATTAGAAAGTAGTGGTTAATAGCAAATGAGACCAAGAGTAATAGCAGAGAGCTAATTAGATCCAAGTTGGCAACCTAGTCTGAGAGCCAATGGAGCTAGTGATGAGAGAACAGGAGAGGAGAGAAAAAGCAAAAATCCATGGAGCTAAGAGCTGAAAGATGGTCTCTTCATTTTTCATAGTCTTCAGCCACTTTAGTGGCTATTAATAAAATGGGGAAATAAGAGAAATTCTCATGAAAACCAATACAATTGATGAGAGAGACTGTACTGAAAAAGGGGCAAAGGGGAAAACCATGAACAGCTTGCCTGAATTAAGATTGAATATTTTCACCCTCTCTGAATAACTAATGTGTTCGATCTGTCCTGAAGCCCATGAACCCACTGTTACTTGTTCCTACTAAAATGTCCAAGGGAATATTTAAGAATTACCACTGAGAGTTCACCTTGTGTTGGGTGTTTAACTACAAAGTGTGGCATGGAGCAAGTACCCAGCTTTCTTTCCCTCTCTTTAGCCATCGCCAATAAATAAGGGGAATTTTATGTCCAACCCTGTTCCCTCCCCCTCTGGGAAGCCATGGATGTACCAGAAATGGTGATGGCTTTGCAAACCAAGGACCTGAATAGGAATCCCAGTTTTGCTGGGCATGAGAACAAGGACATGCCATTTGCCTTCTCTGTATCTCAGTTTCCTCTTATAAAAAAGAGAGGGTTGTACAAGGTGATCTCTCCAGTCCTTTCCAGCTCAAATATTCTAAAATCATTCCTACTCCCCTTCTGCTTGCATGCTTCCATCCACTTTCCAAGCATCTTTATGCTCAAAACTCACTTTTTAAAAGTGCTGTTAGAAAGACAGTGTGATTAAAGGATGGGAAAACTTTATGGAAATGTATAATTCACCTTGGTGGATTCAAATATATGTATTTTTCAGTAATATTCAAAAATAATATATCTATATCTATATATCTGTATCTATCTATCCATTTATCTATCCATTTATCTATCAGTCTATCTATCTATCTATCTATCTATCTATCTATCTATCTATCTATCTATCTATCTATCTATCTTGCAGTTACTTCCCTACTGCAATCCACCTGGGGGCTTATCTTTTCACCTTTGCTTCCTTCCTTCTTAAATCCATTGGCTTCTAAGAAAAAAGTTTTTTTTTTCCTTTTCTTTGTGGGAAACTAAAAATGAGGTCCTGGCCCATTTACTGGTTCTTTATTGGGGCACCAGTGATACTAATCACCTCACACATGCTTCTCCATATCCAGAAAAAACTCATGACGGGATGGTTTGCTTTTAGAGGAAGTCCGGAGTAGGAGATAAAAGTGCTGGACTTGAATCAGGAAAATCAAGGCTGAAATCTCCCCACTGGCACTGACGAGCTTTATGATCATGGTCAAGTTACTTATCCTAGCCTCAGTTTCCCCCGCTGTGAAATAAGGATAACAGCTATGGCACCTACTCCACAGAGCTGTGGTGAGGCTTATGGGAGGTAATTAATGTTAAAGTACTTGGCAACCCAGAAAACTTTGTAAATGTCAATTATTAAGCCATAGAATGTAAGCTTAGTGAGGGCAAAGATTGTCTATCTCTAGCATTTTTCATGGTGCCTCATTATGTGGTTGGCACTTAATAAAGGCTTTTACAATTAGATTTAATTGAGCATCTATGGTGAGCAGCCATTCTCATAAACATTACTTGATTTTAAAGTGGAATCACAGAATTCAGGGTCAGAGGGATACTCAGCTGCCATCAATGTTGACCTGTCCCAGAAAAAAGGCTCTCATTTGGAACATCCTAAGAATTTTACCATTCAGCTTTCATGTGAATACCTCCAGCCACACATTCAAACCTGTTACATTAATTAGGCAGCCCCTTCCCCTTTTGTATAGCTATATTTTTCAAAGGGGCAGCTAGGTGGTGGAGTGGATGAAGTGCCAGGCCTGGAGTCAGGAAGATTGCCCTTGATGAATTCAAATCCAGCCTCACACTAGCTGTGTGACCCTGGGCAGGTCACATAACTGTGTTTGCCTCAGTTTCCTCATCTGTAAAATGAGCTGGAGAATGAAATGATGAACCATTCCAGTATCTCTGCCAGGAAAAGCCCAAATAGGGTCATGAAGAATCAAATACAACTCCAAACCAACCCAACAAGTCAAACTTGTTAGAAATTGTCAGAAATGTCTTCTCAAGTCCAAATTTGATTCTTTATAACTTCTACCCATTGTTTCTGTGGTTTTTTTCTTCAGGAGGCCCAATTAAAGCATGACTTATCCCTCTAACATTTGATAGCCCTTCTAATACTTGAAAACAGTAGCAACCTTATATGTTTTGTCTACCCCTATTAAAATGGTAACTTCTTGAGAGTAGGGGCTGTCTTTTATATTTATTGCCTCAGGATATAGCAATGTGCTTTGCACACAGTGAGGGTTCAGTAAATATTTTTTTCATTCGTTCCTTCATTTCCCACCTCCAGCCTGTCTTCTCTTTTTGGGGCTAAATAATACTGTTGATGTTTGGGGTTTAGGGATGCTCAGGACCCTAAAATATTGACAACACCAGGTCCTGCCAAATGAATTCAACTTAAGTCTTCTCTCAGCCAAAAGTAAAGCAAAGTTTATTAAAGATTCGTCATATTGGGTAGACTCTTAAGGTGCCTGAGTATTTGTGACACTTGTATTGACAAGCAGGCCAGAACAATCTGACACAGAGTGAGTCTGAACTAGATTGAATCTCAGCCCCTTCATGGAGGCAAGATGGATCTTATATACAGAAAGATTGTGGGAGGGATCTAGGGGTGTTTTAGAGGAGGGGTTTGGGGAAGAGTCTCTTGAGGAAGAATATAAGAAGGATCTTGAGGTCAGACTCCAGGAATGAGGATTAAGGGTGGGAAATAGCTGAAGGCAACCTGGAGATGACAGATAATAGAGGGCTAGACTGGTTTAAGGGTAACATATTTGAGTATAGATATTTTGATAGGATCAAGGGTAGGAAGTAGCTGGACAGTGGAGGGCTAGGCTAGCTTAAGAGTAACAGAGATTTGGGCCAAACAATAATGAAAGTGATGAGGTACAGGCTCCGGGAACCTCCTGGAACTTTGATTGAATCTTCCTACCTGATGAGGCATTTGCCTGAGGCCATAAGCCTTTTATTATAGCTAGGCCCAAATGTCTTACTCAACTTACACCCTTGAACTGGTGTAGCCCACCATTGTCTGCCCATCTCCAGGTAGCCTCCAGCAACTTCACTCATTTTCTAGAGTCTGACCTCATTAACTTCTCCTGAAGACCCTCCCCAAACTCCTCCTCTAGACCACCCCTAGATTCCTATAATTCTCTGACACTGGGAAACACTGCTAATCTCAAACTCTTTTCCAGCCAGGGCTGGAAGGTACATAAGCCTCTTCCTTTTCTTATTCCCTTCTTGTTTTCCAAGTACCTTGGAGGTGGGGGGGGGGATTGTGGGGGTATTTGTGGTTTTTTGGGGCTTGACCCCTCAGTTCCCATTAGGTCAGACAATCTTTCTCTATATAAGACTCTATCTTGCCTCCATGTGGTGTGAGAGTGACATAGAATTTTCTAGCACAAACTTGCTCTGTGTCCAATACAAGCCTCACAGATACTGAGGTGCCTTAAGAGTCTACCCAGTATGGTGAACTTTTAATAAACTTTGCTTTTCTTTGACTGAGAGAAGACTTGAGTTAAATTCATTTGGCAGGACCAGGCATGTTGGCATTTTGGGGTCTCATGTATCCTTAACCCTATATCTCATCATTTTATGTTAAATTTCTTCATTTTTATGATTCCCTGACACCAGGAAACACTGCTAATCTCAAGCTCTTCTCCAGCTGGGACTGGAAGGTACACAAGCCTCTCTCTTTTCCTATTCCCTTCTTGTTCTCCACATTCCTTGAAGATGGGTTTTGGGGGGCTGTGTGTGGGTTTTTTGGGCCTGACCTCTCAGGTCCCATTAGGTCAGACAGCTGACCGAATGTCTCATACTCAGCCTGACCTTTCAGGTTCTCAGTCCAGTTTGGTTATGTTGGAGAGTCTGCTACATTTTGTGATTCACAATTATACCAGCATATTCATAACCACCATGGGTGTTGTAAATATTGCATTATTTTTACATTTGGTGACGAGGATAGGATCACAAAATGGAATTTTTGTTTGGAAGCAGGAGGGCTTTAGAGGGAGAAATGGCTATCCCAGGACAGGAGAATTTGCCTTATTTCTCTCTAGCAAGAAAATAGGCTAAAAGCACAGGACTCTGTGAAAATTGGGAGCTGAGGCAACAGAAGGGAGAACCAAGAGATTTGAAAAGATATTTACAAGGCATACCATAGAACCAGGCAAAGAACTGGCAGGAATGTGCAGGAATGTCTGGGTCTGGCTAACAAGTTATCATCTTATGTGTAAAAATGAGTGAAGCTGCTGGAGGCTTCCTGGAGAGATGACTGACAATGGTGGGCTAGGCCAGGTCAGGGGTGTAACAGCTAAGTAAGAGACTTGAGCCTAGCTATAATGAAAGGCTTATGGCCTAAGGCAAATGCCTCATCAAGTGGGAAGATTCAGTGAGAGTTCAAGAGGGTTCCCAGGGCCTGTACCCCATCAGTACTAGTTTATATGACATGAACTTGAGTCCCTGTGATATCCTCGTTGCCTACCTCTGGTTACTCTGGGGCTCATCAATGCCCTTCTTAAAAGGTGATCCCCTCAAACCCCAAGCTGAGCACAATATTCTGGGTGAGTCTGAACAGAGCAGAGTATTCCAAGATACTGTTCCTCTCATTGGACAGTTATATTGCAGAAAGTGAGGGGAAGACGACAGAGGTAATGAAATATTAATTTGTTAGTATCTAACTCTGCTATCACTTTTCTGAGTGTGAAAGAGTGCTCCCTGATAGAAGAAGGGGAGCATCTGGCCATTGTCAATGAAGACTGACCACGTGGCCTATGAGTAAAAGAAAAACTTGCTAGTCATGCACAGAAGTTCAAGACAATCTAACACAGGGGTGGGAAACCTGTGATATTTAGGCCATATTTTACAGCACATTCAAAATTTGTATTGAGTCAAAAAGCTGCACTTAAGAATCTAGAAGGCCACACATGGCCTTAAGGCTGCAGGTTCCCTATTCCTGGTCCAACATCTGAAGAACCTAGGGAGAAGGGATTGTTTCACATTTCCCCTCTCTTCCCTGAAACATGCAGGGTATCTTGCAGTAAAATTACTTAATCTATAAAAGACAATGCATCTATGCCACAGACTCATTCATTTTGTCTTGAAGAGCACCTCCTCACTTGACAGCCCTGAGAAAACCAATCATTGAAAGCTTGTAGGAGTGGGTGAGCCTGACAGGACCAGGTGGGGCTGATCACACTTTGCAGGAGAAGGCAGAAAAATCTCCTGATTAAAAACTAGAGTAGAGAGATATTCAGCTTCTAAGGAAGACCAAGGCCCTAAAACACAGATGACTTGGGATAAAGCAATTGGAATCATTATTCCTCCCTCTCCTTCTCTAGCCCATAGGGCACCATGTGGTGTTTTCTTTAGGGCACCTTGATCCTTTGGAAGTAGTTGCCAGTACCTGATATCCTATAATTTTTTTTCTTTCTTGATATTCCGGTCTGAGACAGCTGGAGACATTTCTTTCCCTTTTTTCTAAGGCCTGTCCTTCTATGCTCCATGGGAAGACTGAATTTAATTTCATTATGAAAAGGCATCAAATTTCAGCTGATTCAGTTCAGTCTTTTGCTTTGAGGTTAAACATTTCATAATTCTCTCTCTCTCTCTCTCTCTCTGTCTTTCTGTCTCTTTGTTTCTGTCTCTGTTTCTCTCTCTGTGTCTCTCTCCCCCTCCCTCTTCTTCTTTTCTTCTCCCTTCTTTTTTTCCCCTCTCCCTTCTCTTTCTTGTTTTTCACTTCTCTCCCTCCTTCACTCTCCTTCTCTACCTCTTTCCTTGTCTTCTTCTCCTCCTCTTCCTCTCTCCCTCTCCTTTCCCATTCTCTATTTGGATCTCTCTATTTCCCTCACTGACCAGTGTCTCCCTGACATGAACATACAGGATCCTCTACCTTGAATTTTCATTTCCAAAACCAAGAATGCACACTTTATAGCTGCCTCTACAATTATAAGTAACCAACTCAGTGTCATCTTGGGTGACCTTGGGTGTGGAAGAAGGAAAAGAAACCACTGGCCAAACCCAACATGTAACAATCATCAAGAATTCCATATGCACACTGTGGTGAGACAGATGCCACGATGTGCAGCTTGAAAAGCCTTGAAATGGCCCTAGCCTAGCTTTAAAAGTATGTGCATTTTTTTTTTCAGTCTAAGAGAATTATGCTACCAAAGCAGAAGCAGATTACAGGAATCTTGGGCAAGCCTGTGTGCCTTTCCACAGTCCCTGATGAATGTAGGCTGTAGCTGGTATTGACAGATCACTTAAAAGTTATGTTGATGATGATATGTAGATTACTGTTACTGGAAGACATTTAAATGCATTTCAAGAAAGAAAATTGCTTCCCAAGGAGACCGACCAACCTTGGCTCTCCTACTTGCTCAGAAAGAGTTGTTAGGAAGATTGAGTTAACAGGATCTTTCTAGCATCTGCAGAAAGTATATTCTTTCTATAAAACCTGCTGCTAAGAAAGCGATTTGCTGTCCCTCCCCATGGTATCATTAACCACATGCCATGTGTGAAGAAATATTTCACTACCTCTCATGGATTTGAGAATTTAGGGGGAGATGTCTCAGACAGAAGGGCTGGAGGTGTTGGAGTTTTAAAAAAAAGTAAACATCTTTGCTAGACTATAATGCATTTTTAAAAAATTAAAACTGATAATCCGTTTTGAAGGGGAGTGCAAATGTATATTGGACCCCACAAGGATATTGCTAGAAGATAGAATGTCCAGGCAGGAAGAGAAAGGAAACTTCAGTGGCCCTAGTGGGCCACTGAGATTGCCATGAAGAAAAGACCTATCAGAATGAGGGCAGATTGCAGAGTTGGGCGGGGGTGGGGGGGACTTCCAAGTCCGGAGAATGTCAAGAAAAGAAGGACAGGCTGGGAATGGAACCTGAAATGAACTTGCTGAGAAAAAGAAGAAATAGAGATAGTGACAAAGTAGGGCCTGTAAGCATAGCTTCCCAATAGAGAAGCAGAGTGAGCATAGGACAGAAAGGAAGAGAAAATATCCAGCATAATTTATTCCAGGGGTTAGAAAAATGTATACATTTTATAAAGGTCTGTAACAGGGAAAAGGGTAGACAGAAAGAGAAAAATTTTTCCAGAGGCTAAATCAGCTGAATGATGTGGTTGGGAGTGGAATTGGACCAGACATAGGATGACCAAACATGATGGGGATTTTTAAGCATTTGTAAGTCATGGATCCCTTTGTCAGTTTGGTGAAGCCTATGAACCTTTTCTCAGAATAATGTTTTTGAATGAACAAAATAAAATATGTAGGATTACAAAGGAAACCAAAAATATAATAATCAAAACATACATACACACACACACACATACACACATTTTTTAAGTCCACAGACCCCAGGTTAAGAACCTTTGAGCCAGAATAAAGGTTAAACCCAATGGTGATGTGGGTCTGGTGAAGCACCTAGAAAATCAAAGAAAATAATTAGAACTTGTGGCTGGAAGGTGCCATTTGGCCCTTTAAACCTGTGTTCCCACCTGAGGCAGCTGTGTGAGTCAGACCTAAATAAGATACATTGTGCTTGTAGAGACCTTAGACTGTGTGTAGTCTTTAAAACTGAAATCTCTCCCACCTTGTCAGAGTTTAGTTGCGCCACTCAGCTCTCTATATGTGCAAGAATGCAATGGATGAGTTTCTGTGGGTGGGGATTGACAGTTTGTCCACTTTGGTCTTGGTTGAGTTCTTACAGGACATGATATTTCCAGACAACAGCTGGTCATGGATGTGTCATAGATGAGGGCTTATCCGTAGAGAAGGGGTCTCCAATGGCCCAGTTAGCACAGAATCCTTTAGGAAAAAAGAGCAGATCCCTGTCATACAGAAAAGAAATCACCACCATGTTATCAAAACAGACTCTGCAAAGGGTCAAAGGTGAAAGGCACATCCACTTGACCTAGTCAAGTTGTTGGCATCAAGATAGTGATATTGGCTGAGAGAGGAGGCAGAGTCAAAACTAGTCATAGATTGGCCAAAAACAAGGCAAACAGAAGGAGTTCAAGTAGTGCAGACATTTTGCCATAACTTATACCCACTGACCTGAAACTGAACATTCCACCATAGGATCATTGATTTAGGGTTGGAAGAGACCTCAGAGATCATGTGGTCAAATCTCCTCATTTTATAAATGTGGAAATTAAAGTCACACAAGGAATTACAGGGTGGGGATTCAAACTGAAGTTTTCTGATTCCAAATTTAGTGTACTTTCCACTAGTCAGTCAGTCAATAAACATTTATTAAGCACCTACTATGTACTTAATACAAGGCACTATATTGAGTGCTTTGATTATAAAAAGAGGCAAAATATAATCCCTGCCCTCAAGGAGCTTACAATCCAATAGGGGAGACAACAAGCAAATAAGTATTTATGAACTAGCTATAGAAAAGGTAAGCAGAAAATAATTAAGAGAGAAGGCACTAGAATTAAGAGGAGTTGGGGAAGGTTCCTGTGGACTCTGAAGCTTTAGTTGGGACCTAAAGAATGCCAGGGAAGCCAAGAAGCAGAGATGAGGAAGAAGAGCATTCCAGGAATAGGGGAAAGCCAGAGAAGATGCCTGGAACCCAAAGAGGAGTGCCTCTGGAGTGTGGCATAGTGGAAGAAGTACTAGATGAAACAAGAGAAGATCTGAGGTCAAAGCTTTTCTTGAATACTTACTGTCTAGGTCTTCTATAAGACCTTTGTCTCTTTATCTGTAAAACGGGAGTGATAATTATGGTACATACCTGGTTGTGATCAGTTGACCAACAAGCATTTATTTTCATGGATCGGGCACAGTTTTTGGTACTGACATTACAAAGGCAAAAATGAACCAGTCTCTGACCTCATTTTCCTCCAAACTCTCCCCACCCATTAACTGAATCTGAAGATTGAATCTCTCTCTTTAGGAACCCTGGCTTAATACCAGCTGTTCATTTTTTTTTACTCCTCTGTTTCCAAGGGTCCATATTCTTTATTCTTCATTGCCACTTCTAGACACTTGCTGGGCCACCATCCCTTAACCAGGACCTCATTTTCCTCCCTACCCAGTATTCAGGCTAGGGACAGTCACATTGCCAATGTCCTTTCCTCTACTCTTTATTCCTTTGCCCACCATTTCCTGTCTGCTAACCCTCAATTCTAGGTTATCATTCTCCTCTTCTGTACCTACTCTGAAGGAAATCAAGAAACTATGCTGACTGGGTCCACTACAGATTTCTGATTTCTACTGGGTCCTGGAACTGCTGCAAAGCCATTCTTTTAACTATCTCTGACTGATTCTCTATCACATTCTACACAAAGGCTGCCTATTGGAAACTTTCCTTTCTCTTCCTGCATACCCTCCCCTTTTAAGAGAGAGACTTGTTTCCTATTCTACTGAGTAAAGCTATCCAAAGCATACTTCTCCTAGAGTAGAAAGAGAATAAAGAGTCAGAAAACAGAGGTTCAAATCCTGGCTCTCTTCCGTATTCCACATGTGACCTTGGACAAGTCATTGAATTTCTTTGGATCTTAGTTCTTCCAATATATAAACATATCAAATGATTACTAAAGTGTCTTTCTTCCAACTCTAAAACCTCATGCCTTTCCCTCTTCCAACATGATTTCATCAAGAATAGCAAATCAAACTATCCATTTGTGAAATAAGGCTGCCATTGGGTATTTTGTAGAGTATGTGACTTGGATCCTCTCCTATATATTCACAAACTCTGCTATTTATGCTCACCATTGAGCTCAGGCCCGCTGACCTTTGTCCTGTCCCCATGAAGAGACTACTGAGAGATTCATAATTGTGGCATTAAGGGAATCACCGTCCCTGTCATCTATCACTTCCACAAAGTTCCAAAATCACTCTGTGAGGATTTATACCAGACTCCAGACTCTCACAACCACCCTCCACAATCAGAAGACTTACCTGGCCCTAAAACCCACTCTCCCCATGAACCCAAAGCTCAAGATGCACTCTGAGCACTGAATTGGTTGTGAGAGTCCACTCCTGTAAATTCTTCCTCCTCCCCCACATGTAATCCCTATTTTCAATTCTCCTCCACAGTAGATCAGTGATTACTCTTCCCTCTGTTCACTCCTGTACCCTGTTCTTCACTCACTCAATAATCTGCTCCATTTTGGCCATTTTGTGAAGGATGCTAGGCCATTAAGCTATTATTCCCCAGCTCTAAAAATTACCAAATTCCAAGAAAGAAGACTATATACCATTCATCACTCTTAGCAAACTTGACTTCTGTTTTCACCATTCTATTAGTAAATATTTATTAAGCCACCTGTGTTCTAGGCATGGGGACAAGTGCTGAGGATACAAAAAACTAAAAGGTTGTCCCTCCCTTTGGGAAATCCATCTATTGAGGGAGACAATATGTAAATAAAGTAAGCTATGTGAAGGATAAATAGGAAAGAATAAACAGAGGGAAGGCATGAGAATGAAGAGGGTTTGGGAAAGGCTTTGTACAGAAGATGAGATTTTAGTCGTGACTTGAAGGAAGCCAGGGCAACCAGGAGGTGGAGATGAGGAGAGAGCATTCCAGACATTGGGGCCATCCAGAGGAAATTACTAGAGCCAAGAGATGAGGTGTCTTCTTTCAGGAATATAAAGGAGGTCAGTGTTAGTGGTTCAAAGAATATGTGGCAGAGGGTATGGCATAAAAGACTAGAAAGTTAAGGGTAAGGAGTTGCTTCTGAGAGGCTTTAAAGGTCAAACAGAAGATTCTCTATTCCATGTTGGAAGCAATAGGGAATCAGTTGGGTTTACTGAGTAAGGAGGTGGCATGGTCAGACCTGCATTTTAGGAAAATCACTTTGGCAGTTGAATGGAGGGCAGACTGGAGTGAGTAGAATGGTGAGATATGCAGATTCACCATCAGATTACTGCAAATTCTATTTTTAAAAGTTCTCTTTGATTACTGATGACCTTTTGTTTATTTATTGATTTCTTTTACTAAATCCAGTGATCTTTTTTTTTAATCTTCATTCTCCTTGACCTCTCTGTTGCATTCAACATGAAGGACCACACTCTACTTCTTAATATCCTTTTCTCTCTTGTCATCTGTGTTATTGTCTTCTCGTAGTCCTTCTAACTTTCTTACCACTCCTCTGTCATATATCTGTCTGATAGCTCCTTATTCTTTCCTTGGTTATTAAATGTGGGAATCCCTAGAAGTTCAATATTTGGACTTGCCTTCGCCCTCTGTTCTCTTTACTTTGAGAAGATTAAATTGATTCTGTATCTTTTTTTAAAAAAATTTTTTTTGGGTTTTTTTTCTGGTCTTTTTGGAGGGGGGAAGGCAGGACAATTAGGGTTAAGTGACTTGCCCAAGGTCACACAACTAGTACATATGTCTAATGTCTGAGGCTAGATTTGAACTTAGGTCCTTTGGATTCCAAGGCTGGTGCTCAATTCACTGCACCACCTAGTTGCCCCAATTCTGTATCTTTTTTATTTTTTTATTGATCCTATTTAAAATTCATTTATTTTTGTCCTATAATTGCTTAAGTTCTTTGTCCTGAACTTAGTTCAGAAATTCAGCTTGTCTATAAGTTTAGAAATTCATTTCTCTTGCTTATCACTGTTCTATTCTTTCATCAAGAAAGTCTAATATCTTTGGGGCATGCAGGTGGACATCAGGGAATCTGGTCTAATCTTTATACCATCAATCTGTCCTTCAAGGATGTATGCTTTGCTATCCATAGAAGACTGGATCACTTTCTTTTAATCTTGCAGGTAGACTCAAACAATGGACTTTTCTTAGTCACAAGAGGAAAAGAGGGGGGCTGTTGTTAGCTCTTCATTGCCAACTTCCAACTAATCATGTTGTCCCCCACTCCTCAGTTATGTAACCAATTATGTTGTCCTCAAACCTGTAATGTTACCAACTCTGTTCTTTGTTCTAACCTAATAAAAATTAATTAAGTCTTTATCTCAAGGTCTTTGGCATAAATCGAGCTAATCCATTGATCCTTTTATTAATAGATTGGTGCCCTGTTAATAAGCTGTTATCTTGCCCTGAGTAAGCATGCCTCAGTCTACCTTTGTTGAATTTTATTTGTGACAAGTTTGTTGATTTTATTCACTCTGAGAACTTTTAATTGTCTCTTCTATATAGATGGTTCCCTAATCTATGTCTTTACCCTGAGGTTTTCCCTGAGATTCCTCTATGAAATACTCTTTACATCAAACATAAACTACTTTCTTGAACTAATACAAGGTTTGGCTTTGTCCAGAATGAGCTTAGAAGATGGGAGTTGACTGGTTAAATGCTTGGTTTTTAAAAACTCTTGTCTGCAAACAGAATAAACAGAGGTAGCTGAGATGTTGACAATGTGAGTACTTCAGTAGAGTACATGTTAATCTTCATTAAAATCACAGTGAGATTTGCCACAGGAATCAAAAGTTGACTTCATATGATTAGTTCCATTTTCCCAGCCACACAAGAAAATCCAGACGTAAACAATTGCTTTCTCACTGTCTAGAGAGTCCTATGGGAAAATTGGTGATGGTCTGTTTTAATTAGTTTGCATTAAGAAGTTCTTCTCTGAAAACTCAGAGAAGTGGGAGGGAATCAGTGGAATAGTTTAACCTCTTTAAGTTGTTAAACAAATGGAGTCTTTAGGCAAACTCAAGTAAGATTCTGATTTCAAACAAGAAATGTGGCTATATGCTATCTATGGTGTGGTTGACATTGTTAGAGCATAGAGTATAAAGAATAAGCAAGCAGGGGCAGCTAGGTAGTGTAGGGGTGTCTAGGTGGCACACCGGCCCTGGAGTCAGAAGAACCTGAGTTCAAATACGGCCTCAGACATTTATCACAAAAACTAGCCGTGTGACAAAAGTCACTTAACCCCAATTGCCCTACTTTCCCCCCTCCAAAAAGAAAAAAAAAAGAATAAGCAAACAATTGAAAGCTAGTCACTTCTACCTTAGTATTCAATAAGCGTGTGGCTAAAAAAAATAGTTATGCATTGAATTTTTGCTAATTGAATTACTAATTAAATTCATTTATGAATTTCAGGTATGTATTATCTTATCTCTTTTTTATTTCACTTGGGAAAATGTTTTTGTTGTTTTGTAGTTTCAGTCATGTCCAACTATTTGTAACCGTATTTGGAGTTTTGTGGCAAAGGTACTGGAGTCTTTGCCATTTCTTTCTCCAGTTCATTTTGTAGATGAGGAATTAAGACAAATGGGGTTAAGTGACTTTCCCAGGATCACATAGCTAGTAAATATAAGAGGTCAGATTTGAACTCAAGGAGATGAGTCTTCCTGATTCCAAGCCCATTGCTCTATCTACTGTGCTTCCTGGTTGTTACAGTTGGAAAAATATCTTTATTTTTAGTTTTTCTCACCTGTCTTTCCCCAAACTCTTTGATAAGCAATGAATGACTTGTAAATATTACCAACAATAGGAGAGTATTCTGTTGCATTCTAATGGGTTTTCCTATCTCCAGTTCCTTCTCTTTCCATATTTTCCCATATACCACCAATAGATTTGTCTTCCTAATGTGTAAGTATGATAAAGACATCTTTAATGACTCTCTGTTGCATGTCCGATGAAGAGCATACTTAAGTCCTTCAGGACAATATGATTGTAATCTACCTTTCCAAGCTTATCTCATATTACTTCCTCTCACATAAATCATGCTCATATACTCTACATTTCACCCAAGAAGTTTATTTATTCATAGTTCCTTGGATATTTCCAATGTTTTCATTCCTATTTCTGTGGTTTTACTCATTCTCTTCCTCACTCCTGGAATATCCTTGTTCCAACTTTTAGCTCTTAAAATGCTACCTATTCTCTAACATCTAACCTAAATCCTCTTCACATCCCCTGTGAAGCCTTCCCTCATGCCCCAATATGGAAAAGATTTATCTTTTATCTGATAACTCTTTAAATTTATTTGCAATTACTATACTCTTATTATACTATATTTGTATTAGAGCCTAGGAAACACTGTAGGCACTTAATATTTGTTGAATGCATTTAACGGATGCGGTTTATTGAGAGATCCTATAGTAAAAGCAAAAACCTTCTAATATATGTTAGGTAATTCCAAATATTCATAAATTGGACTTGTCTAAAAGGAGACATATACCATTTGATTTTTTTAATCACTAGAGTGCTTCCAGCTGAAACATCCCATTATAATGTTTTACAAAGACATAAAACCATCTCTCGTATAACTTTGGTGATAAAACACAGTAGATAAAAGGTAACTTGTCTGGACAATAAATGAAACTTTTTCAGTTTGACAACAGTGAGTTAATGTCCTTAACTAAAGCCCTAGAGACAATATCCAAGAAAAGAACCAGCAATAAAACTGTAGACCCAGATATTTATATGTAAATGTACAATGTATGGGTAATAATAAAAAAAATGTAAGCTAAGAATCCTAGTGTAAAAAGGCAAATTTAAGTTCATGCGTATCACTCAAATGTGATGAGCTGGAACATGTGACTAGAATATGACTATTAGTAGGATATATACCTCATTCAACAAAGGCTTGATTCATGTGAAATAATTCAGGAGCCAGAAAGGGGAAGTATGGTACAGCTTTTAGGAAAAGCTTAACAGAGGGAGAAACAGAAGTAATATTGTTACGAGAACCTACTACAGATCAAGTGGGCAGAAGGATGGTGGGAAAATCCATTGAGTTGTCTTTCATTGGAAGTGTTCAGGTAGAACCTGGGCAATTACTTATTGGGAACCATGGAAAGTCATGTTGTTTTTAAGATCCTGTCTATCTTTGAGATGTGTTGATCCAGTGAAAATAATCCAAAGAGGCTTGGAGTCTTTATAAGACCTATAAAGTAGATTTCTCTTAAATGCAATGAAAATAATTTGCTTCTTAACAGGAAGGAAAATTATTTTCCCCAGTTGTTTATCAGTGATTTTTAAAAATGGTAACACAAAGGCAAATAATGTAAATCATTAAGTGAGTAATCAATCCAATCAGATAATTTATTTTATCTGAGCTTTTTTTATAATTGGAATTATATGTGGATCCTCACAAAGTGAATAAGCAATTCATTTTATTCAAAAAATAATTGTTTCTTATCTCTAGATTGTCTCCTTGTTAGTGTTTTCAGCTAGAGTAACAAGCCCAGTATTTCCCTGCTTGACTGCCTACTTTAGCATTTCTGTGGTTGTGTAGATCAGAAAGAATCTTATCACAAAATTTAATAAAATATTTAAAAACATAAAAATCTAAGCTCTCTTATAATAATAATAATAAAAATAATAATGTGTTTTGGCTGTGGAATTGCTTGTTCTTCCAAGGAAGCTTCCCACAGACACTGAGCAACTGGACCTGGATTGAGACACTATTTTCCAGTATTAACATTGGGTTGTTCAGTGGGTTGGATTTGACCAATATGTTGGCCAGTCCCCATGACCACTGGGGGATCTTGAAACATGTGGTTGTTGGAATGTGAAACATGTGGGTTTAGATTTCTCTAGATGGGTAATAACTCATATGGTATCAGTGTAGAGGAGAGCAAGAGCTGGGGGTGGGGGAAGTTACCCTTTGGCAAATGATTCCTGTGGGCTTTTCTTTGAAAACCCATCCGTATGAGTAGTCTCTGCCAGTAGGCCAGAAAGAAAGCTTGTTAAGTTGATTGTGCATTTTAAAAGGCTATACGGTATACCTTAGCAAGAATATATGACTATCTACCTACATTCATGTGTTATAGTAAAAAGAACTCTGAATTTGGACTCCAAGAACACAGGTGTGAATCTACGTCCTGAAACTTAACCTCTGTGTGATGTTAGAAATTCATTTCACCTCAGTAGACCTGTTTTATCATCTCTGAAATGAGGAGATTGAATCAAATTAACTCTAAGGCTTCTTCCAGTTGTGATCCAACTCCATGATCTTATGTCTGATTAGTCTGTCACTTGGCTACAGATTTTATATTCTTTCCATAGATTTATACTGGTTAAGTGGGAGAGAATTTGGCTCCTCTAAGATTAATAGTGGCCAACCAATAATGTTCTCCCCTGTGGAGTTTTGGAAGGTATACTGAGGCATTAAAACAGATTATTGGGCTGATGGAATATAGAGTTTTCTTCCCCCATTTTCAGTCCTTTATTGACATTGGGGTAAGAAAGACATTTGGGATCCATCATTGTGATGGTTTATATGCGTTCCTTCCCTGCCTCTTTGCTTCTTTTGATATTTTATTGAGGTTTTTTTTCCTTTGCAACACTTGAATCTTTAGGGATGGAAGAATTTGTTGAAAGAGAATTTATTTTTTTAAAAGATTGAGTCATCCCATCTCACCAAGGTTGGAAGTTCAGAGCTACAAATGGGCCTTATCCCACTCATGCTCTGCTACATTTCCAATCTGAACCTGTTGACCCCTTCTTAGACCACCTGTTGACCTACCTGCTCCTGGGAGTTCACCATATTTATGCCAAATTTATTGTGGACATGTGTGTAGTGCACTATAGCTTAGGACTTCTGGTTTCAAGAGATGTGCAAGCCTCAGCCTCCTCAGTAGCAGGGATTATAGGCATAAGCCACCACACCTAGAAAGAAGATTTAGATATGGACCTTTTGCTTATATCTACAGCTTTTAAAAACTAACAGCCAATGTCAATGCAAGGCTTTCAATTTTACAAGGCACTTTTCATACATTATCTCATTTTATCCTTATAGCAACACTGTGATGCAAATGCCACAGATTTTTTTTTTTGCTGATGAGAAATTCAGATTGAGAAAGTTGAAATGGTTTGAACATAATTGCTCAGCTAATGAGTATGAGGCATGAGTTTCTAACCTGTTCTACTGGGACGCGTGTCTTCTTGAGTCATAAGAGTAGTCTCCTCTACTCTACCTTGGTCTGAATAACTTAGGGTCATCAGTTTTCAATTCCTACAAAGCTTAGATCGAGAGGTAGGGAACCACAAAGAAAATAAGAAATCTATTTGACATCTAATAAATGGACATTCCATAGAATATCTTGAGATCATTTTTATCTTATATTATTGGTTGTCTTAAAAGGCTATATTAATAATAATAACTCTCACTTATGTAGTGATTTAAGGTTTTCAAAACACATTACAAATATTAACTCATTTCATCCTCACAACAACCCTGGGAGATAGGAAACTGAGATGAGGAAACTGAGGTAAACAGAAGTTAAATGACTTGCCCAGCATCATGCAGCTAGTAATTATCTGAGTCCAAATTTTAATTTCTTGACTCCAGGCATATCTATAGTGTGGCAAAAACATAATCTGAGACCAACAGTAGCTTCTTTTGATAAACAGGGAGAAAAAATTCCCATGAACACTCTTCAGTCAGCCTAAATGGGCCAATGGGAAGGCCAGGATGTGGATGGTGCCTAGCTCAGCTAATTCTCTGGTGAGGGAAAATGTGAAGCTCCTAGTTAAAAGTCCATGTTAATGACCTGGTAATTGTTTTAATGGCTTTTCATTGAAATGTGAAGTGCTTACATGACATATCAACAAAGTGAAAAATATTGTAGTAATGCTGTATTGGCCTGGCCCAGTCAACCCAGTTGGTTAGAGCATAGTGTTAATAAAACCAAGGTCGCTAGTTTGAACATCATTCAAGCAAGTGAGCTTTGTCTTGTTATGTAGCTGCAAACTGGGTCACTAGCCACAGTCATCCATCTCACTAACGCAGTCCATGGGTCCCAAAAAGAAAAAAGTGAGAGCAGAAAGATGTCTTAGGGAAAACATCACCACTCGTGAAAAAAAAAAAAGCACTTTACTGAAAGGAGAATCAGGGCTGTCATCTCCATCTGGGAAGGAGGGGACCTTTATCCCTTTCTATGTGTGAGCAGGCTGATTTAGTGGGTGGAACACTGGGCCAGCATTCAAGAGAGTCCTAGCCTCAAATCCAATCTCCAGTGCTGGGGATGTCAATTAACCTGGCTGAGCCTCTGTCTTTTCTTTATTTAAAATGAAGATAATCATAGCACCTACCTCACTGAGTTGTTATGAAAGTTAAATGAAATAATTTCCACAAGAAGCTTTGTAAACCTTAAAACTACAAAAATGTCAACTACTATTACTCTGTATTTGTGTTTAGCAAAACAGCATAAGGCACTTTAAAACCTGCAAAGTACTTTATGAATATTATCTCATATGTTCCCTACAAAAGTCTGAGAGATAGGTGCTATTATTATTCTCATTTACAGATGAGGAAACTGAGACAGATGGCAGTTAAGTGACTTGTCCAGGGTCACACACAACTAGTAAGTATCTGAGGCTACATTTGAACTCAGGTCCTTCTGACTCTAGGTCTAATGCTATATCCACTATGCCTATATGTGTCACTAGATAAGTCAATATTTCTGAAAAGACCTGGTAACACTAAACTTGGTTATAATCGCACTACAGTACGATATGAGCCTAGATCAGGCAGTCAACAAGACAATAAATTTCTGGAGGCAGAAATATTTCATTTATTCATTTAGCAAATAATCTACTATTCATTTAACAATATTCAGTTAGACCCTGCTGAAAGCAAAGCCCTATGCTGAGCTTTGGAGTGATACAAAGATACATAGTAAATATAATAATAATAAATTTAAGGTTTACAAAGTGCTTTCCTCACATTAACTCTATATAGCATAGTACTTATACCCATTTCATAGATGAGGAGTCACAGTCAGAAAGATTAAATGACTTACCTAATGGAAACATCTAGCACATTTTCCATTATTACCACCTCCCAAAAAGGTGCATGTCCACAAGAGTCTAGTAGAAGGGGGCATAAAAGCAGTATTGGAAGAAAAACTAGAAGTAATTAGAGCAGCTGGGTATGAATCTTGCCTCTTCTATTTGATAACCAGTGTGAATTTGGGCAAGTTACAAGCTTGATTGGACTCAGTTTTCTCATCTTTAAAGGAAAAAATGTTGGAAGAGGTAACCTCTGAGGTTCCTTTCCTTTCTAAATGTGACATGCTCCTGTGAACCTGCAGAAATAACCATATGATTAAACAGGAGGTGAGCTAAATGGTCTCTGAAGTCCCTTCTAACTCTGCTATTGTAGCCAAATAATCAGAGACCTATGCCATGTAAGGAATTTTTTTTAATTTTATAACATAATTATACTGAATAAATGAGAAGCCATGGAATATTTTTTTAATAT
Source organism: Pseudocheirus occidentalis (assembly GCA_028646575.1). Classification (NCBI taxonomy): domain Eukaryota; kingdom Metazoa; phylum Chordata; class Mammalia; order Diprotodontia; family Pseudocheiridae; genus Pseudocheirus; species Pseudocheirus occidentalis. Next base: position 196,773,874 of record CM053595.1, on the reverse strand, counting down.
AGGTCACGATGATCAAAGACACATTTCAGGAAGGTTAATCCGGCAGCAGTGTGGAGGACTGAATGGGGTGGGGGTGAATTGTAAAGCACTAGAAAATGAAGAGGCTCTTGAAATAGTCCAGGCAACAGGTAGGGGTGATCTAAACAAAGGTAGGAAATGAGAATGGAGAAGAAAGGGCATGTGCAAGATATCAAGAATATAAAACTAAAAGGACCTGGCTATTTTAAGGCAAAAGGGAAAGAGGGAAATCAAAGATGACACTGATATTCTGAACATGGGTCATGGGGACAGTAATTGTGCCAATAACAGCAAGAGGACAGTCAAAGGGAGGAGTGGGCTAGGGGGAAAGATGATTTGGGTGCTGGGGGGGCACATTGATTTTGAAGGGTCAGTGAAGTGTCCAGGTGGAGCTGTCCAACAGGAAATGTGGAAACATGGGTCAGGATCTTGGAAGAGAAGGAAGTCAGGGATAGAGAAACTGATTGGAAGTCAGCAACATACAGATGAGAGTTGAAACCATGTGAATAGATCATTTTACCCATGGAGGGCATAAGAAAGAGAAGAGAAAAGAGAACCAAGAACAGGAACTATATTTGATGAACAAGAGATGGTACAAGAGTCGTTGAGGAATATGAAGAAAGAGTTTCCAAATAGGAGTAGAATTGATCGATTATATTGTGACTAAAGTCAAGGGAAAAGAGAACTCCAAAAAGGAGGGGGTTGTACATAGTAATGATAACAGCAATACCTTATGCAAATGAGACAATGAATGAGAAAGTGCTTCGTTAGCTATAAATGATCATGCAAAAATAAGATATCATTTGCATAGTAATTTGCAGTTTACAAAATGCTTTCATATACCAACAGCTAATAGATATATCACTTTAAGGTTTGCAAATTGCTTTCCTCACAATCCTATGAGGTATATTTGTTGTTGTTGTTATTGTTGTTCAGTAGTTTCAGTTGTGTCCCACTCTTTGTGATCCCATTTTGGCTTTCCTTGACAGATACTAGAATGGCTTACCATTTCCTTCTCCACTTCATTTTACAGATGAAGAAGCTAGGCCCACAGGGTTAAGTGGCTTACCCAGGGTCACAGCTAGTGTCTTGGATTGGGTTTGATCTCAGGAAGATGAGTCTTCTTGACTCCATGGTTGGCAGTCTATCTACTAGGCCATATTGCTACCCCAAGGTGGTTGGTACACATTCCATTTTACAGATGACGATACAGAGAAGTTATTGACTCAGAGGCAGTAGAGAAGTCCCAGAACGTTATGTTATAAAGGCCAGTAACTGTACTGAATCTCCTAAATGTTGATAATGATTATTGTGAAGCCTAAAGTTCATTTGCCATTCCTTGAACTGTGCGGGAGGGGCGGAAGTCTGCACAATGAATCAGCAACCTGAAATAAAAGAATCTATGATCCTGTAAGTACAGGTAAGGTTCCAGTGGCCTATAGTCCCAAGGTTCATCTATCCATTGAATTTATTTAATGAAAGGGGATATATGGGAGGGAATAAGGGATCCTGACTAGAGCTGATCAGTCTAAGAATAGCATCCTAGACCAGAATCAGAAAAGGGGTCACACAGCCCCAAAGTTGGAAGGGACGACAGAGACCATCTGGTCCAACCTCTGCTTGAACAAAAATTTACCCTACTGTTTAATGAAAGACCTCTAAGAAGCTGGGAACCTACTACCTCAGGAGTCAGCTTACTCCAGTTTGGAGGAGCTCTCTTGATTAGAGTTTAAATCAAGCTGAAATATCATAGAAGTCTTATGGTCCTGGGCCTCAGAGCTCCCCAAACCAGTGCAGAACAGAAGGCAAAAGGCAATTTTTAATACCAAGGACAGAGAAAACTGGCACAACATGGCCAGGGGACTTTTCTAAGGGATAGGTCATTCAGGAATGAATTATTAGAGTAGATGAAAAGGGAGAGGATAAAATATATGTCCAAAGAAGGTGAAGGAGGCACAAAGCTGTAACCCAAGGGGATGTACTTGGAAGGCCAAACAGAGGGAAATCCTTGTCATCTGAGAACAAGGGAAGTAATGGTTTGCTTTAAGCAACAAGAGGATTGAATTTTAAGTGCCTGACTTTGAATCCAGGATATATTACTTACCCATGTGGCCCTGCACAAACCAGCCTCTTGGGGCCTCAGTTTCTCTGTGTATGAAATGAGGAAGGTCAGATCAGATAATCCCTAAAGCCTCTTATGTGTCTAAATGTTATGAATAAGGCCTAATTACCTCCAGCTATGGCTTAGGACCATGACTGACCCGTAAAATTAAAGATATAAAAAGGGAGAAAATCGTTGATGTAGCAAAGTCCTGGAATCGGGAGAATGGGCTTGATGAGAGGGCTTAATGAAGGAGTTATTATTGCTGGTAATAATTATAATTATGAGGACAATGATGATGATAAGCTTTCTATGGTGCTTTAAGGTTTGCAAAGCATTTTATGGGGCAACTAAGTGGCACAATGGATAGAGTAGTGGCCCCGGAGTCAGAATAACTCATCTTCCTGAGCTCATATTTGGTCTCAGACACTTACTAGTTGGGTGACCCTGGGCAAGTCACATTTCCCTCAGTTTCCTTATCTGTAAAATTATCTGGAGAAGGAAATGACAAACCCCTCCAGTATCTTTCCCAAGAAAACCCAAATAGGATCACAAAGACTTGCACACAACTGAACAAAAAAAGCACTTTATACATGTTGTCTCATTTGACCCTCACAAGAAGCATGTGAGGTACGTGCTGTTACTGAGGGGGAGAAGTTTAGTGCCTTGCTCAGGGTCCCATTGCTAACAATGTCCAGTGATCTATGCGCTGTGCCACCTACCTGCCTATTAGGAAAAGAGGAGGTACAGCTCTTGCTCAGAGACATCGGGGAAAGAGAAGGAAATGTTTGAAGTCACAGGGGAATGTTGACATGTACAGGGGGAAAGGCAAGGAAACTCCTTGGAATGATCTGTGTTTTCTCTGTTAAGGAAGGAGGCAAGATCTGTGGAATTAAGCACGATGGACAGCAACTTGAAGGACCTTGGACAAGTCAGTTTGCCTGTGGGTTGGGTTAAATAATCTCTAAAATCTTATTCTAGTTCTACCTTCTGTTAGTAATGAAAAGACTTAGGACAACCACTAGAGTCATAACTAGAAAATTTCATTCCATTAACCATGTTGCCATGAAGCCTGCCAGGATATGGAGATCCCGTGCCCCAAAAACTAAGCCATTAGTTTGCTTCATTTTCAATATTCATTCTTGATCACTTCAGCTAGGAGGCATAGGGGATTGCCTGTTAGAGTTGTAGTCAGGATTGAGTTTAAATCCAGTGTCAGCCTTTTTTTTTTTTTTTTGCTTTTTTGGAAGGCAGTTGGGGTTAAGTGACTTGCCCAAGGTCACACAGCGTGTGTGTGTGTGTGTGTGTGTGTGTGTGTGTGAAGTGTTTGAGGTTGGATTTGAACTCAGGGCCTCCTGACTTCAGGCAGGTGCTCTATTCACTGTACCACCTAGCCACCCCCAGTTTCAGACTTTTACTAACTGTGTGACCTGGGGTAAGTCACTTAACCTCTCACAGTCTATTTCCTCAACTGTAAAATGGAGATAATAATAGACCCTACTACACAAGATTGTTGTGAGAATCAGTAGAATTAACTTATAAAACACTTTGCAAACCTTAAAGCCTTTATAAATGCTAGCTAGTATGGAAAGGGGGTGGGAGTAGAGAGGTAACCCTTACGGCAAGCAGATGGGTTCTTTGGGGAAGAGGGATGAAAGAAGATCAACTTCTACCAGACCCTCCAAGAATCATGTTAGACCTAGAAGGAGCTGATCTAATCCAATACACTCCTTTTACAGAGAAAGAAGGTGAGGCCTTAGAGAAGGTAAGTGACTTTCACAGAGGAAAGCTCATTCAAATCTTACTGAAATCAAACTAAGGAAGATTCAAATGGAGCCCAAATCTCATAGATTCAAAGACTGTTAGAGCCAGATAAGGCCTTAGAGACCATCCTTCCTAACTTCCTTATATTACAGAGGAAAAAAGAGAGACCAGAGATACTCTCTGAGCAGGGACTGAAACCTGAAGAATCCTGACTCAGTCAGGCAATTAGGATTTATTCAGAGCCTGGCCTTTTTTAAACCAGGTTAGGGCAGCTCGGTGGTACAGTGAATAGATTTCTGGGCCTAGAAGCAGGAAGATTCATCTTCCTGAATTCAAATACAGCTTCAGACCCTTACTACCTGTGTGACCCTGGGCAAGTCACTTAACCCTGTTTGCCTCAGTTTCCTCATCTGTAAAATGAGCTGGAGAAGGAAATGACAAACCACTCCACTCTGATATCATTGCCAAGAAAACCCCAAATGGGGTCGTGAAGAGTCAGACATGACTGAAAAATGACTCAATTCTTGACGTTTGGTTTTTCTCAGGAGGATGGAGGCACCAACCCTTCCAGAACAGTGTTATAGTTGGAAGGACCATTAATAGGAGTCTGTGGTCAGAAAGAGCATCTCAGTTGTTGGCGTGTTGGCCCCGCCATTAGACCACATGCTCCTTGAGAGGAGGAGCTGTTTTTTGCCTTTCTTTGTTTATCTAGAGTTTAACACAATTTTTGGCACATGGTAGGTCCTTAATAAATGATTGTTGATTCACCTTGTATGGGGTATGGGGACCCTAAAAATCCTCTACCCAAAAAAATTAAAAGTCAGAGGTGTCTTGAGGAAAGAACAGGAAGTTTTAGCCAGGTCTCACAAGAAGGTGTCCCATGAACCAGCAGAATGAGGCCTGTTACAGAAGATGTAAAAAGAATTTATACCCTAATGCAGTCAAGCTCCCTCCCACTGCTGTCCTTTCTCCCATTGTCTGGGAGGCAGGCTTACAAGCTGAGTCCTAAATCTCCTCTAATGATAAGGAACAAAGAAGCTGCCACTATCTCTCAGTGCCTGGGAGGTGGGCTTACAAAGAACAAGGACATAGGGGATAGCCAATCCAAATGTCCCTATCCTTATCTGGCAAATGCCAAAGTGAAGAGGGGGTAAAGGCTCTAAGAGATTCCTGGGAGTTCAATGCTGATTGACAGCAAGGGAAAGGGGGAAGGGTCCTGAACAAAATGAACAATTCAAGTGTTCATGTCCTTATTTGGCAAACACCAAAGTGAAGAAGGGGGCAGGGTTCTAAGAAATCCCTAAAGGGCTTAATACTGATTGACAGCAAGTGAAGGGGGGAAGGGTCCTAAATTGTAATTTCTTAGGAAACCCAGGGCTCAGGTCTATCCAGTCTTACAAAAGTCTGTCTCTGGTTTCGAGATAGTCTCTCTCCCTTTTCCTTACTTATGAGGAGTCTTCACAGAGGGTGCAAAGAGAGAGTGTACCCCACTCAGCCTCCTTTGCTAGTTCCCTTCTTCCACGTTCCCTTTTTCATTTTCTTCCCTTTCAAGTACACGCTGAAGCCCATTGTTGAGCACACAGTGGGAGCTCAGGAAATGCTTGGTAACTGAGTTCTTATTTGCCAGCTCTTGCTTTGGCTAACTGCACTGGGTAGCCTCTGGCAAAAACCATCTCTCTATTCCTTTTAGAACTCATTTGTGAAAAGAGGATAATGATACCTGCCTCACTGGGGTATTGTGAAGATTAATTAGTTGACCTTTATCAGAGATTGTGGAGATCTGAAATACAGCTCTTAAAATAATTCTGCTTTTATGCCATTCTCTCTAGATCTCAAAGCACTTTGCCATAATTATGATTATGAAACCAGCTCCTACTGGAGAGGTAATTGTTGGCAAAATAGGCAGGGCTTTTCTAGGAAGTGCATAAAAGTTACAGATAATGGTAATTGTTTATCAGAGTGGACTGACTTTAGCACCAGTATCTTCCAGGAATCAAGATATTTGCATTTGGGGCCTTTTTGCGATTTAATAAAATTCTTCTACTATACTAGGAGGAGGGGAGGGGGATTGGACTGGATAGTCAGCAAGTCATATGATACCATAAGCCACATATATAGCAAAATATTTTCCCTGTGACAACCCTATTAAATTGCTAGGATAAGTATTCAGTTCAACAAACATTTCATGGAATCAAAGCTTTAGAGCTGGAAAGGACCTTACAGGTCATGCAGTTGAACTCTCTCATTTTACAGTTGAAGAAACTAAGGCCCATAGAAGGTACATTACTAGCTCAGATACCCGAGGCAGAACTAAAATCCCCATCTTCCTGCCCCCAGGTTAAATGTACTATCTACTACCATGCTATTAAGAGCCTGTTGATTAAGCAGTGCTGCACCAGGCTGGGAAGGTGAGTGGATACAAAGTTTATGAAAATTGTTCTCTCCTGTCATAGAGCTTACAGTCTGGTAAAGAGATAGAGAATAAATAAAAATAATTTAAAATAAAAATAGCTAATAAAATAAAATAAAATGGCATATGACAAGTAACTGAGAGAGGTATATAAACAAATGGCAGTGTGAGCTCCACAGGCAGGGGGAAATTATTACTAAAGGGGAGATTAGGAAAGGTTCCCCAGGAGGGAAGAATTTGAATGGGGCTTTAAGGGATAGGTTATAATCCAAAAGAAGGAGGCAGCAGAAGGGTATTTCATGCATGGATAATGATGTGGGAAAGTGTAAAGCAGTGGTTCTCAACCTTCCTAATGCCTCCACCCTTTAATAGTCATATGTGGGTGTATCTGCATGTGGGGAGATCCACCTGGAGATGGATAGAGGTGTCTTGGTTCTGAAGATCAGTGGAAATATGTGTTTTCTGATGGTCTTAGGTAACCCCTGTGAAAGGGTTGTTCAACCCCAAAGGGGTTGCAACCCCTTGAGAACCGCTGGTGTAAAGTATATATGGGACATATTTGGTATATATGTATATGTGTATGTGTTTATATATGCATATGCACATACATATGTTGTGTATATACATACATTATGTATGTGTGTTTAGAGTATATAGTATGTATTTGGAGAAGGAAATGGCAAACTACTCTAGTATCTTTGTCAAGAAAACCTCAACTAGGGCCATAAACATTTGGGCAGGACTGAAATGACTGAACAACAACATATTTTAAGACTGAAAATGATCAAACAACAACAAAGAGTAATAATAGCACAGTCTAGATGAACCATAGTATGTGACTAGGAGATCAACCAAAGAATCAGTAGAGAACAGTTATAATGTCCATTTTACAGATGATGGAAGTGAGGCTCAAAGAGATTGTTACTGACCTGGGTCTCATCCAGGTCTTGAGCCTCTCTCTCCTGTCTCTAAGCCCAGAGCTCTTTCTTAGACTTCACTCTGCCCTTCACAAAATTGAAGAGAACAATAATTCTTTTATATAACCACAGGTGAGCAAATAGTACTTCTAATACTGGGCATGCCAACATGCCCATGTGACCAGAGGATGTTTTCTTTTTCTTGGCTGATACTTGAAAGAGGGATTACCCTTTCACATTTCTTTTTCTAATAAGAATAGAATGAGCATTTCTCAGCTGAGCAGAAATCAAGCTAGAAATTTAAAGGCCAGAGTTTTCCATTCCTTAAGTCTACTGGGACTGAATTGAGAAGGATTCCTCCACATGAAGATTATCCATTTCAGATATTGAACCATGGGAGGACAGTGGGGCTAAAAGCCCCAAGGCACAGTGGGAAATGTGCTGGATTTGGAATCCAGGGTCTCAGTTCATTCAAATTTAATTCTGCTTACAACCTGTGGAACCTTGAGCAAATCACTGCATCCCTCCAAGTCCCTCAGCCTCATCTGTAAAAAGAAGGCATTGGGGTAGATAACTTCTAATTCCCCTTTAGGATCTAAGTCCAGTGATCCTGACTCCTAGTGTTGTAGTAAGGAGGAAATGGTATTGACAAGGTGTGTGTGTGTGTGTATACGTGTTATAATGTGTATATTTTGACTGAGGTAATGCCCATTGAGTGATTAAGGATAGGTAAGAAATGAAGCAAAGAATGACCCCTTTTTCCTACTCAAAAAAACAAATCACTCTGGGAGGGGAAGACCCTCAGGGTTTCTGGCCAGTATTAAAACAACTTATATTACAGTCACTCTGAACCATTGTCGGCAGATCAATGAAAAGCCAAAGTAATCAGGGAAAGACCTTAGCTTGAAAAGGCCAAAGTCTCTCACTTCATCAAAGGCCATCTCCAGTCATCCTGATCTATCTATATCTGGCTACTGGACCTAGATGACTCCAGAGAAGAAAGTGAGGCTGGTGACTTTGCATAGCCCTCCCTCAGTGTAATGTAATTCATATGCATGGCATCACCTTCCTGATGTCATAGTCCTCAAAAACAAAGAACAAACAACAATAATAACAACAACACATATATGAGTGTGTATATGTGTATATATATATACATACACACATGTATTTCATTTATTCATACATGTCTACATACATGTAGATATGTGTATTGTGTAACTATGCACATATATACACGCATTTTTAAAGTAGCATTCTCTAGTTACAATTTTGTGCTTTGAAGAAGATGAGAAGTTAGCGTCTGTAAACTGCTTTTAATTATTCGGGATATCCCCAAAGTCTAAGTGCAATGTTAAGCTCTAGAATCTTAAACTATTAATAGTTCTAGTAACTTAAAACTGCCCTAAAATTTTTAGAACACTCTGTAAACATATTGGGGTGCATGTGTATGTGTGTACGCACACTCTGACATTTGTAGAGAGAGTGAAGTCTCACTAGGTGATGGAATGAATAGCAAGCTATCCTTAAAGCCAAGAAAACTTGCATTCAAGTCAAGCCTTTTATAACTGTGTGCTGTGTGAACCTGCATAAGTCATTTAAAATCTCAATGCACTATCGAACTCACTAAGACCCTTAAGTTATAAAGAGAGTGCCCAGTTTTCATTGAAAAGGGGATTTTCCTATTTTTGGATTTCCCTATACCAATGAAATCATGGTACTTCCTCTATGTATGTGTATATACAGGGTGTCCCAAAAGTCTAAGTGCAGTTTAACCTACTAAAACTAGTAGTTCCTATCCTAGGTATGTAGAGAATATAAAAGTATGTATTTGTATATACATAAAAATAATATCTATGAATATACATATACACAGAGGAGTATATATACATATGTGTGTATGTATGTATGTGTATCAACTTAGTGGTACAATAGATGAAGGGCTGGCCCTGGAGTCAGGAAGACCTGAGTTCAAATTCAATTCAGACACTAACTAGCTCCATGACCCTGGGCAAGTCACTTAACCCTGTTTGCCTCAGTTTCCTCATCTGTAAAATGAGCTGGAGAAGGAAATGACAAACCACTCTAAAATATGTCTGTGTGTATACATATGTGTATTCTCTAATAGGAATCAGCAAAACAGTGATCACCTTCCTTGACTGGTTTTGGCTTAGTTCCTGAAAGTAAGATGGGTGATGAGGGATCTTTGACTCTTTTTTTGAAGGTTCATACTTCCTCTATACACCCAGTAGCACATTTGCCCCATTTCTCCTTGTATTAAGAAGATCAGGAGCCTCACCACATGTGTATTATGATCCGACCCCCAAGAGATGTATTCATCTCATCCATTAGGGTTTGCATCCTGCTTCCCTCACAATTGATAGACTATCCATGCCAGAAATATCTATGAATGATAAAGGAGAAAGAACACTGAATCTGAGGCCAAAGCTTTGAAATCTAGTCCTGGTTTTGCCTTTCACAGCTTCATAAATTTAGGCAAATCACCTAAACCCCGTCCCCCATCCACCCCAAACCTCAGCCCTCATCTGTAAAATGGGGAATGCTAATAGTCTGCATTTATGTAACACTTTAAGATTTGCAAAGTGATGTACATATATTATTTGATCCTCCCAACATCCCTGGGAGGTTACAGATGAGGAAACTGAGGCTGGGATAGGTTTAGTCACACAGCTACTAAGTATCTGAGGAAGTATTCAAACACTGATCCTCCTGACTTCAAGTCCTACATTCTGTCTCTGGGCCACTTTGTCTTACCCACATCAAAGAGAAAAGACCATTTCTTAAGGGTCCTCTTATTTTTAACACTGTCCATAGGTACTTCAAGTTCCCCATTGTGTGCCCCATCCCCAATTAGGACCTCTGTCTCTGAGGCACTGACCCTTTTCTTAATCCTTTACACCTCATCAAAATGTGCCTACCAGTCTACTCAACAAGTCAATCAACAAGATTTATTATGGACCAGTATGAGCCATGCATTGTTCTAAGCACTTGAGATACAAAAATAGAAAGAGAAAAGACACAGTCCCTAATCTTAAGGAGCTCTCAGTCTTATGGGGGGAACGACATAGTTATGTACAAATTGGAGAATCTCAGAGGAAAGATGTTGAGAAGAAAGGCTTCTTGCAGAAGGTAGACTTCTAGATGAGACTTGAGAGAAGCCAGGGGAGCCAGGAGATGGATGTGAAAAGATGAAGTCCAGGCATAGGGTATAACCACTCAAAATGCCTTGGGTTAGCCAATGGAATACTTTGTGCCAGGAACAGCAAGGAAGCCAGTGTCAGACAGAACCTACAGAGTTATGTTAGGGAACTAACAAATGAATCTAGACTATGGTGGTGATAGGCAATAGATAGGACCATATGTGAGTTATCTAGGTGATAAAGCTATACATCTGAAGTACTGTGAGCTTATACTGACCACACTGTATGAAGCCCATAGATAAATTGGAGCGGGATCAGAGCAGGTCAACTTCAATGGTAAAGAGCTTCCAACTCAGGTCATAGGAAGGGACAGTCTAAGGAACTGGGGGTGTTTAGCCTGGGGAAGAAAAGAGACAAGGATACCTGTTTTCAAGTGTTTGAAATATTCAAGTATTTGAAAGAATACCATGTAAAAGTAGGATTAC
>CM053595.1:196735865-196762518 GCA_028646575.1 Pseudocheirus occidentalis | reverse complement strand
ATGAAAAGGGAGTCAACAACTTGACTGAAGAAAACAACACTTTAAAGAATAGATTAACTCAAATGGCAAAAGAGGCCCAGAAAGCCAATGAGGAGAAGAATGCCTTAAAAAGTCGAATTTCCCAGATGGAAAAAGCATCTCAAAAGCATTCTGAAGAGAATAACTCCTTCAGAATTAGAGTGGAGCAAGTAGAAGCTAATGACTTTATGAGAAACCAAGATGCTATTAAACAGTTACAAAGAAATGAAAAAATAGAAAGCAGTGTGAAATATCTCCTTGAAAAAACCCTGCTTTCCACTCCTTGTAGGTAACATAGTAAACTAACTCTCAGATTGATGCAAATATCTAAGTCACATACAAAGCTAGGTTGTCTCTATAACTTCCTAATTAATTCCTCCTATAAAACTTGGGAACAAATTTTAATTAGTTTTCTTTTTAATTTATGGAACAAAAAAGTATTTCCATAACATAGTATAATAAAAAAAGATGATTGCACATGAAACTGCAAATTCATTACGTACAACTTTCTATTCCCTCTAAATATACAAGAGCTATCGTGTAAATTTCATTTTTTTCTTTTCTCCCCTTTTTTTCTTCCTTATCTTCCTCCCTCTCCAAAAAATGGCTACCATTAGACACCAATAGGTATATATACATATACACACATATGTAAAATTATTCTACACAAATGTCTATCAGTTTTTTCCTCTGGATGTAAATAGCATCTTTCTTCATTAGCCTTTTATAATTAATTTAGGTATTAATAAGTCAAAATGGCTTATTCACTCAAAGTTATTCTTAAAACAACACTGCTGTTATTGAATATGATGTTCTCTTGCTTCTGTTCATTTCCATTTTTATTTTGAAAGGTTTCTCATTCTAGGTCTCACTTGCTAGAGTCAACAGATTGTGTTCACCTCAGTTACTTAATGAGTACAGTAGTAACAAGTGAAGTGAACTAAGTGAAGTAAGTGAAAGTAAGTGAAGTAAGTGAAACTTACTTGGGGGTATTTACAATGGTAGAGATAAGAAAGTTGATTATACTCTAGATTTACATAGAAAAGCTTTGTTCTGCTGAACTCAGAGTATTATGTTAATAAGCTCTCAGTGAATTTCACAAAAGCCCCAAGATATGTGTAGGTGGTTGGTAACCTCGCCCTGGTTTTATAAATAACCTGGACACCTAAAGCCCTTCAAGGCACTAGAAAAGTATACCACAGATGGCCAAGCATTTAGCCAGTTCAGGTGAGGTGATGGGAAGCATGGGAGAGATCCTGCTAAACCTCTTCTTAAGAAAGACTTGGGATTTGTTGATTTAGCTTCTTGCCACAAGTCAAGCTTAGCTCCAGGGTTTCTCAGGCCCACACAGACTTAAAGTCCTTGTCTCATTGAGGATTCAATTGTAGGGACCCATTCTCTGAAAGCCCAACTGAAATCAGCCAACCTCTTGTTTAATGGAAAGTCCACTACACTGGGAATCTGCTAGATCTGTTCCTGGAACATAGTAAGTCCTTAATAAATGACTAATTGACTGATTGATCTCAGATTGGGAAGGTTCATCTGATGTCATCTAGTTCAGCCCATAGATGAACAAGAATGTTCTCTACCCCACAGTGGACAAGACACATGTGAGTAAGAAGTTCTGTGCATCAACATTTCTCTTGTTATTTTGCGTCAATCACCAATAATCCTCTTACTTCGTTTCCTATCTTGCCAACTTAGTATAAACAATAACAGTAATAACACACACTTGAATGTACAAGTACCAAATAAGGTAGTGTGGCTAGCATGCTAGCAGCATGGCAAGTCTCTGTGTCTGTCTGTCTGTCTGTCTGTTTCTTTCTCAGCAGGATATGAATTCACTATGAGTCAACAGTGTGACATGGGAGCCACAAAAGCTTACTTAATCTTATGTTGTATTAGAAGAGAAATAATGTCTACAATGAGATGAATTGTTTTCCTATATTCTGCTCTGTTCAGACCACATTTGGAGTATTTATTGTGTTCAGTTCCATGTGTCATAATGCAAGAAGGCTGCAGATAAACAAATTCATTCAGAGGAGGGCTATTAGGAAGGTGCTTACTTAGCCATCCTTTGTAACATCTTAATTACTGAAGATATGGAGTTACCTTTTGGCTGTCTGGAATGAAGGACACAACAAATCACCCCTCCCTTCTTTAGCTCTAGACAGAATACATAATCTCAGTTATCAGGACAGAGGGCTCTAAAGATAGGACACCAGGATTGAGGAGGCAGCTTTTTGTTGTTAATAGAGCAGGCCCTCCCTGATTCAAAACTAACTGGAACCTTGAAAAGAGGAGCTACGTGCAGAGAGGCACTGAGTTGTGGTGCAGAGATGATGCTACTGCCCTCAGTTCTCCAGAGCTAGGTACCAGGCATTGATTCTGTGGGGAAAGAAGTAGGGGACAGAAGTCCTAGTTCCAGCTCTTCCATGATTAGTGAGTTATGTAATCTTGGGTAAATCAGTTCACCTCTTTAGGACTAAGTTTCCTCATCCATCCAGTAGACCATTTGGAATAAGTAATTGCCAGTATCTCTTCTAGTTCTCAAATTCTGAGATTTCTTTCCAAAACCATACCACATTGGGATAGAAGACTGCCAACAGATGGGAGTAAATTGTGGCTTGGTGTTAGACATCAGATCTTCAAGGTGAAAGGTTCCTGGGCTGGGTCATCCTTAGGCTGAGTGGGTACCATCTGTTAGGAGGTAAATAGCTTCAAAAGCAGACATAGTGATAATTGCCAAAATTCTATATTTACAGAAAACTGGCACTTAGTAAATATCAAGCTGTGCTATTTACGTAGCTGCCTCTCTTCGATATATGTGGAGATTCTGTAATTATCGCTAGAGCTATTCAAAGGGTTCCGGAATCTCAGACAAGGGTGGAGATGAAGTTGGCTGAGTCCCCCTGCGTAAGAAAACCTGTCATTGGCTGATGGAGAGGCAGAGGCCCTGACATTAGCTTAGTAGAGAGGAAAGCCTCCAATCCAGAGCCACTTCTTGATGGGGCAATGAACACACTTTGGTCATGCAAGATTTAATTTAATAAACATTTATGAAATATCTGCTATCTGTATAACAACAGTGTGCCAGGAATAAAAGGAGGTAGGAAGATAAAAAAATGGTGCTTTCCCTCACTGAGCTTATATTCTAGAGAGGGCATATGATTCCACCACAATTAGGATGATACAAAATGGAATTACCAATAAAGAAGTCCAAAAATAATACTATTTGTGAAGTGAGAAGCCATAAAGATCAATGCTTACTGGAGGGTGGGGATGGGGATCAGAGAAGACTTCATGAAATAAGTAGCAAACAAGCTGAGTTTGAAAAATGGATAAGATTTCCAATGGAAGAGATGGCAGTGGGAAATCATGGGGAATAGTGTTATAGGTTCAGAGACAAGAACGCATGGGATGCATACTACATGGAAGACCATGGAGGGACGCTGAATTAGCCTAGCTTGTTGTCTAGAGATAAAATAAATTGGAACTTGTCATCTCATCATTTTCTTTTGTGTTATTGGGAGACCCCAAGAACACTACTCCCATAGCCCTCTGCAATCTTAGCGGCAAAACTGGGCATGATCCAGATCTAAAGGGAAGAAGCCACTGAGACACGGAGAGTCTGGGACATGACAAACCGAAGTCTAGCTTCTTACTCTGAGCTTTATGGTTAATAGAATCTAAAGGGATCTCAGGAACCACTGACACTGAATAGTTATTTGACTGGACAAGTCACTTAACCTTGATCTGCCTCACGACAGGATAATATATCAGAGTTGTTGTGAGGACCAAATGAGATAGTATTTGTAAAGTGCTTAGCATGGTATGCCTGGCACATAGTAGGAGCTTCATAAATGCTCATTCCATTCCATCCAATCTAGTTCAACCTAGACATGAAAAAGAATCAACTCCCTCTATAACATGTCTGACAAGAGATCATCCAGCCTTTTCTTAAAGACCTCCAAAGCAGAAGGGTGAATGACCATCTGTCAAAGCAAACCATTCCACTTTTGAATGATATTAATTATTAAATTTTCCCTTTCGCCAAGTATAAATCTGTTTCCTATTTCTCCCATTATTCTTAGTTCTGTATTCTGGGGCCAAGAATAAGTCTAATCTCCCTCCTGTGAAGGCCCTTTGGATATTGGAAGATGGTCATATAGGGCAGAAAGTTAGAGTGGTTGTTGTGAACTTAGTAGAATGAATATGTGGGTTGAAATCCACTCTGGATACCCATTAGTTATTGACAAGCAATGAAGTAATCAACATGTATTAAATACTTAATATGTGTTGGGCACCATGCCAAGTGCCAGGGATACGTTCTGTCAGGTGGAAGAATGGTTAGAGTTGTTCTGTTTAACCCCAGATGGCAGTAATGAAGGGGAGCTGTGAAGAAGAAAACTTAAGTTCCATGTAAGGAGAAGTTCCTAACAATTAGAACTATGTTAAAGGAGAAGGTGTTGCCTTGGGAGATTCATCCTCACTATAGGGTGGATGACCACTGGTTGATAAGATTCCTTCTGAGCATAGCTGAGATTTGAGGATCTCAGAGACTCCTTTGAACTCTGAAATTCTGTAATTATTCTTAGTCACATAAATGTTAGAGCCCTGAGAAGTCATCTATCTCAACTCCTAATTTTACAGATGATAAAACACCTAGGCTGAGAGAGGTGAAGTGATTTTGCTCAAAGTCACCCTACAGACAACCAGGATTAGTCCCCAAGTCTCCTGGCTCCCTGCTCAGTACTTCATTCACTCCCCCAGGCTGTTTTCCTTTTCCCACAATTGTTATTACTACTCTAGCACTTAAAGACCACAAAAGAGCCAATATCATCACCCTCACTTAAAGATAAGGGAACTGAAGTTGGAAAATTACTTTTCTAGAGCTAGGTCTCTAATAAGTGTCACAGCCAGCACTTGAACCTAGACCTTCTGATTCTAAATCTAATATTCTTCCCAGTCACTGATTCTCTCTTTTTTTTGGAGGGGGGAAGGCAGGGCAATTGATGTTAAGTGACTTGGCCAAGGTCACACAGCTAGTGAATGTGTCAAGCATCCGAGGTGAGATTTGAACTCAGGTCCTCCTAACTTCAGGGCAGGTGCTCTTTTCACTGCCACCACTGATTCTCCCTCTCTAGTAGGGCAGGGCTTAGGCACTGGGCTAAGTTTCATCACCCAGTTTATGATACTATGCTGGAATGTGAGTATTCCTCTCTGGATCTTAATTGCAGTGCCAATTAAGTTAGTAAATTAGTTCCTATTTGTCCAATATACAGCTTGCTTTGTATATATTTGTTTGCATGTTGTTTCCCCCATTAGAGTGTAAGATCCCTGAGGGCAGGTACTTCTTTTGCCTCTTTTGGAATTCTCAGGACTTAACACAGTGTCTGGCATATGTCGATGTTGTTCAGACATTTTTCAGTCAAGTCTGACTCTTTGTGACCCCACTTCGGTGTTTCTTGGCAAAGATAATGGGGTACTTTGCCATTTCCTTCTCCAGCTCATTTTACAGATGAGGAAACCAAGGCAAATAGGGTTATGTGATTTGTCCAGGATCACAAAGCTAGTAACTAAGGCCAGATTCGAATTGAGGAAGATGACTCCAGGCCTGGTACTCTATCCACTGTGACACTGAGCTGCCTTGGCATGTAGTAGGTACTTAATATTTAGTGATTGATTGATTTGGATCCCATCATCACTTGACACTTTGATGTTCATCAACTAGTATCAGATGTTCTCAGTGCTTTTCTGGGAGAGGCAATAGAATAAGGGAGCATCTTTGTATGAATGGGCCTAATCCCTATGTTCTTTCCTTGTACAGCCACACAATGGAGAGAGGTACTATGCAGCCGCCTATTGATCAGCAGACATTTAAACCAGCATGTCCAATCTGCTGATGTCTGGAGCATCTATACTTATCCCTGGCTCCTTATTTAAAGGTATATAATAGAAAGCCATTGATATATCCGTTCAAGTCACAAAAAGCTCCACATCCCTTCTTCCCCTACTGTGTCACCATGCCAACACCAACATGAAGTCAACAGATCATTTAAAGAAAAGATGCTTTACTTTCTTTCCAACATTAAACTTGGGACAGGCTACTTTACAATTATATTTCATCCCTTTAATCATCCTGGGCTTTTTCCTAGTTTTCAAGATGTTTCTCTATGGTACTACCTGATTCATGTCTTTGTTATATGAAGGAGGCAAGGAAATCAAATTTTGTCACATTTAGTACTGAAAGATATTATTTCTTCTCTGAAAAACAACAACAACAAAGAAAACTGAGATGTCCATGTAGCAATGATGCATGTATATATCTCTGTGTACCCATTCATTTCAAGTAGTGCAATAACATGGCAGCATTAGGGTCAAGAATTCTAAGCATTCTATCTATATGTATATGTATACATATATGTATGTATATGTATATATGGCAAAACATACACATGTGTATTATAGTATTCCATGTATATGTAATTTTGCCATTTCCAAAAATATATGTCATATTCTGCATCTTGAATCCATTATATCTCAGTCAAGAAGTGGATAGCATGCTTCATTATTTGTTCTTATGAATAAATGACCATTTAATTGATCATATTTAAGTCTTTCAGAATCGATTTTGTTTGCAAAGTTGTTATTGTATAAACTGTTCTTCTGGTTCTGTTCAATTAGTTCTGCATCAGTTTATACAAATCTCAAGTTTCTCTAAAACTGTTGTCCCTTTCATCATTTCTCATAGCCCAATAATATTACATTCATGTGCCATATTTGTTTAATCATTCTCCAATGAATGGGCATCCCCTTTGTTTCTACTTCTTGGCTACAACTAAAAAAAGCTGCTATAAATATTTCTGTACATATGTGTTCTTTTTCTCTTTCTTTGAACTCTTTGGTGTATGGGCCCAATAGTGTTATTACTGGGTTACCATGTACCCTTTAATGATTTTGGGGGGATAATTTCAAATTACTTTCCAGAATGTCTGCTCTCAGATGTACTAATAGACACCTATGTTCCTATCTTCCCATAGCTCCTCCAACATTTTCCATTTTCTTTATTTTTCACCTTTATCTATCAGATAGGAAGTAGAAACTCAGTTATTTTAATTTGCATTTTTCTAACTGATGGTTTTTGGAGGAGTTTTTAATATATATGCTTACTGACTATATTTCTTCCTCTGACAACTGTTGTTTATACCTTTTACCTATTGGAGAATGACTGTCATCCTTATGTATTTGTAGATTCTCTCTTATTGGTGGAGATGAAGGCCATGCCCTCAGTGAAAGGTTGAGTAAAATTGGTGAGATGTGAGAGTTTCAATTTTCATCCAGTCCTTTTTGGGAGTCTCCAAATGACAGTTCCTTTCAAGGATTCTCTAAAGTCAGTGTCTTTTGGTACTCTATAATCAAGAATCTATTTAGAATCCCTCTTTGAGATTCTTCAACCTTAGTCCCCTTTGAGACTGATCAAGCTTTGAGTCTTCTTTGAAGGTTGAATTGTTTCAGGTATCTGACTTCCAACTTAGAGAAAGAAGATAGAAGAGGCCAACCCCATTTTAGGATGATGAAGGACAAGACTCAAGGAAGACATGAGAGGAACTTATAATCTCTACCATGTCCCTATTTCCATCTCACTACTCTTTGGGGAGTTTTCCCTTTGGTGACATCCAGAACCTTCTCTCTTGGATGCACTGAGTTATCTCACTACTGATGGGAAAATTCCTTCATATTATGTTGTCTGCTATATATTCCTCTTCATTTATCTTCTCTGATTTCTGTTTTGCTTTGATTTGCATAAATGAAACTCTTTGGTATTTGCTATATGTATTCATTATTGAATCGGTAGACGGGAAAGAGATCAAGCCTTGGATACAGAAGTTGGGGCCACTCTGACAAACTGATTAGAAGTTAAATGGAACTTGATCATATCTCCAAGATGAAAAATATTTAAAGGAAAAGACAGATATTCTTCTACTCTGGTACCCCCTTCTCCATTTGAGGAGAGCAGAATGGTGGTTTCTGTCCCCAACTTTCTGTTTTCTCTTTTGGAAGGAATGAGTTTCCCTTGGAAAAGGTTAGGGGAAGAAGAGGCTAGAGATATCTATTCTGCCCCCTTGGAGCCACACAAAGACAGGTCCACAGCACGCTTGGCATCTTTCCCTGCTATATGTGGGCCTCACTACCTATGTGGGGTCTACTCTTCATCCTTATATAATAAATGGGTTCCCTTCTCAAGCAGTTTACAGAGTAGTAGGGAGAAGAGACTGACACACAGAAGATCATCACACAGACTATGAGAAATCTGAGAACCTAGAATAATGTAATGATAATAATAACAGCTAACATTCATGTAATGTGTACTATGTGCCAGGAATTGTACTAAGCTCCTTCCAATTATTATTTAATTTTATCTTCATAACAACCCTAGGATGTAGGTGCTACATTCCCATTTTATAGATGAGGAAACTAAACAGTAGTTAAATGAATTACTTGGGGCCACTCAGCTAGTGTCTGAGGCAGGATTAAATGTGGCTCTTCTTCCTTACTCCTGACCCAGTGCTCAAGCTTGGTGTTCTATCCACTGTTCTATCACCTAGCTGTCCTGCCCAACCTAGCTGCCCAAAGTTATAAGATTTCAGAGAAGAGACTGATCTAGTAGGGAAAGAACAGGCCTAAAAGACTAAAGGTTTGACACAGGAATTCGACTAAAGTCAAACTTTGAAACCTTCGTGCAGCACCATTAGGGGTCTATTTTGGCCACCTTGTTTGGATATTTGCCCAAGAGAAGACTATGCGAAAACAGAAAGGGGGTATCTTTAAAAAGCCAATTAGAGCCCACCCTGAGACAACACAGATCTTCTGAAGTTGGTCAGTCAAACATTTGTTAAGCGTCCACTCTATCCTGGCTGTTGCATTTGATATCAAGAAAAGATTCAATAGTAACAGGAATCATGGGCAGGCCTAGTTTTCTCCCAGGCAATGTTGTCTTCACTATACCCAGGAATATTAGCTTTTTCAAGACTATGCCTCATCTTCAAAATAGCTTCTGACTCCAAAGGGGCCCTAAACTCTATTAGACCAAAAAATGCTCATGTCTAACATACTTTTGCTTATGAATTTTCATGACTGTGTCTGTGCAAACCCATTTAGAAGCCAAATATAATTTTATTAACAGATTTGGAATCAGAAAACCTGGGTCCAAATCCTATATTTACTCTTGATATCAGTATGACCTTGGTCTAATCATTTAATTTCTCTGGGCCTCAGAGAAATACTCTTAAATTTACAAGAAAAGAGTTGGATTTGATGATTTCTAGTTTGTCCCTTCTTGTTCTAAGACATAAAATTAATTATAGAAACAACCAGCCTTTGCCCTCTACTGCAAGTAGGACTTCAGTGGCTTATGTTATTGTTTTGAAATACAGTATTTAATGGAACCTTGGAGGTCTCTGATGACTGTATTTAGATATACTTTATTTATAACCTCCTGAGTGGATGGGTACTGCCTATAGGCAGCCAAAAGAAAATAAAAATTAGCTTCGTTCATTCATTCATTCATTCATTTCCCACTTTACAAAACATTGTGTTAGAGCAGGGTGATAGGGAGGAGGTGAGAATTTAGGATGAATAAAAGAGGGTTCCTGCCATCAAGAAGTTTATAATTTAGTAGCAGAGATAAGATACCTGGTAGAATTTATTATAATGCCAGGCAGAATGTTTCAATGCTCCAGCATAAGTGAAGCGCTTTCAGACTCTCATCCAAAGGGGATCAGAGAACATTTCTTGAAGTGGTTACCATTTCAGTTGGGCAGGTCAAGTCTGTACTGGCAGATTGGTGGGATAAAACATCACAAATACCCCTAGCTTCACACAGAGAGGCAGTGGACTGCAGGGTGCAGACTGAGGTATATTTCTTTTTGGACTTGATTCTAGAATTTGTTTTGCTTAACTGCATATGTTTGCTTTCCCAATGAGGGAGGAGGTGAGAGGAAGAGAATTTAGAACTGGAAACAAAACTGATTTTTTTTAAAAGGGGGAAAAAAGAGAGAATGGGGGAGGAGAGGAAGATATTCCAAGTAGAGGTTGAGCACAGAGGCTGACAAATTCAGGTTCCTTTTAGGAAATAAGGAAAGGTGAGTATTCCATTTTGGCTACAACAGAGGGTATTGTTAGTAGAATAGGTGAAAAAAAATCAGCTGGCTCTAGGTAGAATATATACGTATGTATATGGATATGGATATGGATATGGATATGGATATACATGTGCATATCCTATATATACATATGTATATTTAATACACATGTAAAATATGTCATAGATTATATATGTTACATGTGACAATATTATAATATAGTCTTATTAGCATATAGATATAGTAGACATGGCAGAAAGAACACTAGACAACATCAGGGGAACTAGATATGAATGCTAATTATTACTTGGTTGACCACTGGGAAGTCATTATATTATGAGCTCCTCAACTTCCTTATCTGTAAAATGGAGATAGTAATGCTTGCATTACTTATATCACTGAATCAATGGAAAACGAATGTTTTTTTTTCTAGCAATTTTGTTCTGCAACCTCAAAGTCATTTTCAGCTCTTTCCTCTCACTCCCCCCCACCCCAAATAGTCAATTTGTCTCCAAGTCTTGCCCATTCCACCTCTTTAAGACCTCCCACATCAATTACCTTCTTTCTACACAGGCCACAGCTACTATAATTCAGATACTTATCACTTTTTGCCTGAATTATTACAATGGTCCCCTACCCAGTCTTCTAACCTCCAGGCTCTTCCCTTCTCTGATCCATCCTCCACAAAGATGCCAAACTGAGATTCTAAAAACACAGGTCTGACTATGTTATACTTATGGTCATGAATTTTCAGTAGCTCTCCATTGTCCTTGGCAGTGGTTTGGAAACTTTTTGGTCTTTTGTTGTTTTGTTTTGTTTTTTACATTCTTAAAATTATTGAGGGCCCCCCAAAAACTTTTTTAACGTGGGTATATACATATTTATATTTACTGTATTAGAAGTGAAAATATCTTAGTATTATTATAAAAAATGTTTTGACCTCGTGGATCTTCTTAAAGAGTCTTCAGTACCCCTAGAAGTCCCAGGACCATACTTTGAGAACCAACAATCCTTAGGGTAAAATACTCCTTTGTCACTTCAAGTACTTCATTATCTTGCTCCAGTATATATGTCTCTAGGCTGATTACATATTATTCTCTCTTATATGCTCTCTTTTCCAGCCAAAATGGCCTCCTTTGCTGTTTTTCATACATGCCTACCTCCATGCTTTGCACAGGCTGTCCCTCATGCCTAGGACTGTCCTTCTTCACCTTCACCTCCTAAAACCACATTCTCCTTTCAAGGTTTATTTAAGTGCCACATCCTTTAAGAGAGATTTCCTGACTATCCCAATCATGAACACCCTGTCCCCATTATTTTGTATTTTATATATCCTATTTTCTAACTTATTTAATTCATTTGCTAACTTAATAATAATAGCTAGCTCTTGTAAAATACTTTAAGGGTTGTAAAACATTTTATAAATATCTTACTTTTTCTTCATAACAATCCTGGGAAGAAGGTGCTATTTTACAGATTAGGGAACTAAGCAAGACAAGAGCTAAGTGACTTGCCTATGGTCACACACCCAGTTAGTATCTGAGGTCATACGTAAATTCAGGGCTTTCTGGCTCCATGTTCATCAGTCCTTCCGCTGTACCAGATGGCTGCCATGTTTGTGAACAGGCTAGATTGGATCTGTTCAACAGAATGTAAACTCCATGAGGGCAGTGACTGTCCTACTTTGTGTGTGTGTGTGTGTGTGTGTGTGTGTGTGTGTGTGTGTAGGATAACAATGGGGACATAACAGCTGATCAATAAATGCTTATTGACTGATGAAATTTTAAAGTCCTACAGAAACCTAAGTTATTACTATCACTACATTTGGTGACTTTATTTTCCCACTAATTAACTAGGATCTCAATATTTTAACTTCTTGATAGATTCAGGAAAACAAGAATTCTGCCAGGTCCAAAGTGACTTATAGTACTAAAGGAAAAATACTGAAAGAAAAAAGGCCTATACTGGGATAACTCAAGGACACTGCTATTTACTTCTCTTGGGAGATGAAAGGAAGAGGTTAGCCTCAGCATTAGAGAGCTTTTGATTCGTTCCCCCTCTATTAGATAGTAAGCTTCTTGAGAAGAGAGTCTGTCATTTTCCAGCTTTGTAGCCCCAGCATTCAGCATGGTACCTTCAACATAGTAGGTATTTAATCAATGTTTACTCAGTTGAAGTGAGTGATCTAAGGCTTAAGCAATGCTGGATGATCATTGAGAGCCACTGAGCAATGACACATTCCTTTCCAGGTGATGGCATCAGAACTTTGTTGGGGAGAAGGCTTGAAATGGTAGGCCACACCAAAATCCTAGATTCTTGTAAGATTGTTCCTCTTTCCTGCAAAGTATCAAGAACATTGGCAATCATATTTTTCCTTCCTCCTCCTTCCATGGATAGTGTCCATGGCTATATGTTCTAAGTTGGTATGTCTAGTTATGTCCAGGTTGGTATTCTCTAGCCCAAATGCCAACAGTCTGAAGAGCTGCCTGTTTGGAACACTCACCAGTACAAATTGCCTCAGAAAATTTCTAATTGAGTCAGATTTATTAGAGAGAGGATTCTCTCATGGCACTTGACTCTTAGCTATTCCTGCCAAAAGCTGTGACATTTGGAGCCGGGGAAGTGAGGTATGTAGGCAGAGGAAGGATGAACCACCAAAAAGCCAAGAAGGCAATTAATAATAACCCAGGATTTTTTTTTCCAAACCTTTAAAAAGAGCAGAGAAGGGAGTTGGGGGGAGGGGTGTGGGTAATTCAGATTGAGTTTAAACTGTGGGCAAAATTTCAGTTCAGTTTTTATTTTAGCCAACCCAGTTAGGCAAGCCCTAGTTACAAATTCTTGTCTCAGAGTGAGGTTGAAGATGCTGGGGAGACATTGGCAATGGAAGTTCACTCATCATTGAGGCCTCTTAGCTTAAAGCTCAGGTTTTATGTAAAGCATAAAACTGCCATTTAGAACCTCCCCATTGGACAGGGACAAGGAGAAAAAAAATACCAGAGTTCACCCTGGGTAGCATTGACTTTGAAGTCTCAAGGCATGATAAATAGCAGGTCACGCATTCAGATTCTCCAGGGACTAGAACCAGCAGATGAGACTGTTTACAAAGTATAAAAATCAACGAGCTTCAACATTTACAGTACATACAGTCGAGATGGGTGAACCAAGTAATAAATTAGACAAATAAGATGAATATCAGCACTTTTTAGCAAGCTGTACATACATAAAATCTCCATTGGGAAATATTTGCAGTGGAAGCATTCTGACTGCCCCTTTAAATTGAAAGGGATGGCTACGCTAAAAGATCTTCCTCTCTGTCTTATGGACCTCCACCTAATATCCATTCTAATTCTCTTTGTTGCTGAATATTAGCTGATATTTGTTACCTTTTAAAGTTCATAGTTTAACTTATTTTAAATACGCTAATACAGATGATGGTATTAATCATATTAATTTTGCTGAGACTGGGGGGAGTTAAGTGACTTGCCAATGCTGATTTTTCAATAGGATTTGAACCTATTTCTCTGACTCCAAGTGCATCATTTTAGCTACTGTTCTTTGCTCCCTCTTTGATTCTTGCTCATGCTGTCCCTTTTCCCTACCTTCCACCATATATAATCTTCATTAAGTTGCAAGACTTATAGCTGGGAGGGACCTTAATCTTGTCAAACACCCTTATCTTGCCCATGAGGGAATAGGCCTGGATAGGCATTGATTTCTTGTTACTATTCATTTGTTTTAGTCATGTTTGACTCTCTGTGACCACATTTGGGGTTTTCTTATCAGAAATACTGGAGTGGTTTGCCATTCCCTTCTCCAACTCAGTTTACAGATGAGGAACTGAAGCCAACAGAGTTAAGTGACTTGCCCCAGATCACACAGCTAGCAAGAGTCTGAGGCCAGATTTGAACTCAGGAAGATGAGTCTTCCTGACTCCGGGCCCAGCACTCTATCTTCTATGCCACCGAGCTATCCCCAGGCATTGACTAGAGAGGCCCCAAGTCAGAGATGTATAGAGGTGGGATCCAAATTCAGAGCCCTTTATTTTCAAATCCAATTTCTAATTTCTGTCAAATCTAATTTCTATTCCAATCTAAGCCTCACGGAGTGACAGCATTACAAAACATGTGATTGGGCCAAGAGACTCTGATACGCATTGAGAAAGGAATTCAAATTCAAACTCTCCTATTGGCAGGACTTTAGACATCAGTATAATTCAGGCATAGAACCTGTTTTTTCTTTGGAGATGACATAAAATAGGTAAGTGCTATTGAATAAAGTCACTGAATTCTCACTTATAAGATCACAGCATATTAAGCTGGCAGAGCCTTAGAGATGGCTCAGTCCAAGCCCTTCATTTTATAGATAAGAAAGCTAAGAACACAGGGAGATTAAGTATATTGCCCAAGGTTAAACATATAACAGATTGGAAACTCAGTCAGGTCTTCTGACTCCTGACCATGTTTTTTTCCCTATTTCTCTTTCCCTAAAGGTAAGAATTTTAAGACAAAAACTTTTGACTATGAAAGCAAAACACATCGATTTTAATAGGAGTGATTTTCCTAAGTCCTGGACGGTTTAGGTATCTTTCTGCTTTAAGAAAGGATTATAGCATAGATCACATCTTCTAGTACTTTTCCATCCCTTAGGCCTTATTCACATGCTTGGAAAATACTATACCTGTGAGACTACCCTTATAAAACTCTGCCTCATTTGAATAGCACTTTCACATACATAGAGAGGCAGCATTTTTTTCCCCCTTTCTTCATATTCCTGGTGCTTAGCAACAGTGCCTGGCACATAATAAATGCTAAATAAATGTTTGTTGTTGTTATTGTACATAGCTGGAGTCAGAAAGGCCAGGATTCAAACTCTGTTTCAGAAGCTTAGGTGCTGTGTGATCCTGGGTAAAATCTTCTACCTCCCATAGCCCTGAGCAACTCCCCAGGTTTTATAAAAGAATTCACAGGCTGCAGTTTGTTCCCACACAGGGAGCTTCCTCATAGCAATGAAATCACAGAACCTTCATATATATTCTTTCACGTAAATCTCACAACAGTCCTGTGAGATAAGAGTCATAGGCATTGTTATCGCCAATTTATTGATAAGCTAAGGCTGAGAAAAGTTAATCAACTATCAAAAGTCAATTAAAAATAATTTTCTATTTATATCTTTTGTTTTTAATATCACTAAAATTTTCTCTTGAATTCCTGTTTCTTCTCAGACACTAATCCCATATTGCAAACAATATTTTTAAAAGAGGAAAAAGAGCTAAAAAATGAGCAAAACTGATCAGTATATCAAAAAGTCTTTAAAAATATGCTGTTGTTCAGTCATTTCAATCCGTACAATTCTTTGTGACCCCATTTGGGGTTTTCTTGGCAAAGATACTGGACTGGTTGGCCATTTCCCTCTTTAGCTCATTTCAGAGATGAGGAACTGAGGGAGAAACAAGGTTAAGTGACTTGCTCAGGGTCACACAGCTACTAAGTGTCTGAGGCCAGATTTGAACCCAGGAAGAGGGGTCTTACTGGCTTCAGACTCAGCACTCTCTGTACTGCACCACTTAATCGATCAAAAAATCTGTGCTATGCCTTAAACCCTTCTGTTTAATGCATCGCACCTCTGCATAGAGATAAGGTGAGATGTTTTCTCATCTCTTGTCTTTGGAACCATGTTTGTTCTCTGTCATTTTAAAAGAATCACTTTTGATTATTTTGTGGTTGTTCTTTCTGTTTACTTGCTGTATTTATCATGTATATTGCTTTCCTATCTCTACTTAATTTATTCTGCATCAGTTCATGTAAATCATTCTATGCTCCTCTATCACGATCATTTTTGACAGCACCATGATATTCTATTGCATCTACAGACCATAACTTGTTTAGCTATTTCCCAATCAATGATATCTACGTCATTCTCAATTCTTTGCTATCATAAAAAAGTAGTGTTATGAATATTTTGGTATTTATGGAGACTTTTTCTTATTGGTCTCCTTGGATCATAAATCTAGTAGTAAAATCTCTGGATCAAAAGATATGGATATGGGGCAGCTAGGTGTCACAGTGAATAGAGCACCAGCCCTGGAGTCAGGAGGATCTGAGTTCAAATCTGGCCTCAGACACTTGACATACTTACTAGCTGTATGACCTTGGGCGAGTCACTTAACCCCAATTGCCCTGCCTTTCCCCCTCCAAAAAAAATCCCTAAGATATGGACATTTGAATTTCTTTATTTGCATAATTACAATTTATTTCCAAAATGGTTGTACTGATTTGCAACTCTACCAACAATGTGTTAGTATGCCTATTTTGTCATAAGCCATTGTAATATTAATGGAATTTAAGATCTTCCCCTCCCATTAATAAGCCTCACGTGGAGCCTATTAATGGACCTTAATTAATAGCCTATTAATAGGACTTAAGGGAGTCTATTAAGGGAAGCTTGCTTAGGGTAGGCTTGCTTGTAGGAAGGCATTCACACTTTTTGTTAATTTCTAATTAGTCACTGAATCACAGGGTTGTGATGCCTTCTGGCTCTGAGAAGTGCTTACATACTCTGAGTTGGTATTTTGCTTTGGGGGCTCGTTTATGAGAAGGATCTTGTGATTCCTTGTTTGAGATCCTGAGTGGTTGTATGTTTCTCCATGGCTCAGATGTAGAAAGCTCTCTTGATCTAGGGATGAATGTAAAGTGTATAGTTGATTCAGGCAGTCAGAGCCATGTCTGTTGGTCTTTATTTCTCTACTTGTATTTCCTCTGAAGTTTAGGGTGCTGACTTTTCCCGTGAACTAGTGAATGTAATGAAAAAAGACTGTTGACCTGTTAAACAGGTATCTTTCCTGGTAAAGCAGATCTATGAACCTGTGCTAGTAGCCGTCCTGGGTATGCCAGTGTGGTTGCTGCTATGCCCCTCTAACACTGACTTTTCCCATCTTTGTCATCTTTACCAATGTAAAGAGTATGAGGTGAAAGCTTAGGATTGTTTTAATCTTCATTTCTCTTATCAGTAGTGATTTGGAATATTCTTTTCATATGGTTGCTAACACTTTCCAATTCTTTTGAGAACTGTTAGTTTAATAATCTTGCTTAAATGCTTAATAGCAGAAGTGAACTGGCAGTAAGGTTTTCTGATTGATAGTTCAGTTTTATTTCCATTATATAACAGCCACCTCTAAGTGACAGAGATAAATTGAGGTTAATTTGGCACAATGTTTGACACATAGAAGACAGTTAAGAAATGCTAGTTAACTATCTGCCTATTGTTTCAAGTCCTAGAATGTCCTATTGGGTATCTCTAATAGGATGGCAATAGGAAATTTGAAGTAAATGAAGAAAGTACCAGAACCTATTCAGAATTCCTGTGTTCAAGTCCCAGATCACCAGTGGCATGACCTCAGTCTAGCATCTTCCAATCTTTGGCACTCAGTTTTCTCATCCATAAAATGAGGAGGTTGGTGCAATAAGGTACCTGCATGTTCTAACATTCCTCAAGTCTGTGTTTTGCCTCTTCAACTCAGCAATGTCATTGCATTAGTTGGATATACTTTCTATATAGTCTTGGGCATTAAGCCACTTGCTCTCCAAAAAGCAAAATAAAAGCAAAAGAGAAACAGTTACTGTTTAGAAATTACATTCACTCAAATGCCACGGACCTATTGTCCAATCCATGAGATAGAGAGTAAATTGAGTTTAAGGCCTTTTTCTTTGGGTTTACTGGCTATATTTCTTCTTTCTCAAAGACTAAGCACTGGGGATACTGAAACAAAAGACAGTCCCTGCCCTCAGGGAACTTACAATCTAATGAGAAAGAACACAGTACATGAAAACAAATGTATACAAAACAAGATATAGACAGGATAAAGGGGAAGTAATTACAGAGGAAAGGCACTAGAATTAAGAGACATAGGGAAAGACTTCCTATAAAAGATGAGATTTTAATTGGAACTGTAGGTAGAGTTGAGGAGGGAGAGCATTCCAGCCATGAGTGATAGTCACAGAAAGTGCCTAGAGTGAGAGAAGGAATGTTTTATTGAGGGAACAGTCAGTTTAACTGGATGGAAGAGTAATAAACCATAAGATGTAAGAATACTTGGAAAGTAGGAAAGGATTAGACTATAAAGGCCTTTGAATACCAAACTGGGCATTTTATATTTTATCCTAAAGGTAATAGGGGACCATTGAAGTTTCTTGAGTGGGGGAGTGACATAATTCTACCCTCACTTTAGACAAATAACTTTAGTGACTGAAAAAAGGATGGATAAGAATGGGAGATGCTTGGGGCAGACCCACCAGCAAGCTATTGATGAAGGCCTGCACTAGAGTAATGGCAGTGTCAAGGGAGAGAAGAAAGTGTTTACAAGAGACGTTGCAAAAGTGAAATCAATTGGCCTTGGCAACAGATTGGATATGAGGGGTGAGAGGTAGTGAGGAGTCAAGGGTGACCCCTAGATTCCAAGCCTGAGAGAGAGGATGGTGGTCTCCCTACAATAATAGGGAAAATAGGAGAGGCTTGGGGAGAAAAGGTTTAGGGGGAAAGATAACAAGTTCAGTTTTGGACATGCTTGGTTTATCTCCTGAACATCTAGTTTGAGATGTCTGAAAGGCATTTGAGGATGTAAGATTGTAAATCAGCAGAGAGGTTGGAGCAGAATAGATAGTTGAAAATCATCAACATACAGGTATTAATTAAATTCCTTGAAGTTGATGAGATCACCAAGTAAAGCTGAATAGAGGGAGAAGAGAAGAAGGCACAGGACAGAAGTCTGTCCTTTGGTTAGTGGGCATGACTTGGATGAAGATCAAGCCAAGGAGACTAAGAAGTATAAGTCAAATAGGCGGGAGGAAAGCAAAGAGAGAGTGGCATCCCGAAAACCTAGAGAGAAGAGAAGGTGGTCAGCAGTGTCAAAGGCTGCATGGAGGTCACAAAGAATGAAGACTGGGAAAAGACCACTGGATTTGGCAACTAAAAGGTGATTGGTAACTTTGAAGGGAACAGTTTTGGCCAAATGATAAGGCTGGAAGCCATATAGTAAGAGGTTTAAAAAGAGTGAAAGGAGAGAAAGTGGAGACCTTTTTGAGGAGTTTAGCTACAAAAGGCAGAGGAGACATAGAATAATAGTTTGCAGGGTCACATAGCTAGTATTTGGTGATTTGAACCCAAGTCTTCATGACTACAAATGTAGTCTGCTTTGAAGTGTCTGAGGTCACATTTGAACTCAGATCCTCTTGACTCCAGGGCTGGTGCTCTATTTACTGCATCACTTAGCTGCCCCAATTGTTTCCCTTTTGACCAGGATCCCTGAAGGTCTTCCTTGCCCAGTTTGGTTTTGTTTCTGTTTTTTTTTTTTTGACTAAAGGGGCCATCCCTTAAGTGCCTGCTTAAAGAGGCCAATTCACTGAATGGGCATTAACTCACTCAAAGTGAGAACCTAAAAAGACCTTAGCCTAAAAGTACCAGGCTCTCCCATTGCCCTCCCTGGGCCTTCTCCTGTCATCCTGATGAATATCTGGCCTCTGGACCCTCACGTCTCTGAAGGAGAAAGTGAGGCTGGTGACCTTGCCCAGCCCTCCCTCACTCAAATCAAAGTCAGCTGCAAGTCATATCATCATCTTCCTGATGCCGTGGTCCTCTTCCAGAATGAAGGACAAACACAACAGCAACAACCAGGGCTTAGCATAGTGCTTGGGACATAATAGGTATTTAATAAGTATATTTTAATAAAAGTGCAGAGCCAACTCAAACTGTCTCAAAAGAGCTGGTTGTTAAATTTTCAGTGTATTTCCACCTCAGAAATCAACAAAGCTACAAGATCATGGCTTGATTAATTATTTCATTGATTGTCTTAACTTAAGAAAGTATTGATAATGCAGATTAAACTTAAAACTGTGTCCTGTAAATTTTTTTTTGTGAGGTGGGGAGACACAGTTGTTAAACATTTATCAGTTTACCTCTTGACCAGAGTAAATCCCTTTACCTTGATGAATCTCAGTTTCTTTTTCTGTCAAATGGATGTAACACACGTACCATTTATTTCACTTTTATAATAGCACTATATGTAAATTTGAAGTTCTTATTTTTGATGTTATTATCCAAATTTACTCTCTTGCCATCAAGTTTAAGGACCTATGTCTTCAAAGACATGTAAATGAAAAGCAAAGAAGCAGTTACCATATCACTCTTGTTGTAATATAAGCTACTTCTTTCCAATGAGGTGAAAGTCAAAGGAAAAGTTTCTGCTTTATAAAATAACCCAGAAATCCACTCAAAGTTCAGGACAAGGACAGAAAGGAAGACAAAGGATGGTCAAGGGCACATGACCTTTATAAAAATAAAAGTGTTGTGGAGCTGGATATACATGAACTTATAAACTCACAGTGTTAGCATTGCGGCTATGAATTTTAGAGATCATCTAGTCTAACCCCCACCATTTTATGACTGATGAAACAGGCCCAGAGAAGCAGTCAAAGTCCTTCACAATCTAGCTGCAGCCTGCCTTTCCAGTTTTATTTCTTATTATGCCCTACCTTACTCTACTGTCCAGACAATTGACAGCTGTCTTCTGATTTGGGCATTCTGCAATCTACCCCATTCCCTAATCCCCACCAATTTCCAAAACTATTTCCTCTCAAATCAATTATGCTTTAATGACTACTTACTTTCCCCATGATTTCCCTGACTGAAGCTTTCCTCCCAGGATACCATTCCTTTATGTATCTTTTCAATTAAAATATAAGCTTCTTGAGAACAGGAGATGTCGTATTTTTTTGCTTTTGTATTAGGAGCATGTAGCACTGTGCTTGATACACAGTAAGTGCTTAATAAATACTTCTTTGTTTATTTGTTCATTCATTTGTTTGTTCATTCATTCGTTGACTCCATGTACCCCCTCCTCACCTTACCTCTGCCACAGAAATGGCTCTGTACAATACTTAACTTCTTTCTACACTTAGCTCAAAGTCCTCCTCTTAGATCTCCCTAGTTAGTTTTTTCTCCTTTCTCAAACTCATGGACAGGGACTTTCTCATTTTGTCTTTGAATTACAAGCTCCAAGCACAGTGCCTTGTGCCAATGTTTAATAAATGCTTGTTTAAATGGATTAGAAATGACTCTCTGAAGGTGGTGTAGATCAAGCCTCCAGAGAGCTATCTGAAACCAATGGAAATTGTAAACCTGAATATCTCTGTATGTAGCTTCTGGATGCTGGTTATGTGCTGACACGTTAAAATTAATTCTTGTGGAGAATTAAGTACCATATTCCATGAACCACCCTCATCTCCCTTTATTTCCCCTTTTAAAGTTTCAAGTTCACAGAATAAACATCCCTTTCCAGGGAATGAATTGTTGGTAGGTCTTGCTTACCAGGTATGTCCCTTTTGATTTCTAAAATCAAGCCAACAAGTCAATAAGCATTTATTACGCATTTACTATGTGCCAAATACTGGGTTAAGCACTGGAGATACAAAGAAAAAGAAAATGAAAGATAGTCCTTTTGCTTGAGGGGTTTGCATTCTAAAGGAAGAAGACAGCACGTATAAGGGAACTGAAAAGCATATGGAGAGGAGGAAAGAAGCCTTGAGGAAAGGGGTTCATCGAGGAATGAAAGAGTAAACATGATTGGCCTAGGGACCCTTCCTTAAAATGATGTACCAGGAGGAAACAACCAATCAAAGGAAAAGGCCACAGGGGCAGAAGCATCTTCCATTGTGAGAAAGCTACAAGGTTGGAAGAATGAGTCTTCCAGGATAAGACTTTCTAGAGGATGGTAAAGGTGGTTTCCAGGGTGAGAAGGGCTTTAAAACAGGGCAGTTGGAAGTTCAGCCTGGAATCACAATGTGGATACTGATGGAATTCTTTTTAGTGGAAATGACCCTTTCAGAGAGGCTTATTGATACTTGAATGGTTCAAGGTAAAAGAGAAAGCATATTGTCCGATTGCTGAGAGATTTCTGGGGAGTCACTCAAAAAAAGCTTCATATAATTTGAGTCTGAAGATACCTTGCTTTCAACAGAATGTTCCTGGTTCCATGAAAAAAAATACTGTTATGTAAGCATAGTGGTAGTGTTGTATCAATTTAAGACGATCAATTCAACATGTTATATTCCTTTTCTATCCCTCCCCCAAGACTTTAAGCTCACTGAAGGTAGGGACTGTTTTGTTTTTTTATCATACCCTTTGAGCACGGGACCTTGTACGTAATAAGTCTTTCATACATGTTCACTGGGGTATATTGGATTGCAATTTCTGTTGTGTCTGACTCTTCATGACCCCACTTGGGGTTTTCTTGGTACAGATATGGGAGCAGTTTGCCATTTCCTTTTCTAGTTCATTTTACAGATAAGAAACTGAGGCAAACAGGATTAAATGACTTGCCCAGGATCACACAAGTGTCTGAGGCTAGAGTTGAAGTCAGAAGAGGAGGTTTCCTGACTCCAAGCTTGGCACTTTATCTACTGCGTCACCTTGCTGACTCGAATACATGGATTAAGATGAAATGGATTGAAATAACTGTGTGTTAAGTACCTATAAAGTGCTAGAAACTGAGGTATGAAGATGAAAAATATAATCCTTGACTTCAAGTTGCTTACAGTTTAGGGGGAGGGGTGATGGAAGACAAGCTCCTAGTGCCCATGGTTTGTTATCTCTCTTTTGTTACTAGAGGCCCTATAAGGAATTCATGTACCCGGTAATACTATCTGGATCATTTCATACTATTTTTATTTCTCCTTATACAAAGATAAAAAAGAACCTGCAGTCAGCTGTTTGTCTTGAGGTTTCCAGGCACTTTTTGACCATTTCAGGCTCCTAAAGTCTAACAATATTCTTTTTTTTTACTTTGACTGAAGCACTTCCAGAAAACAGAGCTAAGTTTTAAAGGTATCTGTACTGTTAAAGTTTTTATATTTAATTTTGGAATGAAATATTTTATCTCATATTAAACCATCAGGTGAGGAGATCTCATAGATGAGACAGCTAGGAGACAGCAATGGATAGAATGCTGGGTCTAGACCCAGATAGACCTGAGTTCACTTCTGACCTCAGACAATAACTAAATGTAGGACCTTAGGTAAGTTACTTAACCTCTGTTTGCCTTAGTTGTTCCAACTATAAAATGGGAACCTGTCAGGGTTGTGAGGATCAAAAGATGTATTTGTAGAATGTCCACTGGTACATAGCAGACACTATAGCTAAATATTATAGGAGATCTTCTGCATAAAAACCATACTGTGTCTCATTAAGCCTAGGTCTGAAGGGCAGCCCACTTTAATTGTTTAGGGATAATTATAGATATTAAAATGCCTGGATCACCTGTATTCCTTCTCTTCTCTTTCCCTCTCTCTCTTAACCCATCTCATTCCTCTGTTTGAAGACTTTGGGATCCAAAAAACATTCTCATTATGTCTTCTCCTCTCTCCAAGTCTCATCTTTTCTGATCTGGGTTCATCCTTTCTCCTATAATACACATGGTATCAGTGAAGATTCATGCATCACAGCTTAAAGACAGAAAATTTTTGATTTCTCAGTCCTCAGGAATGAGGGCACTTGGTATAGGGGGCACAGGTCAGGAAGCACTCTTTCAGGAACCCCAACACAGAGGCTGGGAAATAGAATTGGAGAGGATGGGAGTGATGGGGGGTGGGATGGCCACAAGGAAGCATAGTCCTAAGGAAGTAGAAGGGGGGTCACAAATAAGGAAAACCAAGCTATTGGAAAATAAGATCCAGGGTAGTGGTAATGCTAATGATTAACCAGCATATGATACCATAGAAAACTGCCAATCCTAATGACAATTACACATATTCTGTAACCAGCAAAATAAAAAGAAAAATCCATGTTTTGCCCACCACTGTAAAATAATAATAATTACAATCATTCATGTAACTGTTTACTATTTATATCTCATTACTCTGTTGTTGTCTGTCTTTCATTCTCAAAGAGGACCACGACATCAAGAAGGTGATGCCATCACTTGCAAGGAACTGGATTTAAATAAAGAAGGGCTGTGCAAAGTCACCAACCTCACTCTCTCTTCTGGAGCCATCTGAGTCAAGTGACAAGATATAGATCAGAATTATTAGAGATGAGATCTTTTAGTGAGCTCAATAGAGAAGGAGAGTGACATGATGAAAATGGTTTCAGGAAGGCTAATGTGGACTGATTAGGAAGGACTAATCTCAGGGGTGGGAGAGATGAGTTAATCTCCTACAGTAGTTCACACAAGAGGTAACAAAGCTCTAAACTAGGGTGGACATTTCCACCAAGTCTCCTCTGGCCCACAAGATAAACAAGTAGGCTAGGAAGGGGATAGGCTGAACTCAGGGTGGCACAGGTCACCACAGAGAGCAATAGAGAAAGGCTTAATTACGCAGTTATCTTGTGCGGGTCTTGGGAAAGTTCTTGGCAAATGACCCCTTGGAACAGGCTATTTTCTTAGTTTATTCACTGGCTTTTTTTTCTTTAAAAAACAAAACAAAATGGCCCCCCAGGGAATGGGTATAATAAAGTCTTTCACTCAAATATTGAAATGAGATGGTGACAGAAGAGGAAATAGCTTAAGAAGAAATGGCACATAGGTCCCAGGTTAGCTCCTCCACCTATGGAGAACACTTAAAAATAGAAGCTTTGTATTGTTCTCCAATTGGTCATAAAGTGAATCATCTGGGACTCAGGTGTATGGATAGCTGGGAGGAAGCTGCAGACCTGGGCTTCCTACAGGAGATGGCATGAATCCTCTTGTCTCCAAGGTGTATATATCAAAGAGTTGTCAACAGGGCTGTGTTAGTTAAGCACTCCTTGGTGAGGGAAGCTTGAAGCAATTGCCTGTAATGATAACCTGAGCCCCACAATATATGAATGCAGTACCTAGAATGGTATTTGGAAGATAACTAAAAGGTAGCATGAGGTTACTTTATAAGTTACTCAAAGTATGTCCATATAAATGCCAAAATATGTCCATAGCATTTCCAATTTCAGTCTTAGACATGTTTCCTTTACTGAGGGGTATAGGGACAAAAGCCCTGAGAGCAAATGAAAATCAGCGCTGGGAAATGTCCTAGTTTAAAACAACTTTTCCAAGAACGGCGATTAGAAATGATCCCCATTAAAATGTCCTGATACTTCTCACTGATTTATTGGCATCCTCTTCGTTTTAGTCAAAGATAACCACAAATAACTTCACTTTCCTCCTCTCCCAATAAAACAACATGGCATCCATTAGAGATCTAAGTAGAGGGCAGGCTAGATGAGACAAAATAGCAGCTCATCTGAAAAAGATGTAGCAGTTTTTAGTAGACTGCAAATTTAATACTGGTCAACAGTGAGACAGAAACCAAAATAACATTCTTATGCTAAACAAGAGAGGAATAGTGTCCAGAATCCAGGAGGTGAGAGTCCCAGGCAGTACTCTATCTGGTATAGGGTATGTACATAGTTCAGTTCAGGAATGTTGAGGAATGCTGTCAAGCTGCAGATTATCCAGAGGACAGAGTTGACTAGAATTGTGAGAAAACCAGAGACCACATAACATGATACCTGGTAAAAGGAACTGGTGATGTTTAACCTCAAGAAAAGAAGGCTTAGAGTGGCATAATGATTGTCTTCAAGGATTTGAAGGGTTCACATAAATCCATGCTACCTTCAACCAAGTACTTCAACTCTGTTGGGTCAACTTGGTTAACTTTTTAGCTTTACAAAAGTATACCATTGCTATCTACTGGAAAGTAAGATAAGGCCCTTAAGTATTTATCAATTATTTATTGGCTCATTAGGTTAAAAGAGCCTAATGTTAAATATCATAAAAGAATTAATCATACTTTACTCTTGAATGTCCTGAATATTTTTACAAACATACTGATCGGAGGGGATAGTGGTGGAAAAAGCTAAAAGTCACTAGGAGAAGCCCAGGGTTCACAAGAGAGCCTAAAATATTTTTAGGATCTTTCCTGAGAACTGGAAAAAAGAATCTTATTGAAGATATTCCTTAAGTAATAGCAAAGATCTTGAAAAGTTAACAGCACACAAGCCAATGGCATCAGAATGAAATTTACGTCAGTCAAAAGGGTCATGGAGACCAGTGGTAGCATAGAGATCATTTCGACCCACTAGTGTAATGTCAATGAAATCAGAAGATCTTCCATGCCCTTTTCTATTGGCACCTAGTAAAGGCACTTAGCACCTACTAAAGGCTTAGCTCCTTACTTCCAGTTAACTCCTTGGGAGTAGTTCACACCTTAACAGGAAGGGACTGAACAGGGAGGAGCTATACTATATATACGGAGAGAACCAGGAGGACCTCCAGATCTTTTCTCAGTCACCTCCTGGAGACTGCACCTTTTCCTGAGATCTTCCTTCTGCAGCTTCTACTGAGAACTTCCAAGGACCAGGCTGAGAAACTGTCGTGAGTCTGAGAGGGATCCCTGCTTGAGGGATCCTGTTCTATTTGTGAAGGCTTGGGAATGTGTGTCCACTGCATTAACCATGTGTATCAACTTTGT
>CM053595.1:196697807-196735765 GCA_028646575.1 Pseudocheirus occidentalis | reverse complement strand
TTTTTTATGACACTTTGTGAAACTAATCCTTCTATAATTCGTCCTAGTTAAGAACTTTGAGGTCCCTGGTCAATCAACTCCACTTTAGTCTTCAGCAGTCTCTATGTACATGGGCCATTCATTCCACAATTAAGAATGCCAAGTATTATGTCAGGCATTAGGGGAAGAGCAAGTTATATAATATGTCATTCTTGCCCTCATCAAGCTAACAGTCCAGTACTTATTCTCAAAACAGTAGGCTACCAGCAAATCTTAAAAACTTTCCCATAACAAAAGGGTAATAAAAGAGGTGACATTTGGGTTCCCTAAGTTAAACCTAAAAGTTCACTCTAGTAAACACAAGAAAAACTTATTATGAGAACCTATCATGTAAACAAAATGGTTTTTTTATTTCAATTTTTCCCTAATTCCTATTGAATGCCTACTATGTACAAATCATTGTGTTAGGTGATATAAGGGAGTAGGAAAAATATAATAGCAGATAAGGCATATAAAGATATGGTAAATTTTTAAAAACAAGTGCCAATTATTATTATAACTATAATTATTACAGTCCCCATTATCTAGTAAGTAGGGCAAGGAATATATCTGTGTGTGTGAAGACATTACAAAATTCACTCTAACACAAGATGGTTTGGCACTATAATTCTAAATGCAAATGAAAGAACAAAACACTTTATATCTCTTTCAAGGACAGTAATCTGTTTACTAAGAAACTCAGTCCACCAACATTTCTACTAAAAACCACCAAGGAAAGACTATGGAATCATGCTAAGATACATCTATTTCTAGGCTATGTTACACATAACTCTGCATACACAAGCATCCACCAGGAGAGAAGAATTCCATTTTAAAGCACAAAGGGCTTGGAAAGCACAATTTTGAAAAGTAACCAGGCACGCAATCATTGTAGAGGGTGTTAGCTTTTTTTCTCCTCAGGTTTAATGTTCCCTTGACTTATTAGCTGCAGATTGGGAAAATAATTTTAAACTTTGATTTTCATACAGCTCTTCCTGGAACAGAAAATATGTAACATTCTCAGTTTTGGCAATCTTCTCTATGCAAAGCAATTAATGTAATCTGGGGATATATTAATATACATCAAAAACAAAACTCAACAGTGGTTCTCAGACTCTCATCTTTGCTTCAGGCAAGTTCAACAAATTTGTGCTGAGGCAGAAATTCCTTGGAAATGGAAAAATATTGCTTTTAGCATCTCACTGTTAAAATAGATTCAACATAAAGCAATTCCTATAACAAGTGTGCTTCCAGGGAATATTCATCTTTGATAAAATATTATGAAGATTATAGATCTCCCCAATCCTATAGGGCTTTGTTCTGAGTAACCCAGGCATATACAAAAACTACAAAGTTGTGTAAACTGCTTTTCTGAAACAATCTAATGGCTTTTGGTTGATTTAATCAATAAACACATAAGGATCTTAGGACAAATTGAAGCTGTAGCTTCTAAAAAGTTCAATAAAAAAAAGAAATGCTGGTTTCCTTTCTTCAAACGAACAAAAGGTTGTGTGTTTATCTCAAAGAAGGGAACAAAAAAGGACTGAAATCTAAATCTTAACATACTGGCCCAAAATTGAGGGGGGTAGGTTTGGATTGGGTTGGTTCATTTCCCACACTACAGAGGAAAGAACACAGGTCTTGGAATCAGAAGGCCTAAGTTCAAATGAAAGATTTGGCACTTTTATCAGCTGTGTGCGACTGATAGCAAATTTCTTAACTTCTTGGGTCTTTGGTTTTCCCATTTGTAAAATGGGTATGACAACATAAATACTTATATTGTAAATGCTACAGGGCTCTGGTGAGAAGAGTGATTTGTAAAGTGTACAGCAAAACATCAAGAGTGAATAGCTATTGAAGAGGTAGAATTATTTAGTTGAAAAGATATTAGAATCAGAGTCCCAGGACCAGGGTTCACATCCTTTCTTTGCTGTTGCTACCTTTGGGCTACTCTCTTTTGGTTTCTGTTACCTCACTGGTTGAATGAGAAAGTTTAGACTAAGTAAATCCTATTGTTCCTTCCAGTTCTAAATATTATTCATCCTTGAGTGTAAGGGAAAGCACTGAGGTTCTGTCAATTGGCTTGAGACAGGGATAGAGACAGAACCTGTGATTTTAATGGTATAGTGAACTCCCCTATGAGAAAATACGAGTCTTAGAGCATTGATGTTCAAACCCTGGGGTCCTTACACTGACTTAGAAAACCACACATTAATATTATCTGTATTGTATTATGCTTTTTATTTATTTTGTTATATATTTCCCAATTACTTTTTAATCTGGTTTGGGTCTTAGTTGGGTATTTGTCTAGAGTAGAGATGTCAAACATACTCCCTTTACCCCATGCCCTATTATCCCTAGTGGGCCTGTACAATTTAGGAAACCTCATGTATGATTTAGTGGCATCCATTTCTGTACGAGTTTGATACCTATGGCCTAGAACACTGAGGGATTAGTGACCTACCCAGGGTCACACAGCCAACACGTGTTAGAGACAAGACTAACCAAAGTCTTCTTGGCACCGAGGTGGGCTTTCTAGCTATTAAACAACACTACCTTCTTGAGACAACATATCTAAAAGGAGCAAAAAGCAAAGTTCACTATCATCACCAATATCATAATTATCCTGAGAACAAGAAGGCCTAAGGGTGTGGGCCAGAGCCTGGGGATCCCAGTGGTCCAGGTATTTCCTCCTTTGCTTCCAATCTCCTGACATCCTGATTTCTAGGCATCATGTCTGGCAGTGTTGTAGGGGCTCAGTGACTCTTTGTTGAGTGAGTAAAGGCCTTAGCAGTGCTCTTTGAACTTGTCTATCACACAAACCCCAGGGATCCATCAAACAAGCTTTTTGTGACTAAGTGTTTTCTCTTGTCAGAAACAAATCTGTGTGTTGACTGTTTTCCGCATGGCCTCAGTCTGTTTTGTCGCTGCCCTGCCAGACCTAAACGTGCTGAATGGGTGCTATTCATGCTTCTTTTTCAGGACGATGGCATTGCCTGGGGTGCAGAGAGGACCCAAATATCTTTGCTTCCTTAGTCTATACCTGGTCAACTTGGGGGCAGCTAGGTGGTACACTGGCCCTGGAGTCCTGAGGACCTGAGTTCAAACTCTACCTCGAACACTTACTAGGTATATGACCCTGGGCAAGTCACTTAACCCCAACTGCCCCCACCAAAAAAAGGAGAACACCTTGACCTTGGAATGAATGTATAGCTGAAAAAGAGGTAATGTTTTTCATTCCTCTCCAGGATGTATTCCTGACTCACCTGAACTTTCTCCACAATGCATTGAAAACCTCTTCACATTGAAAGGCTCACTTCTGCCCTGGACTTCACATACTGGAAGTACCCTCCACTCCTGTAG
The DNA here is from genome assembly GCA_028646575.1 of Pseudocheirus occidentalis. Taxonomy (NCBI): domain Eukaryota; kingdom Metazoa; phylum Chordata; class Mammalia; order Diprotodontia; family Pseudocheiridae; genus Pseudocheirus; species Pseudocheirus occidentalis. The sequence goes on along the minus strand of CM053595.1, from coordinate 196,732,384 downwards.
CTCCTCGTTATAACTGGCTAGTTCCTCCCAGAAACTCCATTTTTAAGGAGGAGGGTTAGGCCAGCCATTTTTCACTCTTCCCTAGGCTGCACTCTGGACTTTCCCCAGCGTTCTCTATCATAGCCCCTACTGACTTTTTCACACTCCTCCTTTCCCATTACACTATAAGCTCTTTCAGGGCAGACACTGTCTTTCTTTTTGCATTTTTATTTCCAGGGATTAGAGGAGTATCTAGCACATAGTAAACACTTAATAAATACTTGTTAACTTGCTTGACATGTAAGGCTACTATAAATTAGAGGAGAGAATCATGGCATCTACACCTGGAAGGGACTTTAGAGAGTTCCTGGCCAAACTCCAACCTAAACAAAAATCCCCTCCAGAAGGCAACATGCCTGACACAGTGGTCATCCAACCTTTGCTTAAGAGATCAACCTCAAGGGAGATTCCATTATATTCCAACGGGGCCTATTCAACTTCAGATAGTGCTCATCCTCATGAAGATTTTCCCTTACCGTGCTCCAAAATTTGCCTCTTTGCAGCTTCTCTCCTTTGCTTTTGATTTTGCTCTCAAGGGTCAAGTGGAAAAAGTCTAATTTCTCTTCCATGTGCCAACCCTCCAAGTACTTGAAAGCTGTTATCACATCCTCTCCTCATCTCCTCCAGAGTCTTCTCCTTTGCAAACTAAACATGCCCAGTTCCTTCATCCCATTTTCATATGGCATGATCTTAGGACCCTTCACCATCCTAGCTGCCCTATTCTGAATGTTCTCCAGTCTATCTATGTCCTTCCTAGAATGTGGTGCCCAGAAGTGCACCTGATACTCGAGGTGTGACCTGACTAGGACAGAGAACATTTGAACCAGCACTTTTCTGGTCTCAGAATCACTGTTGCTGTAACCCCTGGTATGCTTGCTCTCCATGATGAGCAGGCCTAGATCAGGTACAAAGGGTTACATGGCACATCCATCCTCATGGCAGGGTTGGTAAGAGAAGCCATATTTCCTTCTATGACTTGCCCTCTCTTCTCTTGTTACTATGTTGTAACTCCCAGCACCTACTTCTTTTTCCCCTCATGATGCTCTAAATATTGGCAAAATCTGGGGTGACAAAGTTATGCCGTCTTCAAATCACTATCAGACTTGCCTGACTCAGTCAGCCTTCCTCTAGAAGTGGAATGGAGTTGAAAAGGAGCAGATAAAAGTAATTTCAAATCCATTAAGGCAATATTCACCGAGTGTCTGCTATGTATGTGCAAGGCACTACAAGAAATACCAAACACAACTGTGAATAGAGTTGTGTCCTCAAAGAACATAGAGTTTAGTGGGGAAGATAAAGAGATGCACAAATGACTACAGAACAAGGCTGTAAGAGAAGTGGAAATGAAATCCTATAGGAGGACTTCTACAGGAGTAACAAAGGAGAGGGGAAGCATCAGGGAAGAAATCATGGAGAAGAGTCCAGAAAGCTGAGATCAATAAAGGGAGGGAAGATTACTGTAGGAGGAGGAATGAGAATAAAGGCATAAAAGCAGAGAAGCAGAGGATGTATTACAGGAAAAACATCTCTTAAATATCTTAAACTCAACATATATACAATTAAACTAGTAATTTCCCTCTCTTCCCCCCCCCCAACCATCCCCTCTAATTTCCCTGTTACTATCCAGGGTACCAACATCCTCCCAGTCATTCAGGTTCACAAGCTAGACTTTCTCAAATCTTCCTCAAATCTTCTCTCTCTCATTCTCTATATCTAGTTACCAAGTCTTGCTGATTTTACCTTTGCAACATCTTTGCAAATGCTCTCTTCTCTCCTTTGACATTCACCACACTGCTTAGACTACTTCATAGGCCTGTTAGTTGCTTCTCCCCCATGCCCCTACCTCCCCGCCTCAAGTCTCTCTCCATTCAAGTTCATCCTCCAGTTGGCTGCCATATTCACCTTCCTAAAGCACAAGTTTGACCACATCTCCCTACCCCCCAATTTAATCAACTCCACCAGCTGCCTATTGCCCCCTAGATAAAATACAAAATCCTTTGTTTGGCTTTATTTAAGGCCCTCCATAACCTGGTCGCTTCCTACCTTTCCAATTTTCTTATACCTTACTCTTCTCCTCCCATATAGGACCATAGAGTTAGAGTTAGAAGGAACCTGTAAGGTTATCTCAGTGACCTTAATGGGGATGAAGGGGTGTGGTAAAATAAGGTGGAATGGGGCATCCAAGGTCACACAAGGAGCAAGCAGTAGATGCAGGATTTAAACCCACTTCCTCTAATTAGAAGCAGCTAGATGGCTCAGTGGATAGAACACTGGGAATGGAGTTAGGAAGACCTGGGTTCAAATCCAACCTCAGATACTTACTAGTTGTGTGACCCTGAGCAAGTCACCTAATCCACTGGAGAAGGAAACCACTCCAGTATCTTTGCTAAGAAAACCCCATTCAAATGAAAGTCAGACACAACAAAACTGACTGAAAAAGATGTTTTACCTCTAAATCCAAGTTTCTTTCCACTTTACTACCTCCCACAGTACTAGAAATGATTTTTTCAAGGTCACATAGGTAATAAATGGAAGAGCCAGGAACTAAACCTGATCCTCTGTCTTCTAATATTTAATTTCATTAAATTAATTAAAACTTAATATTAAATTAATTAAAACTTAATATTAAATTAATTTAATATTTAATTAATTAAAATTTAATATTTAAATAAAACATTTATATAAAAATATAATTCCTACTGCATTATAGTACACCTTTACCTCTCCAATGTAGAGAGTACCCTAAGTGCCTCTGTGCCAGGCACATAGTAGGTGCTATATAAATCTTATTATTTTTCCTTCTCTTCCCTGCCTGATGGTTGTGCAGACAGTTCCTGGGGTCACTTGATAGCTTCCGTTGATTGAATCAAAGACTCCCTGCACCAGGAGACATCCAGTATTTTTAGTAGGTGTTAAAAGGATTTGGGCACAGCAGAACTTTTGGGTGTTAAGTTGTATGACAGAGAGTGTGGAGAGGAGATATAAACATGGAGAAGAATTTGGCTCTTCATTGTGCATGGAGAGACTATCCCTGTGTTAACAAATGGCCTATTTCTTTCTTCTGAAGATTCCTCCTTGAGTTAAATCTGTAAGACACAAAATGTCGGGGAGGAGGTGGAAGAAGAGAAGGAATAAGAATACAGAGGTGAATTGAAATAATTATTCATTTGGAATAAGATTCCTTCCACCTTTCTCTAACCTTCCATTGTGTCATTTGCCTTGGGAGTCCACAATCTTTCTCTAACTTTAGCACTCTGGAGTAAGGCAGTCCCTATGATAGGACCAGCTCCACAGAAGCGAGAAAAAAAGATGTGGGAAATTAACAGAGGCAGGCTGATATGGAGCTAAACAACCACCTCTATTCAAGTGAAAACAGCAACAGCAGTAACAGCTTGAACAACCCTGAAACAACAAAGCAGAGTGATGGAACCTGAAGAGCCAGTGAAGCATTTATGATGGGCTTACTGTTGTGCCAGGCACTTTTTAACTCTGGGGATAGAAAGACAAAAACAATCCCTGACCTCAAGGGGCTCATAATCTAATTGGGGTGGGGAGATAACATGTAGAAACAGTGTATACATACATACACATAGATAAAGAGAGAGACAGAGGGACAGGAAGAGACAGACAGATGAACAGATGCAGGGTGGAGAAGAGAAAGAATAAGCCAGAGATGATTTAGAGGGAAGACAAGATGAAGGAAAGTTTCTTGTACAGGGTTGATTTGGAAGTTTTTCTCTTCTCTGGAGAATCTTAAATGCTGAATGGACAACTACATTTTGGATAAGTCTTAGGAAGAGACTAGAGAGGTTGATGTAACCTCTTGGAGCTGTGCAAGATTGCTTGGAAAAACTGGTTTCTTGTTCTATGATCTTTCATTTACCATATTCAATCCCAGCATCCAATATTGCATGCTCTTTCTTCCCTGTCCTCTCCCTATCAAAACTTGCTTTCATACAAGAGGGATTCGAGGATCCAATGAGACAAGGATGTAGAGCACTCTGAAAACTTTAAAATGCTATATAAACACCAGCTATTATTATTATTAATTACTACCTATAGTCAGTCACCAAGCATCCAGTCTGGCAAAATGACTTCATTCCCTGAGTCTGCCTACTAAGCTCAACCGACGTTTATAGAGCAATACAGGAGGATGCTGGTAAATGTTTAACAACTGGACTCTCCAGGGGGAAAAAAAGACAAAGAACTGGAAACTGAAGGAATGCCCATAAATTGTGGAAAGGTTGAACAAGTTGTGGTATATGATTATGATGGAGCACTATTATGCAGTAAGAAATTATGATGCAGATGGTTTCAGAAAAACCTGGGAAGACTTTTATGAACTAATAAAGAGGGAGGTGAGCCAAGCCAGTGGAACATTGTACACAGTAACAGCTGTGTGATGATCAACTGCGAATGACTTGGCTACTTTGATCAAGACAATGAGAGGATCCAGGATGAAAAATGCTATCTACCTCCAGAGAGAGAAGAGGACTTATGAACTTTATGAGCAGACTGAATCATATTCTTTCCTTTTCTTTGTTTTTCTTACTTTCTATTATTTTAAAACATTTTTTGCAACATGACTAATATGGATATATGTTTTGTATGGCTTCACATCTATAACTGATGTCATATTGCTAGGCTTCTCAATGGGTAGGGGCGGGGCAGGAGGAAGAAAACTTGAATATAAGTTTAAAAATGTTAAAAATACATTTTAATAAGATGTATACAAACACACACCTCTATGAAATACCAATTTAATAAGGAGAGTAGAACATTTATACAAATAACAATACAAGGGTGTATGTAATAAATGACTTCTAAATTGTATAGATAAGTATAACCCTATAGGAATTCAGAATTGGGAGAAATCCCTTTTTCAACAGAAGTAATTAGGGGAAACTTCATGGAAAGGGTAGAATCTGAGCTGGTCCTTAATAAATACATTTACTATAGGCAGAGATGAGGATGAGAACCTTCTAAGGAGAAATCAAATCTGAGCACAGGGATAAAGGGCAAAAAATACAATGAATTAGCTAGTCAAATACTTGGTCTGAAACTAGCTTGGTTTAGTGGGCAGGGCACAAAAATCTCAAGTCAGGAAGATATGAATTCAAATCCCACATGATACTAGCTGTATGTCTTTGGGTAATGCCTCTGTATGTTTCTCTGCCTCAGTTTCTTCATTTATAAAATCAGGAGGTTGGACTCCCTGGTCTGTAAGGTCCTTACAGGCTCTAAACCATAAAACACTATTATTCTATGACCCGTTTAAGTAGAAATACAGTATTGAGTTAAAAAAAAGTATTACCAAACTCATACAGTAGTAGGAAAGCTCAGAAACAATTATTTGTATTAAGAAGCAAGCAAAGAGAGAATGTATATAAATATTCCACAAAAGTTAGGCCTACTTAGAGCAAAAAATTTTAAGGCTGCATTTCAAAGAATTATAGAATTCCATATTTGGAAGGACACTCAGGGAATTCCAGTCTGGTCTCTTCTGAAGCTGGAATCCTACATTCAACATCCTAGACATATAATTCTCTGCCTTCAAGAACAACCCATTCTAGTTTTTTGACTTCAATCATCAGGAACTTGTCCCCTTTATCATTCTGTATCCCTTTATTCTACCATTCTACCATTCTTAATTCTTAATTCAACCATTGTTCCCAACTCAATCTTCTGGGGTCAACTAGATCAATTCTAACATCTCTTCCATGAGTTAACACTTCATATTATATAGCAATTGTTCCTTCTCTTCCAATTCTTCTTTTCTGCAGGTCAAGAGTTCCCAATTTTTAAAAACCATTTCTCACATGGCTTGAGTTTCTTTGCCACCTTTGTTGTTTTCTGATGTCATAATTCAATTTGCTGTCCTTCCTAAAATGTGACGTGAGAACCAGACAGATTATACCAGAAGTAGTCTGATGTAATAGGACTGAGAACTTGAAGATCTTCCCTGCCCTTTAATAAGCCTAAAGGAATTTGAAGACTTTCCTTGATTTGAAAATCTTCCTTGCCCCCTAATAACCTGAATGTAATCACATGGACACTGTGGTGGGAAGAGTTTGCTGAAGGATGGGGCAGAGCCCACAGCAACCTGGGAGTCAGAACAACTAGATGATGGGAGAGAGAGGTTGCTCAATGGCAAGGAGACAATTAGCCTTGTGAGTAAATGTTTGTTTGTGGGAAGGCTAAAGGATGGTGGGACTCCATGCTGTGTTATGGTATATTAACTTCTTTGTTGCTATGATGGATTCAGTTTTCTGGTGCCTGAATAAATGTTTTGTTTCTGTATATGGAGAGTCTGTTATATTTTTGTAATTGAGCACTATGCTGGACATAATTATAGTTGCCATTGGTGCTGTGAATACTATGTTGGTACTACATCTGACCAAAGCAGAGAACAGTTAGACAATGACCTTGCTTCTTCTGGACACTATGCGTCTCTTAATGCATTCTTTTTCTGGCTTCTAAAGGTATTCAATTTTTGATCTATTGAAACTTTCAAGTATTTTTTTTCACATGAACTACTTTATTTTTTTGATTACTGAGTATTCTGCTACCGGCATTTCCACTCCCTCCCCCATTTTCACCTCTTTCATCCTTTACTAAACAAAAAGAAGGAAAAACAAAAACAGACATAAACCCTTGTAACTAACAGTTGAGCAAAACAAACTCCCATGTTGGGCATGCTCAAAAAAGTGTCTTTCATTCAACATATTGGTTAATCATCTCTTTGTCATCAGGTAGGCAGCATTCTTTACAATATTGATATTATAGTATAAATTATTCTGGTCCTGCTCCCTTCACTTTTCATCTACCAAGGCCATATTGAGTTCATGCAAGTCATTTAAGGTTTCTCTGAAACTATTATCTATTAATTTCTTGTGGCACATTAGTCTTCCATTACATTCATATGCTGCAATTTGTTCAGCCATTTGCCAAGTGATGAGCAACCCTTGAGTTTCCAATTTTTTGTCCTTAATAAAAAAAGCTGCTATAAATACTTTTGTATAGATAGGACCTTTTTCTCCTTCTTTGATCTCTTTGGGACAATGTCTTAGTAGTGGTTTCTCTGGGTCAAAAGACATGTATGGTTTACTTTAGTAGTGTTAGGGAAATAGTTCCAAATTGCTTCTAGCAAGATGGCAGTCCTTTACACATCCATCCACATCCTATATGCCTAATTTTTCACAACCCCTCCATCATTTGTCATTTCCATTTTTCATGAGCTTTGCCAAGCTGATGGAAATGAGATGGAACCTCAGAGTTGTTATAATTTTTATTTCAATAGTTGTTAGTAACTTAGAGCATTTTTTCCACATGGCTTTAGACAGCTTGAATTTTTTTTTACCATGAGAACTGCCTGTTCATGTTTGTTGTGTATTTAGTTGGAGAATAAAGTCCTTTATGTCATATTTTCATCTCAAATGCAGGTAATTGAGCTTTTGAACCTAAGTAAAAGGTTTTACATTTGTTTACTAAATTTATCTTAGAGTTAGTTTATTGCTTCACTCTATCTGGACTTTTGGGGATTCCATTTCTATGATATAGAATATCCTTCAAGCTTTGAGGAATCCACAAATCTAATAAAGCTAATGAATGATTTGATGGTATTGCCCACAGAGCCGTGATAAGTCTGTTAAACTGTGTGAGTATAAGAGCACAGAGATATTCACTCTAAAAATATTCCATTGTTTCATGCAAGTCCAAGAAGCAGAACGGAGAATGGAAGTGACTTACACAGAGGACATGTAAGATCACAGCTCCTTGTCTTCGTTCTTCATTTGTAAAGATGTCACTAGGAAATTCATGGAGAGCTAAAGAATGAAGAAAAAAAAGAAAACTCAATCACTAACATTTAAACATTTTCAGTACTAAATACAACATGTAAACAATGGAAACTCGTGAACAAGAAAGTATGGAGACAATTAACTAATATTTATTTATTTTTTTGGAGGGCGGACAGCAAGGCAATCAGGGTTAAGTGACTTGCCCAAGGTCACACAGCTAATACATGTCAAATATCTGAGGTTGGACTTAAACTCAGGTCCTCCTGACTCCAGGGCTAGTGTTCTATTCACTGCACCATCTACCTACCCCTAATTAATACTTTTTAATGATGCTAACAATTGTATATCTTTAAATGTAAAGGGAAAATTGTTAAAATGGCTCTGGAGTTTTTACTATTTAGAAGCAGTTAAGGGGTACAGTGCCAGGCAGGGAGTTGGGAAGACCCCAGTACAAACAGAGCCTGAGTTCAGATCCCATGTCAGACACTTACTAGCTGTGTAACCCTGGGAAAGTCATTTAATTTTATGCTTGCCTCAATTTCTTTTTTTTTTTTTTTTTTGCTTTTTGCAGGGCAGTTGGGGTTAAGTGATTTGCCCAAGGTCACACGGCTAGTTTTTTGTGTTAAGTGTCTGAGGCCGGATTTGAACTCAGGTACTCCTGACTCCAGGGCCCGTGCTCTATTCACTGCGCCACCTAGCCACCCCGCCTCAATTTCTTTAACTGTTAAATGACGATAATAACAATCTTCTTCTTCCAGGACTGCTGTGCTTAGCATATACATAATAGGCTTAACAAATGCTGGCTTGTTGCCTTTCTTTCTCCTTCCTTCTTTCCTTCTTTCCTTCTTTCCTTCTTTCCTTCCTTCCTTCCTTCCTTCCTTCCTTCCTTTCTTCCTTCCTTCTTTCCTTCCTTCCTTCCCTTTAGGGAGTTCTAGATCTGTGACATAAATTGCTGCAGGGAACTCCCAGTGTGCAAACTCTTTCCACCAATGCAGCTCTGAGAAGTTAAATGCTCTACACTCATGTAGCTAATATGTGTCCGAGGAAGGATTTTCACCCGGGTCTTCATGATTCCAGGGCTGGTTCTCTAACTACTATAAAGCGCTAGTATTACATTTAGTAGTTCAGCAATTCATTCAACAAGTGTTTATTAAGTGTTTCTTATGTCTTAGGAACTACATAAGGTGATAGGGTTACAAAGACAAAATTCAAACAGCCCCTGCCCTCAGGGAACGTAAATTCAACTGGAAGAGAATCTGTCCTCTTAAGATGTTCAATAATAAACAGATCATAAGCAAATTCCCTCAAAGTTTCCTTAAATACAAATGACACTGAAGACATTATAAAGCAATCAGACCGAGTCTCTTGCCTCATCTTAGCTACAGTCCAGTTGGAATGTCTAGGCCCTCAGAGCTTCCTCTTTGAGACAGTGACCTTTGTCTGAAAGCAGAATAGTATATGTTACAGGGATAACAGATTTAGAGAACCCCAAACCAAATTTGGTACCAGTTGTTCACTCTTATCTGTTATCCTGAGGTGGAGAGACCTATCAGGAAATTAAGGCCCCAGTAAGTGAACTAAACCAACTTTGAGAAGCCTAGGACGTTGGTAGCCTCAAAATGATGGATTATGCTTTATTCTTCCCTACCATATGCACCTCTTTCTTCTTCTCTCTTCCTTTCTTTTCCTTTTACATTTTTGTTTGTTCCATTTTTCATCTTCCTTTTGCTTCTTCCTATGCTATCCCCTGTGTCTGCTGGAAGTCCAAACAGGCTTTTTTAGCTTAAGAATTAGAGAGAGACCCCTGGCCTAGACCTTTCTAGATTAAGTGAACAGCTATGGGAAAATAAAAGACCTTAGCCCTCTCTCTTTTTTTTCTTTTTTTTTTTTTTTGGCAGAGGACTGACACTACCAACTCTCACTAAATCATCTTCTAAAGAATCAAAATTCTAGGACCAAAATGGAGGAAAATAATTCAAAACCAACAACTAGAAAAAAAAACAACTAATAAGGCTTTTTCTCCTCTTTGTCTACTGTTATCCTCTCCCAGTTTAAGTACAAGTAAGACATTCTTTGTGGTTAATGCAGACCATTTCATCCCTCCCCAGGGTATCAAGATGGAGGTAGGGAGGCTTGGGGGTTAACCAGATTAGCCAGAGTGCAGGAAATGAATGTCAGAGACCTTGTAAGAAATCCCTACCCATCTTGGACATCCTTTTCCTATGTTAGAAATAGCAATAGGAACTAGACCTCTAATTTAATTGGTGTATGGAATGAAGAAATTCCCTCCGCCAACGCCTATCGCTGTAATTTCCAGGCTTTGTGAGCTGACCATGACCCCAAGAGGGCAAGCGACTTACTCAAGGCCACTTAGCCGGAGTGTGTTAGAGGCAAGACTTGAATCCAACACTGACGGCTCTGAGGCCAGGTTTCTGTCTGCTATGCCATGACGTCTCTTAGAGCAGAAATAATAACTTCTCAATTGCCAGTTATCAGTATGGTTTTTCCAACTTCTAAGAAGTTTTAGTTTTGAAGTCTGTCCACACCCACTGAAAACTTGTTCCATCTTTGGTCTGGTATATATTCCTGGCCTCTAGTTTACATCTCTTAATGATAATAATAATAATAATAATAATAATAGCCAGCGCTTACATGGTACTTTAAGGTTCGAAAAGCACTTTAATTATTATATCTCATTAGATCCTTATAATAACTCTGTAAGCTAAGGGTTATTATTGTCTCTTTTATAGATGGGAAAACTGAGGCTGAGCAAGACTGTGACTCGTCCAGAGTCACACAACTAGCAAACATCCGAGGCAGAATTTGAATTCACGTCTTCTCCCCCCAACTCCAAGTCCAGGGTTCTATCCATTCCATTAGCTAACTGCCTCTAATTAGAAGCCAAACTGTCCTTGTCTCTTTTCTTTCAGTCATTTCTACTCCCAGCAGTGATCTCTCTATACCTGTTCCTCAACCCCAATGAAAAATTCTAGGAAATGGAGAATATTTCTTCCTTTAGAGCATTCTGATCTATGTTAATGCAGAATAATTGAAATGAACACATTTACCAACGCAATATACTCTGGGTTGGGACTTAAATAAGAGGGGAGAAAGTGCTTAGAATATTGGACTTATGCATGTTGGGAAAATTCTGGGCAACCTCAAAGAGCAGGCTATTATTGTCCTCAGGAGCTGTCCTTGGAGGACGAGATTCCTGAGGACATTACAAAGTATCAGGGCACACTGGGGATTTAGAGAAAATGAGGAGAATAGACAGGGGACAGAGGACCCACAGGAAGTTCATGCACATGGGCTGCCTACACTCAGTTCTGTCTCCTACCTAAAATGGGAAGGTAACATTCTTGCTCTGTTCTTTTGGCATCCTGGATGCTGTTTCTTAGCTGGTGGGCAAAGGCTCCTAAGGAAGATAACTATGTCTTGTGGGTAGCCCCCTGCTAATCAGCAGAAATGAAAACGAACAAAAAAATGTATCCTGTGTTAGGGAGAAAAGAGAGAAGTGAGCTCCTGTCCTTGAGGAGATCATAGAGTAAGGTGAAAAATAACCATAATTAATTACAAAGCATGGTTTGAAGGTGAATAAGAAAAATGCAAATAACTTCTGAGAGATTTCAGAGGAAGATAGCCATGACTTACATTTTTAGCCTGTACAAGTTTGCCCCTATGTCATGACCCAGGAAGGTTCTGAAGCATACATAGGTAAAGGAAAGGGAACAAGAATTTATTAAGTCCTGCTATAAGCCAGGCACCGTACAAAGTGCTTTACAAATATTACCTCATCTGATTTCAACCCTAGGAGGTAAGTGCTATTATTATCCCCACTTTGCAGTTGAGAAAACAGGCAGAGAGGTTAAGTGACTTGCCCAAGACCTCATAGCGAGTAAGTAGCTAAGAACACATTGGAACTTAGGTCTTTCTAACTCCAGGTGCAAGGTTCTATCTATTGCACTATCTGGCAGCTGCCCATCTTCTATCACAGAAGCTAGTGTGCTGGATTTAGAATTAAAAAACAACTTGGTTTCAAACCCTATCTCTGATACCTCTTAGCTGTAATCATAACTAATACTTATGTCACAGGATCAAACAAGATTATGTATTAAAGGCGCTTAGCAAACTTTAAAGAACTATGTAAATATCAATCATTACTAACACCTGGTGGTACAACAGGATCAAAGCTAGTAAAGAAGTTTAATTACTTCTTAATATCATTTTATGAAAATCTTCTCATTGAACCAATTATCCTGAGACATTTAATCTAGCTGGTTGTATGATCCTGGGTATTTTACTTAACCTTTGCCTGACTCAGTTTCTTCATCTGTAAAGTAAGAAGAGAATTCACCCTCCAAGTCTGTCATGGTGATAAAATGAGTTAGTACATGTAAAGGGATTTGTAAACCTTAAATCACTATTTAAGTTCTAGCTATTCTTACTCTAACTGTTCTTCTTTATTCAACTAATAGCAATTTCAGGGAGTCAATTAATGATGTTAGATGGTGTAAGTAATATTTAGTTCACTAAATTGTCTTTTCCTTTCCTTTGAACCTCTGACTTTACACTCGGCATGCCAATTTCACTGGGATTGTATGACACAAGAGACTGGAATTCCTTAATAACTATAATATCAAACAAGGAAATCCTAGCTTGAGAGTCCTATAACAATTCCTAATTCTTTGATCCTCCAAGGGCCCAAAATAACAATGCTCTCATTTTACAGAGCAGGCAACATGTGAGCAATCCAAAAGAGCAGAGAAATTCCACTTGCCAAGTTTGTCTCTAACCAAATAACAACGGGTGATTTTTGCTTTTGAGTTCAGTTCTCTGCACCAAGGTGACTAAGACCAGCAAAGTAAGATACATTTTGTATTATTAAGATAAATAAATATCAAACAGAAAACCAAGGACCATTTGAATGATTCTAAACCTGAAATAACTGTTAGAAATTTCAATAATTATGCCATTATTTATACTTCTGTTGCTTAATTGTACTGAGGCTCCCCATTCTCTGTTTGAGTACAGTGAAGTGAGAGAAATTATATTTTAATTTAGCAAGCAGGTGTGAAATGCAGAATCATTTCAAGTAAGGGCTTAGCCTTATTCAGTATTTCCAATGAGTGACAGTTTGTTGTCTTACTTAAACCTAAAAAAGTTTATTCACAACACTATTAATATATTTGCTAATGCTTTCTCTCATTTATTGACATTAACTCAAGTGGTTACAAGTGCAAACAAAATTTTTAAAACCATTTAAAATTAATCATTTCAACATTCTATTGATCTAATGTATTTCCATCAGTTGTGCCTACATTGACGAGCCCCTAATGGTGAGTTATACCATTGACCAAGTATTAGGTAGCATTAGATTAGGATACAAAATCACAGACTGCATTCATAGCCAGAAACGCAGAATCCCAGAAAAGTTCCCAGAACGAGGATTGGGAAGGAGAGCTGAGATATGTTAAAAATTCCCTTTAGGCCCAATGTTTAATCTCTTTCAGTGTGCCCTCATAGCTATGAGGCCTGGGGCAGGTATTTTTTTGTTCTGATTGTAGATTGCCAACAGTCAGACACTTAGATGGAAAGGCACTGAAGTCCCCTACAAATTATGACCAGATCTAACCAGAAGAATTTGGTATAGAGTCCATTCTATACTCATCCAAGGGGACTTAAGTTAATAACAAGAAAAGCAAACTTAGGTTTACAGCCCTTTAAGGTTTACAAAGCATTTTATATTATTTGTTGCTCACAATAACTCTGTAAGGGAACAACAACCCTGTGAAGCAGGTCCCTATATTACAGGCGAAGAAACTGAGTCTGAAGAAAAGGTCACATTTAAAAATGATTAGACTATCTCTGCTTGATGCTGGAGGGCAGAAGTAGGAGCAATTGTTAGGTGGAAGTGGCAAAGAGGCAAATTCGGACTTGTTATAAAAGAAAAAGACTTCTGAGTGCTCTACAAACATGGAATAAGTCAGCTCAGCAGGTGGTGAGTCTCTCCCCTCACTGAAATTCTTAGAGCAAAAACTGGATGACCACTCGTCAGTTACATTACAGTAGAAAGACTTTGTAGGTCTGGGTTCAGCCATACGACCTCTGAGGTCCTCTGTAACAGTGGGATTCTCTGAGAAGTTAAGTGACTTCCTACCGTCATGGAGCTGCTAAGTAGCAGAGGCATTACTTGAATGAAGGTCATGAAATCACAAAAGCACAGAGTTGGAAGAGACATCTGTGGCCATTCTTTACTTCAAGACTGCCATGGAGAGGAAATTCACTACTTCCTAAGACAGCCCATTCTACTTTGGGAGAGCTCTACTTAGAATTCTTCTGAGTCCAGCTCATGCAGAGAACTTCACATGTGTGATTTTGTTTGATCCCCACATTAACTCTATAAGGTAAGAGCTATTATTCTTCCCATTTACAGATGAAGAAACTGACACTGAAAGAGGGTGACTTGCTCAGGGTCACACAGCTGGTAAATTCAGCCCCCTATTCACTTTGAGCCTTCAGTATGCATCAGTCACAACTTGATAAGACCCTAATCTATTTTTAAATTATTTCCCTGGAGGTTAGTGTTGGAATAGAAGACTCAAAATGAAGTAAGCATGAGAGTCATTGCAGCTTTGAGGAAAACTTGGCCAACTGCTTTCAGTTGCTGCTTTATGCATAATACAACATCTTTGTGTCCCAAATAGGTCAGGATTCATAAGCAGACTTGGAAAGGTCAATAAAACCTTTTGGATTCTGCACATCTGCCAAGGGAGTCCCTTTTGCTTGAAGGAGGGGACAGAAGGAAGCCCTTTAATTTTTCTCCCTCTCAGGCCTGAAGCCTTCTCCTCTTGTACAATGTCCCTAATTTGAAGTCTTGTACCATCCAGGGAATTAGGTGCCACATCTGAAGGATCACTCTCCATGTCTAGGTTTATGCATCCTCCTTGACCAGTGTGGTGAATTATCTCAGGTCTCAGTAGGAAGTGAGAGGCTGATGCTGAAACTGAGGGCAGTTCTGAAGGTATAGCTTAGAGGTAGATAATTCATCATCCCTAAAATCTTACTTGGGAGTTGGAGGCCAAATGTTCTAATGGATGGACAAATGATTATTCCAATAGGAGGAAAGACAGTAATGGATACTAGAGCTAGAGAAGCCTGTAGAGACCAATGAGTCCAGCCCTCTCATTTTACATGTAAGGAAACCGATCATCAAAAAAAACTGTGACTTGCCAAAGGTCAATGCTTAATAAGTGTCCAATGCCATATTTAAACCCAAGTCATCCTGACTCCAAGTTCACTACCATGTCTTTTGTAATATAAGATAAGGACTTTTTTTGATTGGAACAGCAAGTTAGGGGGACTTAAAGGAAGAGATTGGGGAGTTAGGCATATTACACTAGTTTTTTTTATAAAAGCAGTTTTCAGATTTTTTTAATCTCTCATCTGTTCATCTTTCTGAAGCAATATGATATATTTCCCTAACTTGACTCCCTTATTTTGTTCCTCATTCCTGTAAGACTTAGTTTAAAGTACCAAATAATAGATCTTCCCCAAACAGGAAACGAAAAGGCAAAAATTGCCATTTCTTTGCATGAAGGAAAAGAAAATGTTTATTCTCCAGTAACACTATAGGATTTTGGCAAGCCCTATAGTCTAATTAGCTCAGGAGCAAGCATCTGGTGGTTGAAGTGAATGAATCACAGAGAAATTTCACAAAAGGAGCTAAATTTTTTTTTCAGATAATGATAGAAGAGAAAGAAAACATCTCATAAGCCCACAGCTCCCTTCACTCTTAAGAAGAAATACTGTTTAGAGATGATAAACATACACACACATACCAGGAAGGAACAGAATTTTGAATATTAAAATGACAATATTAATTTAATATAAATATAATTGTCTTAAAATCTTTTGATTCCTTAGGTTTATGTGTTCTCTATTCTAAGAGGAAAACTTCCGGGTTATCACTACAGCAAGGTGCTGGAACTAGGATTAGTGTATACACATTTAACCTTATGTTTCCAGTACCTGTGAGTCTTTCAGGGAACAGGGTACTAGACCACAGGGGCAGAGACCTAGAGTTGGGAGTGACCTCAGAGGTCATCGAGCCCAGCCCTGATATTTAAATGGGGTTTTTCAGAGGTACTAATTTGACTCCCAGTGGACTGAAAGAAGATTGTTCTTAATGCTATTGCCTCCCTTCCATGGATAATTTCAATATATTCTGTATATGTCTTGTTTGTATATAGCTGTTGATATGTTGGACCGTTGAACTGTGGAATTCTTGAGGGCACACACAGTCTTTTGCCTTCCTTTGTATCTCCAGTCCTTAGCAGAGCACCTGGCATTTAGTAGGCATTTAATAAATGCTTGTTAACTAACTGATCCCATCCAGGGACAAGACTCTACCACCCAGTAACAGGCTTCTACCTTATCCCTCAGGGACTTCTGCTGGGTCCCTGAGAGAGGACCATGAACAGTCTTCTGTCTTTTGCTTGATGACCGCTAATTTTTTCATCCTTTCTTGTGACCTCTATTCCTTTTAGTTCTCATGTCTTTTCCAAACTATCTCTATTGCACTCACTAACACTCTTCCTCTTCCCTATCTTGACTAATTTGTTGAACCAGTTTAACTCTATAATGTCTTTTACACTTAATTCTCTTGTGGTCTTTGTCAGACCATTTGATCATGCTTTGACTGACACCAGATCTGATTTATTCTGACCTTCTGCCTCCTTACACAAACTGCTTAACAAATGTGTGTGCATGCATGTGCGTGTATGTGTGTATGTGTTGAAGAAGTAGCATAAGAGACATCATTTGAGAAACATATTATTAAAAAGTAGCAAACTGGTCACAAAGATAAGAAACTGGCCTATGGAAGTGAAGTGTTCTACTGGCTTCTCCACCCTCCCCCACTCCCCCAAATGAGAAGAGTTCAAGTCAGTCAGTCTAACAGGGTTTACTAAGTCCTTACTATGTACCAGGCCTCTAGCACCTTGGGTGGATCTTTGGAAAAAACGTGGTCAAGCATTAAATCATTGGCTCCTATCACGTTTCCTGGCACATGTGATTGCTGAGTCGTTCAATCGTGTCCGGCTCTTTGTGACCCTGTGGACAAGCATACCAATTCTGTCCATGGGGTTTTCTTGGCAAAGATACTGCAGTAGTTTGCCATTTTCTTTTCCAGTGGATTGAGGCAAACAGAGGCTAAGTTTCTCTGATTACAGTTTGGTATACAACATATGCAATTAATATATGTTACATACATGCGTATATGCAACATATGTATTCATGTGTATATGCATATATGTACATGCATGTACCTACACATATGCAGACGTGTGTGTATATGACATAAGTGATAAGTGGTCAAAGCATATGGACAAACAATTCTCAAAGGAATGACAAACTATTAACAACCATAGAAAAGAATGTTTCAAATCTCTAATAATAAGAAAAATGCAAGTCAAAAACCCCCTAATTTCACTTCACATCCTGTAAATTGGCAAAGATGACAAAATAAAGGAATAGCTATTTTTAGATGAGCTGTAGAAACCCACAAGTATATTGCTGGGTTCTTTTTTTTTGGCTTAATAAATTTCACTTTTTATTCATTTAATGAACAATAAAAAAGAAATAAGAAAAATATTTCCATATTGGTTCACTAAAATATTTCTCACAACATTTTACCTTAAATATCTTTTAGGATCAGAAATAGCAAGTTCAAATGACTATTTTTACTGGGCCTTGACGTCACAAGAACATGGATAATCCTTTCCTTTCTTGTAACCAAGTTTATCTCATTCTTGCCTTCTTCCTTTCACTTATGGATGTTTCCCACTACTACACTGTTGACAAAGCTGTGAATTAGTACAAGAATTCTGGAAACCAATGTGGAATTAGTCAAATAAAGTGACTAAAATTGTGACCCAAAGATTGCATTACTAGGTTTACCTTTCAAGAGGGTCAGTGATAAGAAGAAAGTCCCTGATTATACCACAATATTTATAGCATCATTTTTTGTGTGACAACAAAGAATTGAAAACAAAGTATGTGTCCATTGATTTCGGAGTGCTAACTAAATTGTGGCACACGAATGTAGTAGAATATTACTGTGCTGTAAGACACGATGAATATGATGATACAGCAGGGAAAGATTCACATGAAATGATGGAGAGTGAAATAAGCAGAGCCAAGAAAATAATATACACAATGACTATGTTAAAATAAACAAAAAGAATAACCACAAAATAATCAAAACGAAACTTGCAAAATTATAAAGACTAAGCATAGCCCCGAAGAAGAGATATGAGAAGTCAACCCTCCCCTTTGCAGAGGCAGGAGGTCCACAGATGTAGGGCACTGGACACAGTTCTGGACTTTTTAGACATTCTGATCAGTTTTGCTGCTCCTACCCCCTTTTTTTCCTTTAAAAATAATATTTCTTAAGATACGCAGCCACTGGGGTATAGAAACCCATCTTGCCCTACTAGAAAGTTAGAGGGGAGAGGGGAGAGGACGTAAGAGAGAACAGATTGGGAGAAGGGGTTTTCAGTAGGCTGGCTCTCTTGGGGTGGGGATAGGGGAAAGATGGGGAGAATATTTGTAACTCAAAATCTTGTAGAAATGAATGTTGAAAAGTAAAAATAAATTTTAAAAAGAAAATAATTTTTAAAAAGAAAATCACAAGTTAACAGCAAAAATAATATTATTTCTTACTTGGGATGGTTTTCTGGAGGTGGAAAGGGAAAGATACTAGAGGAAATTTTGGTGATATAAAAACCAAAAGACAGCAACAGATTTTTATTTTAAAAACAAAAATGACAAGAGTAATTTTAAAATAAAACCCCCCACAAATTTTTATTCCTCTTACCAACATTTTGTTAGTGATTTTGACTGAGTTCTCCTTTGCCTATATTTCTTTAATAGATAATTGACTTTTCAGGGTTTCATTGGCTAAGAATCAAGTTTACAGTGTTCATAATGTTTTTCTCATTCTTGCCTTCTTCCTTTCTTGCCTTCCCTATTTCTTTCTCCCCTCCTTCAGTGGAACAGCCTCTATCCTCTGCTTCCTGGTACAGAGTTGACTTTAAGCACCTCAGAAAATTACAAGTCAGAGCCATGCAGATCTTCAGGATAGATAATGCTTCCTGAAGAAGGGCATAGTCAAGGGGAAAATAGAAGGTAGAAGACATATTTAGAAATGAGGAAAATTCTAACTGCCATGATACATTTGCATGGAAGAATAGAGGTTTGGAGACTAGTAGAACACCAAGCATGTAAGTCTTACATATGTCCTATATGAGTATTAACTTAATTTTAAACAAATTTCAAAATGCAGATATTCAGGACAGACCAATGAGGGAATGATTACCTTTTACAGATCAAGAATTTGAAATGTGAGTTTAGAGTTTTAATTTACATGCCACTTTTCAGAGACACATCTAACAAATAAACCAAGGCAAGTATGTATCTGTCCACTAAAGCACATGTGCCAGTAGAGCTTTTGAAATATTTTGGTCCACACCTTTAACACCATGCACCAGCACAGCAGATTCCCCAAAGAATGCTACTGTGAACAGCTTTTAAAGTTCAGATAACATAGTAATAGTGAACACTTTTGTTTATTCCGTTACAAATCAAGGTTCAGTACAATACTCACAGCATAATATTCACAACATTACATCTTATTACAGAAAATCATTATATAGTGTTCATAACAGCTTTACATTAGAATGAACACACAGTTTTCACTACAGTGGTCACAATATTTAGAACAAGGAACAAAAGAATAATCACCTGGTTTCCCTAAGGGGGAAACCCTTCTCACTTAATCATTAATTCAATCAATTCACAAAGTATCAATATTCCACTCATGGGGCAACCATTAACTTAATCATTCAATCAATTCATAATACAGTAATCAGTCTTCCACTCATGGGGCAACCATTAACGTAATCAGTCATTAATCCAGATTCACAATTACTAAATATCATTAATCACTAGTACAGCCATTAGAAAACCATACAAACCCTTGGTGTTCAGCAGACCTCAGTTTCTTCCAAGGGGAGGCCTTTTCTTCGACTTGACTCTGGGTGATCTCTCTGATTCCCTGGATTCCCTTTCATGGTCCCAGCTCCCTCCTGAATCCAACAAATAGTCACCTGGATTTAGAAGCAGACAGCTGCCAGGTTCTCATCTAGTCCTCAGAGGTAGACAGCTCCCAGGTCCTTGTCCAATCCTCAGAGCAGTCCCTGGCCCACACTGAAGCTCACAGGGTCCAGCACATCTCAAAGCATTCACTACTTCTCTTGCCTAGAACTCAAGGATCATCCAGGTCATGAACAAAGTCTTATCCTGGTCATGCTTCTTCAGTCCTCCAGCAGTTCAGCTGGCCCTAGGACCCAGAAGGAATATCAGCCTTCTGGGTGGCCTTCACCAGATTTTGGTCTCAGAAAAACTCCATATCAATTCTCAGTCAGCTTCCAGATGCGGGGAGAGAAACTCTTCTTTCTCTCAAGAAAATTTCAACTCACTTCCAGCAGCCCAGCTCCCAGATGCTGAGACAATCCTGCTTCCTCCAACAGGAAAAATCCAATTCTGTCTCTCTGTCTCTGGACTTCTTGCTTAGATACACACACTGGCCTCCTGTCTTCTTCCACATCAACAGGGGAGTTCACGCCTTCTCAACAGTGGACAGGGCACACACCTTCTATACTTAGCCCCAAGTTACTAAGTGCTAAATATCTGCTAAACTGCTTGCTATTACAACACTCTAAGAAATTCTTCCTAATTTGGATGACTAAATGGAGGAAGAATAAGGAAATATTGAAAATTAATGTGTACTTACTGGCTTTCTATTCTTGGGTCCTCTCCTCTCTCTATTCCTGGCTCTCCTACCTTCTAGACTCTAGAGTCTTCTCTCTGGGATGGCTTCCATTTACTCTGTATACTATGGGGAGGACCAGCACCTTTGATGTGAGGAGTGGCAAGCCCTTTACAGGGTTGCTTATCCATCTTTTGTGCCCACCTGTTTCACCTAACTCTTACCTGTGACTCCAAGAAGCTATAGCACGCACAACAGTCACACCTTAGTAAGGCATCTTGGCAGATGGACTAAACTAGGTTGAGGGTAACCAACAACCTGCTAGTGAGCTGGGGAGATGTTACATGTGAAGACTTTCCCTGGAGGAAGTAGTGGGTGAGAATGATTTGTTCCAATGGCCAAAAAGGAGGCTGAAGTAGGTGCTGTGGAACTTAGAGCTTGGTCAGACATCAAAGACACTATGGTTGTCTGCTGCATCCTAGGGTCATCATCAGTCATCTTGATTTTTGTCCTATCACTCGACATTGATGACCCAAGAAGAAAAAGTGAGGCTGATGACTTTGTGCGACTCTGCTTTACTTAAATCCAACTTGTGCATAAGTCAAGACATCAGTCATGGTGTCATTGGACCTGTCCAGGGTCATACAACTAATAAGAGTCAGTGTATAAGTCTGGATTTGAACTCAGGTCCTCCTGACTCCAGGACTGGGGTGCCATCCACTGTGCAATCTACTTATCCCAATTGGTTCTCTTTGAAAACAAAGTATGAACAAAAACAATATAGTTTGTATATAGTCTTTTTTTGTTTGCATGTTCTCTCTGTTCCGCACTCCAAAGAATGTGAATTTATTGAGGGCAGGAACTCTTTATGCCTTTCTTGTATCTTAGTCCTTATTACAGTGCTGGTTTGTTGAATGACATTTCCCTCTTTGAGTTCAAGGTTATTTGGCAAAAGTTGTCCCATATTCTACTGAACAGTGAATAAAGAAGAAAATTAGAGAAATCTTGGGGAACTTGCCCTTAGAACTCAGAATGAACCTATAATCAGAAAGCGTTAAGAATACAGAAATCAATGTGAACCAAGACTATGGTCTGGAAAAAGTAGAACATGCATTGATTAAGCCTTTATTTTTATGTTAATTTCAGCAATTTCATTCAGATTTTTGCATTTACAGTTTGTTTATTCAATAAGCTTAATGCCTTTTGAGTGACAATGTTATTCTGTAGAGCAAAGCCAGCTGAGTTAATGTCCCTTCTCCTGGCAAGGTTTTAAACACTTTGATGAGAGGCCTATCTATTTCTTTCCCTCTGACAGGCTAATGCAAGATACAGAGAAGTGAGTACAGAATCATACAGTCCCCAGCCAGGGTCAGACTTGAGTCATAACAGAGCCATAGCTGGTGCTGCTTCCAGTCACTTCTATAGAGAATGTTCTTAGATCCACACTGTAGGAAACCCATTCTCTACATTCTATCTCCCTTTAATCATTCTCCATGCTTCTTCTATCTCCCCTCCCTCTTCTCGACCCTGTCTCTATGTTTCTCTGTTTTTTAGGCTCCAAGTCTACTTTCTTCTGCTTTCAACTGTACCCACACAAAAAAGTGAATTTTAGCCTGACAGACATGTGGTTCTAGCTCAGAGGCTCATCCTCTAGTATGTGTGCCCTGGTAAGAACCAAAGGAGATTATCTTTTCCTCTTTGATTTATAGAATTATAGGATTGATTGTCTTGCAAGATCACTATTATTCCTGGATGAGGATGGGGGGAGTAAGGTAAGAAGAGAATTCTATGAAGATCACCTAATGGAGGATTAGCTTTACATATAGGTATTGTCTGGTGGCCAAACTAGGTTAATTTGGCAGGGAAGCACCGCTCTCCCTCCCCCATCAATATGTTTTTCCTAACAAACACCCCCAAAACATATTCTTTCCCTAAAGTAACAGTTGAGTGTGAATGAGTTTATTAAACAATAACAATGGTAATAATAATAAAAATTTGTCGTTGTTCAGTTGTTTCTGTCATGTGTGACTCTTTGTGATCTGATTTGGGGTTTTCTTGGCAGAGATACTGGAAGGGTTTGCCATTTCCTTCTCTAGCTCATTTGACAGATGAGGAAACTGAGGCAAACAGGGTTAAGTGATTTGCTCAGGGTCACATAGCTAGTAGGTGTTTAAAAATGGATTTTAATTCAAGAAGATAAGTCTTCCTGACTCCAGGGCCTAGTGTTCTATCCACTGGACTACCTAGCTACTCAAATGACTCTATCAGGATTATACAACCAGTATATGACAAAGATAGGTATTAAATTCCCATCTTTCTGACTCTTTATCTACTATAACAGCTTACTGAAATGGGGGGAATAAGAGAACAGAAAGGGAAGATAATTGGATAATTGCTAAATATAAATTTCTCCTTTATATTTTTTTCCCAGGCCTGGCCTTGCCCAGAACTTTGGTCCAATGAAGGGAATCACCAGTGCTTACACACTGTCTTCCCAAGAATGATACGGTGCCAAAGGCCCCCATGCTATTTAAATTCTGCTGCCAACTATAGGTGAGGAGAAATTAGATGGGCCTTTCTGCTTCATTTTCTCAGCACAGCTTCCTAATCACCTGAGAGCGCAGATGGCAGAAGGCCCATCACAGCCTCACCAGAAGAATTTCAGCACTTGTTAGCCCCAGAGTTTAAATGTAATTACTTCCTCCTCCTCCCCCCTTTCCCATTTAGAGACACAACATGACTGTGCGGAGTCGCACCCCAGAGAGAGAGCTACATTTGGAGAAGTTCGGTGAATAAATACAAGCAGTCATATGAATTATGAAAGACCATCATCTAAGGGAAGACAAAGCGATTTGTCTCCTCTGAAGCTGACTATGACCAAAGAATCATATATTAATGTGATTCACTCAAGGCCCCACATTGTTAGTGGCATTAGGCTGTAGAGGTGTGTGTGTGTGTGTGTGTGTGTGTGTGTGTGTGTGTGTGTTAGGGTATGTCTTGCTGCAAGCATTCCAAAGTTAGCTTCTTCTTTACCTCTCTGCCAAAAGAGGCTTCCCACAATGACTGATAATATCGCTGATCAACAGTAGAAGTGGTGTAGGAAAAGAGAAGTATGCTAAGGAAAATGAACTCTGGATTTATCTCCATGGGCAGCAGGCGGCAGACATCTCTAGTCTATTTCTATGGTTAAACAGCTAGGTGGAGCGGTAGCTAGAACCCTCAAGTCAAGAAGGCTCAAGTTCAAATCCCGTCCCAGCCACTAGCTGCGTGACCTTGCACGAGTCACTTAACCTCTCCCTACCTTGGTTTCTTCATCTCTAAAATGACAGTAATAGCACATAACTCCTAGGGTTGTTATGAGGGTAAAATGAGATTAAATGGGATATTTGCAAAGTACTTTGCACACCTTAAAGCGCTATAAATGCTGTCCATGGTAATGATGATTTTCCCATAGATCTGGTGATCATCTGTAAAATAAGCACTCTGGGTTTGATAATTTCTAAGCGCCTTCTAGCTCAAAATTCCTACAATCTTATGATCTCCATTTCCTTCTATGCTGTGCTGTTCAGTCATTTTTTAGTCATGTCTGAGTCTTCATGATCCTATTTGGGGTTTTCTTGGCAAAGATACTGGAGTGGTTTGCCATGTCCTTCTTTAGGACATGGCAAAAATTTTACAGATAAGGAAACTGAGGTAAACAGGGTTAAGTGACTTGCCCAGGGTCACATAGCTAATAAGAGTCCAAGGCAAGATTTGAACTCAGGAAGATGGGTCCAAGGTCTGGCACTCTTTATCTCTTGTGCCACCTGGCTGCTGTATGAATTGTGAAAGAAGAAAGAAGGAAAAAAAAAGAAGGGGGGAAGGAAGGAAGGAAGGAAGGAAGGAAGGAAGGAAGGAAGGAAGGAAAGGAAAAGGGAGAGAGGGAGAGAAAAAAGGGAGGGAGGAAGAGAGAGAAAGAAAAAAGAGGGACAAAGAGGAAAAGAAAGAAAAAAGGAAGAAAAGAGGAGAGAGGGAAGGAAGGGGGAAAGAAAGGAAGGAAGAATGAGAGAAAGAAAAAGCTTTGAAACATTAAGAGAGATATAGCAGCTCTTCTCTGAACAAATGGCAACATTAAAGACAATGAAAATCTCTAAAGTACAAAATCAAAGTTAACATGTGGTGGGGAGGTACAAAATAAGAGAAGAATCTTATTGAAAGAGCAAAGATTTACAGGAGGAAGAGACCATCTTATCTCATCCCTTTAGTTTATATGTAAGGAAACTGAGGCTCTGAGGAGATAAATAGCTTGTCCTGTGCAAATAATGAGCGTCCAATCCAGGTCTTCCAGCTCAAGGTCTGGTGCCTTTTCCTTTGTGCCATACTGCCTTGTGAGTTGGAATGGGAATGAGAAAAGATATGGAGAGGGAGAGGAAGAGGGAGGGAGGGGGAGAGAGAGAGAGAAGGAAGGAGGGAGAGAGAAAAAGAGGTGGGGGAGGGAGGAAAGAGGGAGAGAGGAGAGAAAGAGAGAGAGAAAGAAAGAAAGAGAAAGAAAGAAAGAAAGTAGGGAGGGAAACAGAGAGGGGAAGAGAGGGAGGGGAGGGGGAGAAGGAGAGAGAGAAAGAGGTGGGGTAGGGAGGAAAGAGAAATAGAGGAGAGAGAGAGAGAGAGAGAGAGAGAGAGAGAGAGAGAGAGAGGGAGGGAAGGAGGGAAGGGGGCAGGGGGAGGGGGGGAAGAGAGGATTCCAATAGACTTGATCATGAAGTCTCTTGAGGAGGCACAGGTCTAATTCACCAGCCAACGTGTGTTACTTTGATGGGAGAACAAAATAAGTCCAAGCTTCTGCTCCAGTAAGGAAGTTTTATTCTTTATAAAGCATCACACATTCAGTAACTAGCTGGAATTCATCATTTGAATTCATTGCTCCCTACAGGGTGAAGCAAGGTTAGAATCTTCCTTGGCTTGTACTTTGAATGGGTACAGAGCATTCCAATTTTCAAAATACTTACATACTTTCATATCTTTTTTTTTCCAAACCAGAGATTGTGAATAAAATAGGAATTTTCTGTTATTATTCCTTTATCAAGTTACCAAGAATAATGATTATGGCTCTAGTTAATTCTGTGCTCTTAAAATTAAGCAAACAGATATGGTCTAGACACCAAAAGCATGGATGGCTTCTGTATTTTGGGAGACAACAGGAACCAGTTACTTAGGTTTTACCTACAAGCCCAGCACCACTCCAGTTTCTGGGTGTGAACTTGGCTCTTCTTCTCCATTACAACAACCAACCTACCCCAGAGCATCTTAGCCTCAATCAGCATCATTAGATTTACATTTTAATTGGACACCACAATAAAAAACTCAGATGTAGTGGAAAGCAAACACCTTAAACCAGTTTGCTCTAAGAGAAAGGAAAAAAAATCTATATTTAGCTGACATTAACAAAGTGGTAAAGACTACTTTGTTTACCATTGGCTTCCTCTACAAAGGTTTTGCTGACTTAACCCACTTAACTCTGATCATTCCATGTCCTCCTCTTCCAGCACCTGTGAATCATTCTAGCTTATGCTGAATACAAAATAGTAAGGCATAATAAAGAAATGTGCTGGGGCCACTTATACTGACTCATAAGAACTAATTGTTAAATTTTCATTCTGGGTATTTATACCTCAGAAATCAGCAAATGCTACAAATCAGTTTGATTTATTGTTTGATTTGTTGGTTTAGACCGGAGTTATCAAACATGCTACCTGAGTGGTTATGTGGCCCGCAGCACCTCCCTGTGTGCCAGAACTCAATCAGAATATAACTGGGGAATGCTTGACAAAGTACATAAAAATATAATAAAACATATGATAATATGTGGTTTTCTAAGTCAACAGCCAGCATTCATCCTTACCTATGGCTTAGTAATTTCTCCTTTTTCAATTTGAGTTTGATATCACTGGTCTAGACTTTAAAAAGTAATGGAGAACAAGCTAATAAAACACACCAAACTTAAAAGTGCGAGGAACACATTTCTCACCTTGGAGATACGGTTGTTATATATATAGTTGGGTGCACAAAATTTCTCTGGAGAGCTTGTGGTTAATGTTTATCAATACAAATATGTATGTGTACACACATATACATGTATCCATACATATATACACACATATTGTATGTGTATATACGTACATTTTATATATATGTGTATGTGTGTGTGTGTGTGTATGTACACATCCAAGTTTTATTGGATATTTTGGACATTCTGTTTGGGGTCTATCTGGCCTCAAGAGAAGAAGCAGGATCAGTTATTTTTATTTCTTTGGTTTTTGCCATGTGCCTATGACAGTGCTATGCAAACAGTCCAAGTTCAAAGACAGCCTTATGGACTGAATAAACCTCTACATTCAGATTTAAGAAACATAAGCAGTACAGTACAATGGAGGAGGGGCAGGATTTGGAGACAAATGACCTGTGTTTAAATCCTCAGATGTTCCCTAGGGTCCCTTCCAGCTCTACATTTTATGTTCTCTCATTCAGTCATACAGTAGACATACTACTTCAAAAATATTGATAGTCACACTATAGTGATCAATAATTTTTTTTTACTGGATAGTTGTTCTATAGGCACTGTTTTTAGCTATTTCTTAGTCCCAGCATTTAGCACAGTGCCTACGGGCCCTGTTACTTATTTTCCACGTGACTTGAGGACAAATCAGCATCCCCTCTCTGGCCTTACTTTTGCTATTTTGCAAAATGAGAAGTATGGACTAGATCAATCAATCAACAAACATTTGCACCTGTCATGTACCTGGCACTGTGCTAGTACTGGGGACACAGACATAAGAGAAAGATTCACCAGTCCTAAGGATCTTACCATCCATCTAGGGAAGACAGGTACAGGTACATATAGATATATAAAAAATACCAAATAGATACAAGGTGATTCTGGGAGGAAAGTCCTGATATGTGAAAGCATCAAGAAAAGCCTCATTTGGTGGTATGTGGGCTGAATCTTGAAGGAAACTAGGGATTCTAAGAGACAGTGGTGAGGAGAGAGTGAAGGGCATTCCTGGCATGGAGAATGACCTGTTCATAGGTGTGAAGGTGGTAGATGAAATATAACTTTAACACCTAAGCCTAGACTAGGGGTGGGGAAGAACCAGTGACCTTGAAGCCATATGTGACCTTCTAGGTCCTTTGGTGAAGCCTTTTGACTGAATCCAAGTTTTACGGAACCAATCCTTTTATTAAAGGGATTTGTCCTGTGAAGTGCAGATTCCATCAAAGTGCAGTACTTGAGGACCTAGAGGACTACATGTGGCCTTGAGGCTGCTTAGACTATTTACATGGCCCAACAATATATATTATGTTGGGCCTTTAGTTAAAGCAAGTTATATATCCTTTATTAAAACAACGATGACAAATTCAAAGTGGAGGCCAATAGAGTTAAAGCCACTTGAAATGTCATTTTTTTTCTTTACAGAATACAGGAAGTAAAACATTCTATGTTACCACTTGGTCTCCAAGTTGTTGTTTCCTTCAGTCTCAGCCAAACAGTGAGGTAGAGGAGTCAGGACTTTAAGAAATGCCTCAGTCTCTTTAAACATGGGCTATTACATTGGCAAAGTTGGTGGATTTCTCAAGACAACTCTTCAAAATCAAGTGAGGACAGTGAAAGAAGATCTCTCTTGTGGATGGCTTTTGTTGACCCAAGGAGTGGCCAATAGCATGTATTTACAGAGCTAGGGGGTGTCAGAGACTTTGCAGAAATTTATAGATCATGTTGCTACGTAAGGGGAAAGATGAATTTGATGTTTTTCCCCTATATTGTCTCACACCCAGGCTAATCGCAATTTCCTTTACAAGACTTTGTTATTCCCAATAGGGTGTAGCCGATGGAATCTTACTGCTGCTAAACTTAACTGAGAATAAGGAATGAATGCCCCAAGCTTCAGACTCTTCCCTCCACAGGAGATAGCCACTGAATCCCATGAACATGAAGGAAGGCTCAAAACAAAACTATAAATAAGACATGGAGAAAGATAGATGGCAAAGAAACCCTGGGATCCAAGGACATTTTCTTAAATAATTATTCCATGCAATCACGCAAAGCTCAGCTTGACTAGGCCAGCAGTGGAATAGAAAACATCAAACTTTGTCAAAGAATTTTTATTCTTGAGAGGATAAATAGGGACTTACATTTGTGTGTGTGTGTGTGTGTGTGTGTGTACATACTCTTGAATATATCTTATGAGTTTTAAGTTCAATGCCTGACTGACTTGTATTTTAGAATAATTGCATTATTTAGAATAATTGGGATCTGAGTCCTCAAAAGCATTTTTAAGACGACCAATTACACTTCTGTGAGATGGAGCTGGAATAGAGAGGGTAATATTACCCCCATTTTGCAGAGAGTGAAAAGTAGTCACAGAGAGGTAGCCACAGGTTATGCCATGACAGAACCTGAGACTAAGCAAGAACAATAATAACCGTTGGCATTTACACAACGCTTCAAGACTTAGAAAACGCTTTGCACTCATGGCCTTGTACAAGTTGCCACAGTTTCTTCCATCAGTAAAATGGTGGGTTGGACTAACCCAGTGGTTTTTCACCTGTGGGCTGTGACCCCTTTGGGGCTTGAATGACCCTTTCACAGGGGTCACAGGGGTCACTTAAGACCATCAGAAAACACATTTTTCCAATGGTCATAGGAACTGAGACACCTCTCCTCTATCAGTCTCCAGGCAGGTCCACCCACATGCAGATACACCCACGTAAGAGCATTAAATGGTGACGACATTAGGAAGGTTGAGGACCACTGCACTGACCAGCTCTAAATTCTATGACCTCTCAATGTTTCATAGAATGAACACAATACTTCAAAAAGCACCAACAATGCTGCTGCAATGATCTAACTTGTTTTGTTTTGAGTATGTAGTTGGGCTACCACTGGTATCGTTTGCTGCTTCTTTATATTCCCAGAAGACAGTAAGCACAAATGCTTGTTGGCTGAATGTGTATATCTATATGCAGGAACATGTGCTTATGTACATACATTATGTGTACATCCACATCCACATGTACATACATCTATACATATATTACACATATCATGAGGCTTCTAAGTAATCTACCAACTTTTTTGTTTCTTTGGATCGACAAACCTGAGCCATATTTTTCATTATCTTCTTTGCCATCTTTTACGTGGGAATCACTGAGTATCAAAATTCGTGTTAATTGGATTTCAAGGCTCTTGTCAAATACTTCACAGAAATTCTCTACCGCTTTATCAAACATCAAAGATGGCACATCAGTTCCAATTATCTTCATGTTGCCCTTTTGCACAAGCTCATCATGAACACTGTAATACAAGGTGATGAAAAATCCCATGAAATGATATTTCTTGTTGTGTTTGCATATTCAGTAAAACCAAGACCTTTATTTACTCTTCCAATAAAAAATGTGTAGTTAGTTTCTATTTGGAGCTGAGGGAAATTACATGTCTGTTTCACTTATCTGAGGTTCTGATTTCCTTGAAAGATCAACCAACCATAAAAAAGAATGCAACCCTACCAACACCATACCAACAGTGCACCCTCCTCCAATCCCCCAAATCCCATGATGTATTGTCCCCTTGAGGAGGCAGACATATGATTGTTGTTACTATTAAGAACAGATCCAGTGCCTCCGTAAAAGCAACTCTCTCATGTAAACCAAATGTGGTACTCAAAACGTGCCTGCATTTCACCTTTCTTTGTTAATAAGTAGAAACTGACATTCAGACTGAGACCAAGAAGAAGGGCCTAAAAAACATCCAGATAGATATATGTCGCTCAGACATACTGGAAATAAGCCAAGTAGATGATTAGAGAACATTCAGGAGGACACAGAGGAGCAAGAGAAAACATAATGGAAGAAAGCTGTGGACAATAATGAGGAATGGAAGAAGGCAGTGTTGGCAGTTAGGAACCTTGGTCATGCAAAGAAAATGAACTCTTTTTTATCTGTATTTCTTCTGAGGTCTGGATCTTTAGATTTTCTTGATATTCTGTTCTACTTTTTCTCATCCTTTCCTTCAAAAAGTCTCTGAAAATGCCCATCATCTTAAGTTTCTTTTTGATTTCCTCTCCTCAACAAAAATGAAATAGGTTTTACTTAAAAGTAAGTATACCAAGTCAATCTTAATAAGAAATATGAAGTAATTTTCCTCAATAACAAGCAAATGAAATTCAAATGTGTCACCTAGTTTATTTTCTGTTTTTAAAGGTTTTCTTCCCTCAATAAGCTCTTACCATTGGGGTGGTGAAATATGGTTGTTGTTTGAGTAAACTAAGGGCTGTATTTTCAGTATCAAGTCCTGATCCATGTACCAGCTACCATCACATGCTTAAAAGTCAGTTCCATTAGGTACAAAGGCATCTACTCTAAAGAAGACTGCTGAAAAATACATTCAGCATCCATTTTCAAAAGGCAGAGATTTAATAGCCCTGATTTTTCTGCCCACGCCATGACCTCAGTTTTCGGGCATCTCATTTTTTTAGATTTTTCCCTATACCTAAGTACTAGTCTACCTAATATGCCAGGGATAGTATAATGAGATTGGGCAATCTCAGAGCAGGAAGGGAATTCAGAGGCTCTCTAATGCAACTCAGACTTGACTAAGAATTTCTTTTTAACCCTGACAACAAGTGGTCATCCAACCTTGGCCATCCATCCCTCCCACAAATCTATTATATCAAACGAGTTCTAATGGACACACTATGCTTTGCAAGACAGAAAGTACAGTATCCATGTTACCTATAAATAACAACTAATTATTATTATCACCACTACTACTAATGTGAGTATCATTCTATTTTTACTACTAAATAAGGAAGTTTTTCCTTGTTTCAACCTGTATCTTCCATACAGAACTGGAAAGCTGAAAAGGGCCCCCACAGCCATTTGGTCTAACCTGTGCTTGAAATGAATCCCCACTATACTGTATCAGAAAAGAGGTAACCTAGGCTGTGATTAAAGATCTATAAAGAGGGGGAACCTACCACCTTTCAAGGAAGTCCATTCTTCTTTTGGACTGCTCTAATAATTAGAAAGTTTCTCCTAAAATCATGCCTAAAATTGTCTCTTCCTATCTCCTCACCTGCCCATCCCTCTCCCCACCCCCTCTCCTTGCTTCCACCTTCTGGGATCAAACTGAATAGAATCGCTCTTCTATGACAGCCCTTCATATATACTTGAACACAGCAATTATGTTCCCTTTCAGTCTTCTTCTTCTCTAGGCTAAAGGTGGGTGGTTCCTTTAATATATCCTCTTATGAGATGGATTCATGGCCCTTAATCATTCTGGTTAACCCAGCCTGAATACTCTCTAATATTCTTAAGCTGCTGTGACCAGAAATAAACACAGAATTCCAGATGATTTCTCTTGACAGCAAAATACAATATTCTTGGAAGCTATGACTAGCTCACGGTAGGTAGGTGAAGTAGACAGGGTGCTGGACCTGGAGTCAAGAAGATTCATCTCCCTGAGTTCAAATCTGGTCTCAGACTTTACTAGCTGTGTGACCCTGGACTACTGTAACCTCCATTTTGTGAACATCCCCCATCTCTCCCCATCACAGGAGACCTGCCCAGGAGACTTGTCCAAAACCTAACAAAGCCCACCTAGGCAACAAACCTGCTAAGCAAACCTGCCCAAACCTGCCACCTGGAACCCATAGTCCCCCCCACCCCTTTTTGGTTAGTTCTCAGAATAGACTTGGGAACTTTCCAGTTGGACAACAAACTGATCACTGGGCAATGGGTTGTTAGGCAATGAACTGATTGCTACCTTTTGGCTTCTGTATTTTCCCCACTTGCTAGCAATTGTCTAAGTTATGGTTTCCCCTTGGTAACAATTATATTGTAGCTTTTGTCTATATAAGCCCAAGCACCCACATCTCAGGGCTGTTTGATTTGGGTGGTGCTCACGTCTTGCAGTCACCAGCTCATTAAACTCCACTTAAAATTATTAATGGTCTCACTCACTAAATTCTCATTGCAACAGGACAAGTCACTTAATATTGTTTGCCTCATTTTCCTCATCTGTAAAATGGGCTGATGAAGGAACTGGCAAATCACTCTAGTATCTTTGCCAAGAAAACCCCAAATGGATCACAAAGAGTCAGAAAAGACTGAAAACGACTGGACAACATATGACTAGCTCCCACCAGCACTACAACTCCAAAATCCCATTAGCTTTCTTTGATTGTCTTATACTGCGAACATGTATTGACTTTGTCTCCCACTAAAACCCCTAGATATTTTTCAAACAAACTACTGTCTAATCATGCGTCTCTTATTTGTATTTCTGAAGTTGATTTTTTCTGTACTGAAATGTAAGGCTTTACATTTATGTATACTGAATTTCCTCTTATTTGATCAAACCCCATGTTATGTTAAGATCTTCTTGGATCCTGACATTTAAATCAAGTGTGCTAGTTATCCCTCCCAGGATTGTGTCATCTGCAGATCTGATAAGCTTGCCATTTATGGTTTGTGGAAAGTGTTTGTAAAAATGTCAAACAGCAGAGGGCTAAGCCCAGAACCACTTCATCCTGAAGCTTAATCGCAGCCCAGGATAGCACCCCTGAGAAGTAGCTGCTGCTCCTGCAGCCTCTCCCTCTGAATGCATGGCTCCTCCCCAAACCTCCATTGAAGGACGGTTCCCAGGCTAGCCATGTCTCACTCTTCCAGGCTGCCCTCAGAAACTTCTACCAAGACTGAGCCCGTTTAGATTCGTTTTATGTGCTGCCTTCCCCCAGGACAATGCAAACTTCCTGCGGGCAAGGACTTAATTTCTTTTGGCTTGTATTTGTCTTACCAGCACTTATCACAGTGCTAGACAGATAGTAAGTGCTTAATAAATGCCTGTTGACCATTGATTATGCCTTCCCCCAAGTACATGGATTCTGTAATGGATCTGTAATCTCATCCATACGGCTATTCTGTCCAGGGAAGCATGGATCCTTGCCTTCTTGTTCTATATGATTGTTATACACAGATCCTCAAAGTGGATGTACTCCCTGGGCTGGTAGTCTCATCCTAAATCTTTGATCACTTTTGTGGGTACTCTTATATCACTTGGGGTATCTATCCATTATGTCTCACATTGATTACATGACTTGTCCACCCCGTTTTTCAATCCTATATTTCCTCAATGATTCCTATAGCACTCATCATCCTACTTTAAAGAATTAATTAACAAAATATAAGGAAAAGTTTGAGTCTGTTGCAGTGGATAGACCTCTGGACCAGCAACAAAGAAGACCATGGTTCAAATCCTGTCTTTGCTGCTTATTAAGCATGTGAGTAGGTGAGCTATTTAACTTTATTTAACTCAGTTTTCTCATCTATAAAATGAGAATAGTGGTAATTACCTCCCAGGGTGGCTGTGACACCTCCAATGTATGTAAT
Organism: Pseudocheirus occidentalis; assembly: GCA_028646575.1. NCBI lineage: Eukaryota > Metazoa > Chordata > Mammalia > Diprotodontia > Pseudocheiridae > Pseudocheirus > Pseudocheirus occidentalis. Next base: position 196,698,292 of record CM053595.1, on the reverse strand, counting down.
GTATTCTGTAAATCTGTATGAGCTATATAAGGTCAGTCGTTATTCTTATTATGGTTATTAATGTTATTATAGATCATTGAAGTATTCCCCCTGAGCCTCCTTTCAAAGTCGACAATGACTCATTGACAACTAAACCAGTTTCAAATCTACCTAAATGTAGTTCATGTCTCTCAACCTTATCCATAAGGAACATGGAGGGACTATGATATATTGCAGACATTCTTCAAAACTGCATTTTAAAATTATACAACGTCAGCACCAATAAGCAGGAGCTGCTGGCACCAACGATGGTGATGAGCAGGGCATGGGAAGGGGCGAGTCCTCCAGTGACTCCCTATTACTTTGCTGTTGCTCACCCATGACATGTCATCTTCCATTTCCATTCCTTCCCATCTTACTATCCTCCATTTTTATAATGCATTTCCTTTGTCTCTTAGAGGATCTCATTTCATGCAAAGCTCAGCTCAGATGCACTTTCTACATGA
>CM053595.1:196680698-196697307 GCA_028646575.1 Pseudocheirus occidentalis | reverse complement strand
GTTGTCTTCCTCCCATTCCATGCTTTGATCCTTTTTGTCCACAAAAAAGGATTCTAGAGTTTTATTGCTGTTCTTACTTTGCTTCCTTTTCCTCATGTTGGCCAGTCTATTAATTGCTTGGTTTTTTAGCTCTGTGAAACTCTGCTTCCTGGAGGGGGAAAGCTCTGTCCCAAATTGCTGGGGCCTTCACAGGTGCCGGAGCTATTAGGGGGGTGCTGCAGCGCCCCCCAGATTTGGCTCACTGAAAGCTCACCCCAGGACCACCACTCAAGACCACGATCCATATCCAGGCCGCTCAACGCAAGAGCCCTTGGCCCTGATGGATCGCCTCAGCCCCCCAGCTATCTGCAGGCCGAGGGCTCTGAAGCAGCCCAGTGGAGGCCGCTACTGCTCTCAGCAGTTCTTGCTGCCATAGCTGCCTCCCGCTGCTTCCTTGCCCTGGGAGCAGTTTGGCCTGACTGCTCTTGTCCCTCAAATTTAGCAAAATCCACTGACCTTTCTCTTAGCCTTTTTTTCTTCTGGCCTGATAAATGTGGTAACTGTGCCTCCAGTGCAGGTGATCTGCTCTCCTATAGACTTGACTCCACCTGATGCCCTGGGGCTGGGCCAGTGGGGTTTCAGGCTGGACTGTCCATGGCTCCCAGACTTCCCCGAAGAGCCCCACCTGCTGAGCTGCCTGCCCCAACAGATGTGTTTTCTGTCTTTTGGAGAGTTTTAGAGAACGAAAATGTGTTTAGAGTCCCATTTTATGAGTTTGTAGGGTAGTTGTCCAGCTATGTGAGTTTTAAGTGACTTTACCTTTCTTATTATTGCTCATTTTTAAGATGAAGAGGTTGGACCTTCAGTGTCTCAGTTCTTGAGCTCTATTGCAGGAGTCTTAACCTGGGGTCTGTGAACTTGTCTTTTAAATAACTAAATATACATATCCGTGTATATACACATAAATGCATTCACACACACATATCTAAAACTGTATTTCAATATAATTGAATTCCTCCATTCCTTTTGTTGGATGTCATGCTCTCTAAAGGTAGGTGGTCCCCAGGGTTCTGTCCCGGAATGGTCTCCTCATCTGCTTTTATAGTGTTGCAGTTGGTGAGCTCAGTGACTCCCATGATTTCCAGTAGCAATTCTATGCTAATGATCTCATATTTATTCATCCATTCATTCTAACCTCTCTTCTAAGCTCCAGATTCACATTTACAACTGTCTATTAGACATCTCAGATTGGATATCCTATAGTTATCTTAAATTCAGCAGGTCTAAAACTAAACTCATTATCTTTCCCCCCAGCTCTCCCATCTTCCTACCTCCTTTCGCTGTTGAGGGTACTGTCATTGTCCCAATCATCTAGGCTTCCAGCCTAGGTGACATTCTTGATCCCTCACTCTCTTTCACTCCCTATATCTAATCTTTTGTCAAGTCTTTTCTACCTTTCTGATATCTCTCCTATATGCCCCTTTCTCTTCTCTGACATTACTACCACCATGGTTCAATCTGTCATTACCTCATATCTGGGCTATTGCAATAATCTGCTGGCTTGTCTTCCTCCTTGAGTTTCTCCCCATCCTCTATTCAGTTGTGAAACTGATCTTCCTAAAGAACAGACCTGATCCCATTGCCACCCACCCCACCCCCATTTAATAAGCTCTAGTACAGTGGTTCTGAACCTTCCTAATGCTGAGACCCTTTAATAGTTGTATGTGGGCGTGTGGGTGGACCCTCCTGGAGACAGAGGAGTTTCCTAAGATCTTCGGAAATATGTGTTTTCCGATGGTCTTAGGCAACCCCTGTAAGCCCTGTGAAAGGGTCATTCAACCCCAAAGGGGTTGTGACCCACAGGTTGAAAGCTGCTGCTCTACTGGCTTCTTCTAAGATCAAATATAAAATCTTCTGCTTGGCATTCAAAGCCCTTTACAACTTAGACTCTTCCTCCCTTCCCAAAGCTCCTTACAACTTCCTTCCTGTCACACAGTCTGTGATCCAGTGACATTGGCCTCCTGAATGTTTCTGACACAAGATTCTCCCTCTCTCTAATCCAGGCTGATTTTTTTCACTGTTCCCCTAGAAGCTTCTCATCTCTGCCTACTGGGTGCCTTTAAGTTCCAGCTAAAATGACATCTCCTAGGAGAAGACTTCATTTATCTCCCTTATTCCAGTGCCTTCCCTCTATTGATCACCTTCAGTTTATCACATAAATAATATATTATATATAACCTATGTAAATGTGTCTTATTTGTACTTCACTATTTTCATGTGGGTCTCCCCCATTAGGTTGTGAACCATATAAGAGCAGGGGCTATTGTTTACCTTTCTTCGTTTTCTTCATGCATAACACATAGCTACCTAATAAATGCTTATTGACTATGTATTTTATTTTTTGCATTTAAAAGCATTATTCTGGAAAGGAGTCTCTAGGCTTCACTGTAATGTCAGGGATCAATGGCACAAAAAAGTTTAAGAGCCTCTACTCTATTGGGTGATTTCTCATATATGAAAGTATTCACAAAAGATTATTTTGGTATCGCCTTCCTAGAATCAAAAAGATAAAATAGTGCTTTTGCTCAGGGTTTTACACATAGTAGGTCCTCAGTATACATTTGTTGAATTGCATTGAATGACTCTCAGAAGTTTAACAACTGAAGTTGGATTTTTCTCTGGGGATTAATATAAGGGAAAGAATGTGCCAGATATGGCTTCTCTACAAGCTTCCTAGTGTTATAAAAAGAAAAAGCTGCAAAGATAACTTCCAGGAAAACAATAAAACTTAAGAGAAAATCCATAATAATAGCAAATTCTGCTGGAGCCTAGGTAGCCATGGTCCTGAATATTTAGAGAGAACCTTGTGGCAAAATTTCAACTAAAACTGAACATGATACCTTTTCCTTTTTCAGCCCTTAAAGGGATTTTTAGTCATTGATTGCATCTCCCACTCCACTTGTGAAAGGAACTGTATCATTGGGTAGAGCCTTTGCTTTCCAGAGCAAATTCTAGTTTTCTTTTTTTGTACAAGAAGTAGATTATGCATAGGTCTCCTCTGGTTTTTAATAATTATATCATGCTTTAATAAGCAAGGCAAGCAAGGCGCACAGTATCATGAGGCAAAGTTTCAATGAATCCTGACGAGGCTCTGAGATTGATGATGATGATGATAATTATGATAAATAACTTTATTTCCTATAATAAATTAAAATTTGTGAAGCACTTTATATCCATTATTTTATTTGAGTCTTACAAGAGTAGAATGTGACCTTGAGGACAGGGACTGTGTTTTTGCCTTTAACTCTAGTGCTTAGCACAGTACCTGACACAGAGGAAGCCTTTAATAGATGCTTACGGAGCGCCTCATTGCCACCCTGTGAGGTAGTTACTATAGGCATTATTACTCCTATCTAACCGATGAGGAAATCACTTACTTACTGAGAGAGATTATGTAACACAGCTATGAAGGGTCAGAGGTAGGATGGGAATATAGGTTTCCTTACTTCTGGTTTCGTGTCCCACGACACTGTGTTGCCTCTTAATAATGCTGTAGTAACTCTAAATCTCAAGCATTTCTTCCTATGTCCATTGTCTGACCTCATGAAATTCATCAACCTGCTCAAATACAACTTCCTGAAACTATATGACACGATGCAGGCTAGCTCCAAACCTTCTACCTTTGGAAAGTCTATCCAAGAACATGCCTGGATGGTTCTTGCATATTTCATCCTGTATAAACACTAGCTTCAGGCCAGCTTTGTTGTGTCTATGAACCATGGCTAATGCACCTCATTTTCTCTTGTAGGTTTCACCCAAATAATGGCAGCACTAGTGTGTGCTGGGATCAGTTTCTTATCCTGTCCTAGGACCCTTTAAGGAGAATCAAGTGGGCTCTGTTTTCACTCCTATTATTCTGTTTGGCATTATCAAAGCCTACATTTGCCAGAAATGAATCAATGCCATCAGTCTCATCTATCAATAAATAATACAGTCAAATCAATTCAGCAAATGTTTATTAATTTCTAGCTAAGTGCAAGGCTCTATGTAGTTAGGTGACTGACTATACCTCAAATATTGCTTGAAAGATGGAGTGGGAAATTGATTTCTTTTTGGATTTTTCTCTACCTACCTCTGTGATCCTTGACAAATAGCCTCAGTTCTCTGGGACTATATCTTCTTGCCATTAACTACTGGGGAACTTGGTACTTTTCAGCCAAATCCTTCTCAGATTCATTATGATGATTAATGAGGTCAAGATAGGATTTGATTTGCCTCCTTCTCCACCCTAGACCAAGCCCATTTGATACTGATACTTTTTTAATTCTCTGGACAAGAAATTGTGGTATTAACAAAAGTTATTGAATTCAGTACGGATACTGAGTACTGGAAGCCTTTGGTAATGAGAAGCTATTGCATGGTTTGATGGAAAAAGAATGAAATTGGCGATGAATAGGCCTGGGTTGAGTACTGGCTTTGCTTGGGCAAGTAACCTTAACTTTTATCAGTCTTAGTTTACCCATAGGTAAAATGAAGGGTATAGTTTACATGATCTCTAAGGCAGTTTGAAGCTCTAAAATTCTATGAACTAATGTTCTTTGGGTCTGGTTTGTTACCTCTTCCCAAACCAAGTATGTATTTATATTTTCTACATTGATAGACTCATGCTCAGTTATACTCAACAAGCAGCTTTATCCACTTAACCGCTACTTACCTCAGTGTCCTCCTCTGTAAAGGGGGGTTAATAAAACACCTACTTATTCAGATTTGTGGTGAGGTTCACGTGAGTTAATAATTGTAAAGCACTTAGCACAATGCCTGGAACATAGTAAGTACTACCTAAATGTTAGCTTTTGTTGATTTTATTGTCATTATTTCAAATACTTTTCAGGCCAGGGTCATGGGGGTTCACAACTTCCAGGTAGATCTGGGAAAGGAGAGACACCCTAAATGGTTCCTGTTCCTTCCCTTTCCTTTTAGTGCCCCTCTAAATGAGAACATATTTAGGAAATATGAAGAAACAGGGCAAGACTCCTGTTTTTTTGTTCTTTTGTAATTTCTTAATTTGGGTTCTCAAGAAAATTGAACTCTTAGAATCTGTTGTGAAAAATCATGCATGAATATGTCAGAGATCTGCGATTATAGCAGCATAGAGAATTCTGACTGTGGGAATCCTGTCCTGGGACGACCCTATGCTTCTGAGTGGTGAGCACTAACCATACTCAGTGCCAGACCCAGTCTGCCATGCTGCTTCCCAATCAGCCATGCAGTCCCCTCCTTTCCTACACATGCTTCCCTACTCTAACTCTCAGAACAGTAATCAAATTATTATTATTATTCCTGGAAAGGACGTGGCAGTCAGTTGATCTATGATGATTCTGCTGTTCCTGGAAAGGCCATATCCAAAACACTCCTTCTTTTCGCAACTCCCACCATATTTTCTGCCTTTCCCATTAGAATGTAAGCTCCTTGAGAACAGGACCTTTCTACTTACTGATATTCATATCCCCTGAGCTTTTTCATTCGTTCGCTGAGACAGATTGAAAATCATTTATGACTTAGTAGTTAAATTATAAGGAGTTACTTGAGGCATGGAGAAATTAAATGACTTGCCTAGGATTATCCAGTTAGTAAGTGCCCTTGACTCTATCTAAATATGCCATATTAGCTCTATGCGAAATCAAAGATTCTTTAATCTTTTAAAAATTGAATTGGAGTCGATCTAATTCATTGCAGTGCTTTTAGATAGAAGCACACTCAAGCTATCTCAGAACAGTAAGGATGAATGTATTAGACAATTCATTTCAACAAATATTTCCTAGGTAACTTTAATATAAAGAGTGTTCACACAGTAAAAGTTAGATCCAAGGTAGACTGTTTCTGTGGCTAAGTCAGAATGTTACTCCTTAAGTAAACTCTTCCTCACCTTTTTGGGTTTTTTATTCCAAAGTACATCACATGAGATGCTCTCCTATGCCCACTGGTGTTAGTTGCTGTTAGGTAAATTCTGGGCCTTTGATGAAGGCATAGGAGAGGCCTTTGGTAAGTGTGAAATTAATTAGAGAAAAGGAAGAGAAGGGTATACATTGAGGAACTCTCCCCCCTCCCCCAAATGACAGTCTGTTTGCTTTGTAGAAGCTTAAGGAGGAACCTGAGGTCAGCTTTCAGCAAGTGAACCCTGAGTCAAGTTCTTAGTCCAAGTTCATGTACCTATATGAACTTTATGAGGCTTGTGGGGGGATGAGGTGGGAAGGAGTGATACCAGGGCATATGGTCCAGAGCAGTTTTTGCATTATTATATGACGAGAAAGAGCAGAAGAGCATTCTTATAAGAAGAGCACTTAGTAAGTGACAAGGCTGGTATTCACAAAAATCACCTAGCTTCAGAATTAGCAAGGACCTCAGGATTATCTATTCCAATCCATACCCTCAAAAGAATCTCTTCTACAACATTTCAAGCAAACATCCACCCAGGCTTTCCTTTGAGACTTCCAATGAGGGGGTATCCATTGTCTCTGAAGGCAGGATGTTACACTTTTAGATAGACACCATGTTTGCCTGATTCCAAATCTATACACTTGTCTTTACTTCAAACCCTTTCTTTGGTTCAAAAGAATGGAAGAGCAATCAGGAATTTTCTTACTAAGTGCAAAGACTCTCAAACCTCATCATATGACAGTTTAATTTCTGGGATAGATACCTAGGGAGATGGATGGGGAAGGAATGGAACACAGGATTTTAAATTCTTTTGCTTTTGCTTTTTGAAGGATAATTGGGATTAAGTGACTTGCACAAAATCACATGGCTAGTTTTTGTGTTAAGTGTTTGAGGCCAGATTTGAGCTCAAGTCCTCCTGATTCCAGGGCTGGTGCTCTAGTCACTGCACCACCTAGCCACCTCAATTTTAAAATTCTTTTTTTTAATTTTAAAATTCTTACTAAAGTCACATATTTGTTTTAAATCTCAGAACATATTTTCCTAGTCAGCGAAGAAGCATTTATTAAGCACTTACTCTATGCCAAGTACTGATGGTACAAAGATAGGCGAGTGAGGAGATGGAGCCACAGCACAGGACCTGGCATGTTTCTGTGTCCTGGATACAGATGTGCCTGCACTTTTAAAACCAATTCTGCCCATTAAGCAGTTGATGTGTCTCCTTCCCAACCCAGGAAATCAGGACAGCTTCAGGGCTCAGTTCTGCCTTCCCTGTTTTTACAGCTTATAGTTTGAAGCATGGCCTGGGACTGGCCAGGCATCCATGTATTATTAAGAGGATGTTATTTTTACCTCTTCCCTTGACTTTTGGTTTCTTTCTGTCTTGCTGGTTCCACCAGGGGCATTGCAGGAATTTTCCAATAGGCCAGAAGGCTGCTTGAGGCAGGATGGACTTCAGTGTGAACATGTTTTTCCTAGGGGCTCACACCTTATTATAGAGAAAGTCTTCATGTATTAACACTTATAATCCTGCATATCTCAACAAGAGCCATTTGTAACATTAGATCCTTGTATTTATCTACCTCCTCTCCCTACCTTGCTTTGGTGTAAATAATGCTCTTGAGTGCACTCTCCCAGAGTAGAGATCAGGGGTTTCTCTCTCTCTCTCTGTCTCTCTCTCTTTCTCTCTTTTTCTCTTTCTCTCTTCCACTCTCCCCTTCTCCCCATCTCCCCCATCCCTTTTTTCCTTCTTCTCTTTCTCCCTCCTTTCTTCTCCCTCCTTTTCTCTTTGTGTCTCCCTCTGCATTCCTGATCCCAGCTGTCTGACTTCTTGGCTCCCTAAGAATTACCTAAGAACTGGTTCTGACTTTGGTTACTCAACCCCCATAAGACCCTGATAATTTCTTCTGAACAAGTAGGTGATTCTCCCCCCCCACACACACACACACCAAAGATGTCATTTCCCTAGCTCTCCTTAATAAGTAGCTAGCCTAGGTTGGGTAGTTTCTTCTTTGTAGACTTCTGCTACTCTAGGCTGTTCACCCACTGTATTCCTTCCATTGTAAGCTCAGATCTCTGGTCCTCTCTTAATTCCATGGTCTTGGGACCCTTCTGGATGATAGCAACCTTCTGTCCAAAGCCTTGAGAAGGAGCCATGCTTTCAGACTTCCAGACATGATTTAGAAAGGTAGGTATGAGAGTCTAGAAACTAAAACAAGCTCCATCCAAGAGACTAACCAAGAAACTTATTCTCATTAAAAGGGACAGCCAGTATTTAATTATTATTGGATTATAAACCCATCAATGTGGTATGAACAAGATTTCATATTTCTCCTTCCCCACAAAGTATTCATGATCTCCACAGAGAATTAGAAGTGTTGCTCAGAGAAAACAGCCTGACTATCCATGTCCCCAGGAAAAGTAGCTCTTCACTTTGCTTTCACTGTCTATCTCAAATACTTTTGATCCATGTCCAGACTTTACCTGGTGAACTTAAGATCACTTTTGAGAAGTTATGTGGCAAGAACAGTTATTCCCATTTCACAAGTGGAGGAACTGAAGCTTGGGAGAATTAAATGATACAAAGACCTGCTCACTCACCAAATGAAATGGTCACAAAAGAGATGTCATTCCCCTGAGTCTGCCCTCTGTTCCCTTGAAATTCCCAGCCTCCATAGGAGCCTTCGGGGATTCCTGACTTGTCATGTCCCTGGCACTACTTGATTTGGTGTTCTCCAATTATTTGCATCAGAGTAATTCAAAAAGAATTTAAATGAACATATTTTAGAATATCCCAGGGGCAGATGAAGAGACTGATAGTTTAACCAGTGGAAGTCTAGATATGAAAAAATGTAGACAGTGGGGGAAAAAACTCAGAGAAAGGAAGAGCAAAATGATTGTCCTGATCTGATCAGAGTATCTCAGGGATTTTTTTGATGGTTGCCCCATTACTTGAGTCCTTTAAAATTCAATTTGAGAAACTGTAAGAGAATGAAACAAACCCATCATGGCAGAGCACAGGAATAAGATGGAACCATTCTGTCCCTATCCCCTTTATTTGATAAGATCAGAAGGAGTTGTGGCTCATCTACGATCACTTTCATTTTCTGATGGTAATTGTTCAGCATCCCTAAGGAAGAATGCCATAAAAATCCATAGCTTTAGATTCCTCTGCTAATACAACATGGTTCCCAAAGCTGGGGACCTCAAAATGGATAGAGGATGATATACAGCACCAGGAAGATCTGGGTTTAAATCTCACCTATAACACTAGCTGTGTGTCCAAGGTACAATCACTTAGCCTCTCTGTTAGAGACTTGGCCCAGAGGCAAGCCCTGAGTTCAAGTCTCATCAATGATATAAATTTGACAGTGTTTTACCTTGTCACTGACCCAATGCAACTCTCTTAGACTATAAGTTGTGAAGGAATTAAAGATTTTTGTTGGTCATTTTGCTCATTAGGAGTTCTTAATACCCATGAAATTATAGGTCTAACCACAGACAGCAATTATATTAACAAATATTTATATAGTGCTTTATATAGAAACTATTTCACATATATTTTCTCATTTGATCCTCACAAAAACCCATTTCACAGATATTGAAACTAAGGCTGAAATAGATTAAGTGACTTCCCTAGGATTACATAGCTAGTAATTGTCAGAGGCAGTGTTAAGATTTAAATCTTTCTAATTCCAAATCCAACATTCAATCCTCTGTGACCATCTACGTATGCCAAGCAACAACAAAACTCACACAGTACCGACTTAGCCCTCAAGGTTTGCTATGCGGCTCAAATAAAATAATGTATCTAAATACTTAATAAAATCTGAAGCACTCTATGAATGTTGCTTGTTATTATCATGATTCTCAAATCTCATGGTAGTATTACCTTTGTCTTTCCCTCAGCACACAATACAATGCTATGTGTGCAGTAAGTACTTAATAAATGTTTCTTTTAACCAGATTGTAGTACTTACCATGGAATATTCTTCTTAGTAATTGTGTCCTTTAAAGGTAATGTGGGTGCTCGGGCATGTTATCAGTCCAATTACTAGGACTTCTTCCTTGTGTCATGTTATTCCCGCATTGCCTGGTGGGACTGTAAATTTGCTGGTCTTTCTGGCTGCCCAAGTTTACAATTAAAAATAAAGAGGAAAAGGTTCTAGCACCTTTTCTTCTTTTTATTGTGGCTTTGTCTCTCACAAAAGTCCTTTCATCCAGACTACCTGTAGTGCTTGGTAATCTTTTCTTGCAGAGCAGAGAAAAAGAAAAAAATACTGATGGTGATAACTGGCACTTATGTAGCAATTTAGGATTTGCAAAGCACTCTAATTTTGTGGGTGGAGCTATGCTAATTCTGATGATGTTTGTCACCCTCTTCTGGATAGGTTATATAGCTCATGAAGATGACACACATAAAGTGCTTTGCGAACCCTAAATTGCTATATAAATGCCAGTTATCACCATCAGTATTATTGTACGGATTTTGAATATTTCTCTAAAGAGAATAAAACAGTATTCTATAGTGCTATCTATGTTTGAGAACATCTCTTCAAGACATAAAGAGAAGCAAGTATCTATAGAAAGGTGAAATGATTTTTCCCCTTAACATGATAGTCATTTTTTGGTAACATCCAGTACCTAGCATAATGCCTGGAACATCGTAGGTGCTTAATAAATGCTTGTTGCTAGATTAAGTTATTCTTTTCTTCCTTTCCCCTTCCCATTTTATGTACACATATGAAAGCTAGCTCTCAGTTTGAGTAGCCCTCAAAGGAATGAGTTCATTGATGTTGAATAGCACAGAAAGTGAAAAAGGTTTTGAGAGACTGTTGGCCTCAAAACTGAAAAATAAATCTTCAGCAGAGCAGAATCTCACTGTGGGCACCTTTTCAGGAGAGAGCTTAGGAAAGGACCTGCTGAGTAGCATAGTCAAAGCCCACTGGGTGCATCACACAAGACTTTTGGCTGTCCTTGCCAATGGCTGCAGGTAACTACAGACTATTTCTACAGTTGGTACCACAGCAGTCTTCTCCATGTATGTCATTAGAAGACTCAGAACATTTCATCAGTACTCTGGGAAAAGGCATCTTTGGTGTTGAGTGATTGTTGACCCTCAGGATTGCTCCCTTAAAACCTGATTATCACAGAGGCTAGGGGAATGTCCAGCTCACTGTCAGACTCTTATTACTTTATGGCAACTTGACATTGAAATACCTTCACTCTACTGATTCTAGAGTTTTGACCTCTTCATTTGTTGCACTCCAAGGGGGCTGCTAGGAGACATGGAGAGCAATAGGATATAAATGGGTTCCAAAAGTTTATAAACTAGCAAGTGACATCATAAATGGTAGAGTGCTCTTCCTACTGCCAGGGCCATTGTGAGAACTCCCTTCTTTGGCACACACTATTGTGTGGCTGTGGGTTTTTATTTGTTTGTTTTTTCTCCTACAACAAAGAAATGTGAGAGAGTCATTAATCCAATTTATTAGCATGTTCCTTAAGGTCACATACTCTTGTGCAACAGGTCCAATTCTCTAATGGAACAGTGAAATTTCATTAGGAGAATTTCCTACGTCTTTTTTTTTTTTTTGGTAAAGTCACAGATAATGAATCAGTTAATGAGCATTTATCAAATACTTGCTGTATGTCAGACACTATGCTAGATGTCAGGGATACAAGAGCCCCTGCCCTGAAAGACCTTACATTCTACTGGGGGAGAGAATATGTACACATATAAGCGTATAATAGATATATGTAAAATAAGTATAAGACAATTGATGGGTAGGGGAAGACATTAGTAACTGGAGAGATCGGGAAAAGTCATATATAGAAGATAATACTGGAGGTGGGCTTTTAAAGAAATTGAGCTTCCAAAGAAGCAGAAAGAAGGGTTGCTTTCCAGGCATGGGTGACTGTTTCACATGGGTGAGATACGGAGCATTCTATGTGAGGAACAAAAGTAAGACAAGTTTGACTGGACTATAGAATGTGTGAAGAGGGATAGTATATATAAGATCAAAAAGGTCAGTAGGAACTGGATTGTGAAGGACTTTGAATAACAGAGAAGATTGTGTTTGGCCCTGAAGGTAATAGGAAGGCACTGAAATGTATTAAGCAACATAGTCATACCTGTACTTTAGGAAAACCACTCTGGGAGCAGTGGGAAAGGTAGACTGGAGATGCTTCATGCAGGGAGAGCAAATAGGAGTTTATTCACTAGTCCAAGGTATTGTCCATTATATCTCTTTTATACAAAGATGAATATATACAAGTATTTATGCATCAGTTAACACACAAAATAAATCCCTGCTTGAATATCCTTCCAGGAAATTCTGTATCTCTGCAGAAGAATTTGCTGTGTTTCTTCTTTTCAAAATATTCATTCCAATGTTTACCCTTTTTTGTCTCAGCTTCAGAAAACTTAGACTTTAATTTAGTGATAAGTTGTGGTAATTGACTCATTTTTGGTACTCCTATTTAGAGAATCATGGTTTTAGTCTCAAAGAGATATTTGAAGTCACATTTCTGGGGTGCCCAGGTAACACAGTGAATAGAGCACCAGTCCTGAGTTCAAATTCGACCTCAGACACTTGACACTTAACTAGTTGTGTGACCTTGGGAAAGTCACTTAACCCCAATTGCATTGCCTTCCTCCCTCCAAAATAAAGAAAGTTACAATTTAATCCCCTCCTTTGATAAATGAGGCAAGTGAAACCCATTGACTATGACTTATCCAAGATCACATAGCTAGTGAATGGAAGGATTGATTCTGGTCTCATTCCCATCTATTTCATTCTCCAGCCCTTTAATTGGTTTCTGTTCTGTTTTATCACTAAATGCCTTATTTTTGTACTGTGTTTAAGTTACCATAAGTAGATATGGAATCATTTTTAGCAAACCTAAATTTCTCCTGTTTTTTTTTTCAAGAAAGCTATAAATACATGTTTACTATATTGAAAAATGTGATATCTCCTAGGAGACATGAGACATTCCAGGTTCCAAATCTGTACAACTTTCCTTGATTCTTAAACTTTTGATTGGAATTTTTTGTTTTGTTTTGTTAACTAGGAGGGGTTCTGGCTTCCTTCTTTTCAAGCATTTATAAAGCTTCTTTTGTCAGGACTACTGAGCTATCTGAAAGAGTGATGAAGAAAATGCTTTAATAAAAAAATGCAGAGAGAAAAGACAATAAATTAAGGTGAATAAGTGTTTCCTTTGGTAATAAAGACATTACTTTTAAAGGTCTTTTAAAAGAATCTACTTTTAAAAGATAGCAGATGCTATTTTTCTTTTGGCCAGTGCACGCATGCTGATCAGGGCCCATTGATACTCCATTGAGGTTGGTGAGCTAATACATAATGGAATTGCCTTGCATATTTCTGTAATCTCAACATTCCCATTTTCTTCAAGTGGCAAGACATTGTATGCAATAAAACTTATTAGCAACAAATGTCAACTGTTTTGCTGTGATGGAAGTCTCTGATTTCCATGACTTTAATAGCTGCTGGATCTTGTTAATCTTTAATGGAAAGCCTATATTTAGGGGCTTTTGGTTTCTCAGAGATGAAAGGTTCTGCAGAGATGGAATTCTGGAAATGTCCTGCCTCTTGCCAGACCTGGTGCCTATTTAAAACCCATCTTGTCTTTCTGATGTATGAAGAAGTCCACTGACAGTGATCAATACTATTTTTAAGTCTGAGATGTAGCTGTGAGCCTGTCCCTTATGGGAAAGTCAGATAATGTAAGTAGCTTCAGAAGTCAGCACTGATTTTGGTTTGGACTTAAAGCCAGGGTTTGCGTTTGTGTTTTTTGGAAGGGCTACCTCAGCACTCCTGCAAAGGGAGTCCTATGGGGTACTCCAAAATATTGATCATCTAATGGTTGCAGGAATTATATTGTGGGCATTTTCTGGGGCAAGGTAGATACCATAACTGTCTCATCAAAAAGAAGATACAAAGCGGTACACAGTGATTTTTATGGAAAGAGCACTGTTTCTGATACACTTAGCTGCTAGTAACTCCTCACTTTCTCACCCTTGCCAATTGCCTTATTTTAATTTTGAATGTTTTTTTGTGTATATATGTAGATATACATATACCTATGGTGTGTATACATACATATAATAAATGTACAATAAATATATTTTGTATATATATACACACACACACATATATACATTTTACAGCATCTTAAAAGTCTTACTGCTTTAGTAGCATGAAATTGCACTAAGACTTTCAGAACACTCTATAAAAGCAGATATTGTCTCACCCAAAAGGGTGTGTACAGAGACTGTTTCATTTGTTTGTACCATCAATGGCTAGCATATGGTAGCCCCTTGTAGAAATGGATGATTGCCTGGAAGTTGGGTGCCCTGGGTTCTAGGCATAACTCTATAAAGTGATATTGGGCAGATCATTTAATTATGTAAACTTCCCTGCATCTATGATATATTTAGATTCTGTCATATGACCTACTTACCTCATCATCATCGTGGCTAGATTTTCTATTGTGCTTTATGTTTTCAAAGCAATTTACAGATATTATCTCATTTGGTCCTCACAATAACCATAGAAAGTAGATGATATTTTTACTCATTTTATAGATGAGGGAACTGAGGCAAATGCCTGACCATAGCCCAAGGAGGAAGATGCTATTACCATTTTCATTTTACAGATGAAGGAAATGAGGCAGACAGAGGTTAAACAAACTTGTTTAGGGTTGTACAGCTAGTAAGTGTCTGAGGCTGGATTTGAATTCCAGTCTTGCTGACTTCAAGTATTGTGATGTGTGTAAAACACACCTAGCTGCCTCTATGTATGTGAAATGAACACCCTTTAATACCTTCACTGTTTGAGCCTGAACATGCATATATGTGTATAGGAAGTCGTGGCTGCCTTGTGGTGTCCAGACATTGCCCCCTTCTTCCACCTCTACATGTGTGTATACAAGCAATCAGCCAACAGACATTCATTAAGCAAATACTAAGTGCCAGGAATTAAGCTAAACACTCATGATATAAAGAAAAAGGGAGAAAAACAGTACTTGGTGTCACAGAGTGCTCATCCTCATGATGTAGACAACATGTAAATAATTAGGCATATACAAAATACATAAATATTAGAAGGAATGTAGCCTTAGAGGAGAATGCATTAGCAGTTAGGGAAATGGGAAAGACCTTCAGAGGAAGACAACATCTGGGCTAATCTTGAAGGAAGGAAGGCAAGGATTTTAAGGCACAGGTGAGGAAGGAGTGCATTCTAGGCACAGTGCAAGGACACAACAATGGGAAATGGAATTTCATAGATGAAGAACAGCAAAATAGTCCATTTGGATCAACTGTAGAGAAGGGAAGTAACATTTAATAATGCTGAATAGATACATTGGAGCCAGTTTTTACACAGGGTTTTTAATGACAAAGAGAAGAATTTATATTTCATCCCAGAGATGATAGAGAATGACTGGAATTTACTAAGCAAGGGAATGACATGGCCAAATCTGAGTACAGAGAAGTGGAGAAATCACTACAGAGAAATCACTTCAGCAGCTCTGGGGAGGATAGCCTGGAGGGGGAAATGACTAAAGGAAGGGAAAATAATTAAGATACCATTGCAAAGAGTGACTGGGTAGAGCCCAAGATGGTAGAGTAGAAGCAACAAGGTTCCACAGCTACCCCATAGCCACCTCAGATACCCATGCAATATGACTTTAAACAAATTTTAGGGCTCCAAAACTCATAAAAATACAGAAAAACATATCTCCTGCTGAAGGCAACTCGACAGGAAGGGCTCATAGCAGCATGCTGGGAGCCAAAACCAGCCCAGCGTGAAACTGCAGCTTAGCCCCAGGGTAGCCAGGGCTAGCCACAGCAGAAGACTTCAGGAGAGTGGATTAGTGGCATATGTAGCAGTTTCCAGAATTATCAAGCCATAAGATAAAAGGAAAAAGGGAAAGGTCAGTGGAACTCAGCTAAATTTGGGGAAAAAAACTGGTCCGGCCAAACAGCCTCCAAGGCAAGGAACTGGCAGAAGCTGCAGCCCAGCAGCTGCATCCACGTGGCTGCTTCAGAGCTCCTGGCCTGGAGCCTGCAGGGGGTGCCAAACAATTGTTCAGAGGCTAAGTGCTCTTGCCTTGAACAGCCTGGATCCATATTGTGGTCTTGGGTGATGGTTCTGCAGTGTGTTTTCAGTGAGCCAAAGCTGGTGGGCACTGCAAAAAAATGATGGCCTCCCAATAACTGTGGCACCTGCAAAGACCCCAGCTATTTGGAACAGAGCTTTCCCCACCTGGAAGCAGAGTTCCCCAGAGCTAAAAAGTCAAGTAATTCACTGGCAACATGAACAGGCAAAGGAAGCAAAGTAAGAACAGCAATCAAATTCTAGAATCCTTTTTTGGAGACAAAAAGGATCAAAGCATGGAACAGGAGGAAGACAACACAGTCAGAACTCCTGCACCAGAAGCTTCCAAGAAACATGAAGACATCCTACAAGCCATAGAGGAGCTTAAGAAGGATTTTGCCAAATGGAAAAACAATCTCAAAAACTCTCCAAAGGGGGCGGCTAGGTGGCACAGTGAATAGAGCACCGGCCCTGGAGTCAGGAGTACCTGAGTTCAAATCCGGCCTCAGACACTTAACACACACAAAAAAACTAGCCGTGTAACCTTGGGCAAGTCACTTAACCCCAACTGCCCT
>CM053595.1:196657081-196680198 GCA_028646575.1 Pseudocheirus occidentalis | reverse complement strand
TCAGGAGTACCTGAGTTCAAATCCGGCCTCAGACACTTAACACACACAAAAAAACTAGCCGTGTAACCTTGGGCAAGTCACTTAACCCCAACTGCCCTCCAAAAAAAAGCTCTCCAAAGAGAATAATTCCTTCAGAATTAAAGTGGAGCAAATGGAAGCTAATGACTTTATGAGAAATCAAGATACTTTTAAACAGATCCAAACAAATGAAAAAATAGAAGGCAATGTGAAATATCTTCTTGAAAAAAACCACTGACCTGGAAAATAGATCCAGGAGAGATAATTTAAAAATTATTGGACTACCTGAAAGCTGTGGTCAAAAAAAAGAACCTAGAAAGCATCCTTAAAGAAATTTTCAAGGAAAATTGCCCTGATATTTTAGAATCGGAGTATAAAATAGAACTTGAAAGAATTCACCAATCACCTCTTGAAAAAGATCCCCAAAAGAAAACTCTTAGGAATATTATAGCCAGGTTTCAGAGTTCCCAGATCAAGGAGAAAATATTACAAATTGCCAAGAAGAAACAATTTGAATATTGTGGAAACACAATTAGGATAGCCCAGGATCTAGAAGTTTCTGCATGAAGGGATCAAAGGGACTGGAATATGATGTTCCAGAAATCAAGGGAGCTAGGATTAAAACCAAGAATCACCTACCCAGCAAAATTGAGTATAATGTTCCAGGGGAAAATATGGTCATTTGGGGAGGTGGAGGACTTTCAAACATTTTTGCTGAAAAAACCAGAACAGAAAAGAAAATTTGATACTCAAACACAAGAAGCATGAGAAGGTAAACATGGAAAAGAAATTATAAGGAACTTATAAAAGTTGAACTATTTACATGCCCACATGGAAAAATGATAATAGTAACTTATGAAACTTTTCTCAGTATGAGGAAAGGTGAAGGGAATACAAATGTATATATATGTATACATACACATGTCTATATAAGAGGGTTTTTATATACGTAGGAATACATATCTGAGTATGTGTATATATGAGTAAATAGAGGGCACAGGATCAATTGAATAGGAAGGGGTGATACTCTAAAAGGTGAAATTCTGAGGTGGGAGAGGATTAAAATGAGAGGAGACAGGGAGAGACAAAATGGGGTTAATCATCTCATATAGAAAAGGCAAGGGATAATTGTTACAATGGAGGGGAAGAACAGGGAGGCAAAAGGGAAAGGATTAACCTTACTCTCACTGAATTTGGCTTAGGGAAAGAATGACGTAAACTCTAAACTGGGTATCTTGCCACACGGGAGAGTAGGGGGAACGGGGATGAGAGGTGGGACAATGGAGGGGAGGGCAGGGTTGGGAGGAGGGTTGCTGGAAGTACACACTTCTGTAGAGGGACAAGGACAGGGTAGAGAATAGAACAAGGCGGGGGGGCAGGATAGGAAGGAGGGACATATAATCAAGTCTCTCACAATATGCCCACTGTGGAAATGTTCTGCGTAATTACACACGTGCAGCCTGTGTTTAATTGCTTGTCTTTCCAGTGGGGGTGAGTGACAAGGGAGGAAGGGAAAGAATTTAGAATTTAAAGTTCTATAATCAAATGTTAAAAAATACATGTACATGTATTATTATTATTGTTGTTGTTGTTGTTATTAACTACATCCAACTGGGAATTAAGATAAACAGGCACTGTGGTAGGGAGACCCATCCTGCTGTACCGGAAAGTCAGAGGGGAATGGGAAGGACATAGGAGAGAGCAGATTGGAGAAGGGATTATACAGTGGGATAGCTGTTTTGAGGTGTTGGGTAGGAGAGAAAATTTGTAACTCAAAATCTCATGCAAATGAATGATGTAAACAAGAAAATAAATAAATTAATTTATCTTAATAAATAAATAAACAAACAAATAAATAAATAAGAGATGCTATTGCGATAGTCTGAGTGAGAGTTGAGAAGGGTTTGAACTGGGTGGTAGCCAGGTGAGGGGGGAGAAGGAGGTAGATATGAGAGGCATTGCAGACTTAGAAGAAACAAGACATGGCAATTGATTGGGAATGTAGGGTAAGGGTGAATGAATCCAGCAGGATGCTAAGGTGACAAACCTATGCAACTAGAAGGGTTGTGTCCTCATTAGCAGTAGTCAACTCACACATACACACACACACTCTCTCTCTCTCTCTCTCTCTCTCTCTCTCTCTCTCTCTCTTTCTCTCTCTCTCTCTCTCTCTTTCTCTCTCTCTCTCTCTCTCTCTCTCTCTCACCACAGGTCTCTGGGTATATAACATCTTACTGTGGTTATTGTGCTGGTCAAGTCACTGTCAGTGGCTTGGCTTAAGGAGGCCAATGGGAAACATTGAGAATAAATGGAAGTTATTCTTCATTTCAGATCAATCACATATTTGAATAAAATTTAAAAAAATTCTACCACCTGTCTTCTTTCTAGGTAAGTTCTATTTGGTAGGCACTGGGAATTTAAAGACAAAATTATTAATGGTCCTTGCCTTCAAAAAAACATATATTTTTTTTCAAGAGAGGATGCAAAATGCAAAGAAATGAGTACATACATGACAATTCAAGGAGAGGGGAGTAAGTACCAACAAGGAGCATCAGGAAAGTCTTCTTGTACAAAACAATATAGTACAGCATATTCCTAGATCACAGTATCATAAAATCTCCAATTTAGGAGGGAGTTTAGAAGGCAATTTGTCATAGAGAGAAGCTGTCAGCAACCTCGGAGATAATGACTATACCAAATGCCAGGGATCCACTCCAGGGAGCTTTGTATGTGCACACAGGTCTAAAAGCCTCATTTTTCAGAGATCTGCTAAACCAGGGCACTTTTCCATAGCTTTATAACTGAAATGTTGAAGAGGATCTACAAGGTGCCTGACATGGTTAGAAAGGAAATCTCCCTATTTCCATAGTAGAGCATATTCTAATTTGAAAGTCTTCACTGATCACATGTATCATCATGATGGTTTCTGGAATAGCTGGGTTTTTTTTCAGGACAATCTGGTATCATGGGAGGGGAGAAGACAGACCTTGAAGACTATACAGAGTCAGGACTATCTCAAATTGACCAAGACCCACACTAATGACAAAGCCCCTGCATTGGCCCATTGCAAGCACTGACAGATTGCCTTTGCTAGTCCTGTAAATGTTCTTTTGTGACTTTCAGGACAATCTTCTCATATTGCAGTGTTAATTTATATGCCATTAAAATGAAGTATAGTTTTAATTTCTGTCTTGGTGTCCTTTACTTATGCAGTTTCAGCTTCCTCTCAGTGTAGAAAGTGATGGTCTGATTTCAGTAGGAAAAAGCAGAGTTTAACATGACTTTCTGGGTATTGAGTTTGCAAATATGAAAGTGGTAAAGTAGCTGAAAGAAAAGTCTCTTATGTTGTTTGCAATGAAAATACGGGTGTTCCTTTCTCTTGGGCAGTCCTCTTATCCCACTAAGTGAGCATTCTCTTGTTCTCTTGCCATTTGCCATGTAAAGATAGACACAAAAATGTGCTCATAAGTGTTGAGAATGGAGGGTGCAAAACCAAGGCCTCCAGATTTATCCATAGACTTGTAACAAAAGCTGATTTCTGAACATCCAACCTTAACAAAAAGGGAGAAAATTGCACCTTGTTGATTATAAGCAATGCAGAAATTCTTTCTTTTACAGAAGGATGATAGGGTCCTTTCAAATAGTCTAGGCTATTTAAAATGATTAGACCCAATTCTTCCCCATTTATATCCATCTTTTTAGTAACATACTCGCAGTGAGGCATAACAGACAAGGCTTTGAACTTGGGATCAGGACACTGCTTTCAAAGTCTCTCTCTGCTACTTATTGGATCTGTAACCATGGGCAAGTTGCTTGTCTGTTCCCTGGTTCGGTTTCCTCATCCATATGATGGTGATAATAATACCTTTAATACTGATCTCATAAGATTTTGGGGAGGCTCAAATAATATAACATATGTAAACATTTTACAAACCTTATACCAATGTATAAATAACTATTCCTACTACATGAAGCACATTTCTAACGTGAGTATCTATTTTCGTGTAATACTATCTATTATTACCTAAGGGTCAGCTGGGTGGCCCAGGGCATGGAGCCCTGGGCCTGGAGTCAGGAAGATCTGAATTGAAATGTGGCCTCAGACACTTCTCAGCTGTGTGACCTTGGCCAAGTGTTTGCCTCAAATTTCTCATCCATACCATAAGCTGGAGAAGGAAATCACAAACCACTCCAATGTCTTTGCTAAGAAACCGCTCAAATGGGGTCATGAAGAATTGGATACGACTGAAAATATCTAAGGGACAATTGTTATATAATGAAGAATACCTGCAATACAATTGTATATACTACATTATATAAGTACATAATTGTGTAACAAACAAGGGAAGGAAATAAGCATTGATTAAGTGCCTACTGTGTACCAGGCATTACACCAAGCATTTTACATATATTATGTCATTTGATTATTAGAACAGCCCTGTGAAATAGGTGCTGTTATCATCCCCATTTTATAGTTGAAGAAACTGACACAGAAATAAACTAAATGACTTGTCCAGAGTCACACAGCTGATAAGTGCCTGAGGCCAGATTTGAACTCAGGTCTTCCCTTCTTTAAGCTTGACATTAATTGTGCTCCGCCACCTAGCACTGTCCAAGAACAATAAATTATATTTCTGTTACAGAAGTGTCTATATGTATATACACATATACACAAATATATACACATATATGCTTGAAAATATGTGTATGCATGTATAAATATGCAATTTTATTTTTGTTTTTGAAGCCCCAGCAATGAGCACAAAAAAACATTTATTGCTTTTTTATTTTTGGAGGGTGGAAGGCAGGGCAATTGGAGATTAAGTGAATTATCCAAGGTCACAGAGCTAGTAAGTGTTAAGTGTCTGAGACCGGATTTGAACTCAGGTCCTCCTGACTCAAGGACCAGTGCTCTATTCACTGCCACCTAACTGCCCCTAGACACTGGAATTTTAAAATGATATTGATAAACTAGAGAATATGGGGGTGGGGTAGGGGTGAGGATGAGCCAGTATAGTAAACAGTCACAGATTCATGCCATGTGAGGAGTAATCAAAGGAGCTTAGAGATATTTAAACCAAATAGGAGGAAAACTTAGGATTGTCGTTCAGTTTTTCAGTTGTGTCTGACTTTTCATGACCCCATTCAAGGTTTTCTTGGTAAAATTAACTGTGGTGATTTCAGACAAACAGGATTAAGTGACTCATCCAGGGTCACCCAGCTAGCATCTGACGCCAGATTTGAACCCAGAAAAAGGGGTCTTCCTGACTCCGGGCCTTCTGCTCTTTCCATTGCTCCATCCAGCTGCCAGAGAGGATAGAAAGCTGCGTTTAAATATTTGTGGGGTATCATTGAGTGAAAGTTTCAAAGACAGATTTTGACTCAGTGTGATAAAGAAAAACTTCCTAAGAATGAGTACTATCTGCAAATGGAGTTGAATAAACATGATAGCACGCTTAAGTAACGTAGGAAGTCAGATCTTTGTGTGTGACCTTAGACAAGGCCCAATGGATTTGTTTGTCTTGGGAGGTAGTGGCTTTCCTTTCAATTGAGTTCTTTTAAAAAAACCCATTTTTGGTGTTGTTATTATTTTTATTATTAATGATAAACAGACCATTATTACTGGTTTGTAAGTAGTAATAGCCATAATAATAACTAGCATTAATATACTATGTTAGGGCTTGCACATTATTTCATTTTTTCCTCTCACAACAATCTTAGGAATTAGTTGCTATTTTCATGCCCATTTTACAGATGGAAAAACTGAGGTAGACAGAGGTAAGTGATTTGACCAGAGTCATATAGGAACCTGAGGCCAGGTTTGAGCTCACATCTTCCTCACCCCAGATCAGCATTTACCTAGCTGAAATTCCATTATTCTGTGATTCTCTGAGTTCAGGCAAACAAAGCTAGGCTGCATCATCACTTGCTTTTTATACTAGTACATGGTGTGTGAGGGTATTAGAACCACGTTTGCCAAGATTCAAAGTGACCATGATGATGTAACCCCCCCCCCCCATGCCAGAATAACACGAGGGAACAAGACCTCAAACCACAAACATCATGGTCACCCATGTGTGATGCATTCTACCCCTGATAACAACATTTCTTCTTTAAGCATAATAATAACTCATGCCCAGTGATCTATCCATTAGATTGTAAGCTACTTGGGGGCGGGGGCATTTTTGCCTTTATTTTTGCAGCATTTAACACAGTATCTAGCATATAGTAAGCACTTAATAAATGCTTATTGATTTGACTTGACCATGAACTTAATGCATTCTCTCCTCATCTACTTTCTACCTTCAAAGAAGGGTTATTTCTCTGCTTCTATCAATTCATTGCTCACCAGAAGCTTTCCTACTTCCTGGAACCCCAAAATAGCCAAGGACAAACTGCTCATGCAATCACATGCAATAGCTTCTCTCTCTTTCCCCCCTAGGCTTAGCATACCTGCATTCACTTCTGACTTCAACCCCACAGCACCTCAACCTCCTGGCATCTAGCTAGGGAGTCTACTACACATATATATATTTAAAAAGATAGACTATGGCATAAAAGAGTATTGACAGATGCCCAAAGGATAGTAGAGATAATTAGTGTTGTTGTTTCTCGGTGAGGCTCTTCACAATGTTCAAGGATCTGGGATCAAGAAAAGCTCCAAGGTGGTGTTGAGACAAGCTGGGATTAAAGAATCCATAAACGGAGAAGACTGAGGAGGGCCATCTTGGGACAGGCATGACTTTAGTAAATAATGTAGAAGTGGAATTTCTATGATGTATTTGGAGGACAATGAGTAGGCCAGTCCAATGGTAGCAGAATGTGGATGTCTCATAACCTATGAGCGGATAAACGGAATTCAATGGCAAAGCGTTTGAAATTGATTCATTAAGCAGTAGGGACCATTGAATATTTTTGTTCAGAGGAATAACCCTATCGAAGGGGAAGATTTTTAGGAATACTAATCTTACCATGATGTGCAGTCAATGGGAAAAGACTGGAAACAGAGATAAAATAATTATTTATTGCAAAAACCTCCTCAAGGTCTGGGTATAGATGGTGGTAGTGGGAATCGAAAGAGAGGGATGTATTTAAAAGAGAGAATGGATAGGACTTGGTGACTTATAGGGAGAATGGCTCGAAGATTTGAGCCTGGGTGATATAGAGAGACTGAGGATGGCACCAGGACTGAAATAAGGAATGATAGGCAGCTATGGGGCATAGGAGAACTATGAAAATGAAGTCACAAAGAACTGAATTCAGATTCTGCCTCAAAGACTTACAAGCTGTTTGGCAAACAAAGTGGGCAAACTCATTATCTTCTGTCAGTTTCAGTTTCCTCATTAATAAAATGATGATGATGATGATGATGATGATGATGGCAGCACATGTGTCACAGAGTTGTTGTGAAGATCAACTTAATACACGTAAAGCTTTTTACAGACTTAAAGTGCTTATAAAATATTAACTATAATAATAATTGTCATTATTATTACTAAGATAGCCCAGAGGGAGCAGTGATTTTTCAGAGTAGATGAAGAGTTTAATTTCGTTTAATAAAATTATTCAGATTTTTCAGAACAGATGAAGAGTTGAATTTCAGATAATTCTATTATATGAAATTAAACTCTTCATCTATTCTGAAAAGCTCCTTGAGCTAGAGGTAATAAAAGAACATATAAGTGAAGATGTTCTAGCCGGCAGGTAGAGTCAAGCCTGGGGCATAGGAGAGAGGTCAGGGTGGAAATTTAAATCTGGAGATTCACAGGTCAAGAACACTTGTCTAGGAGAATGATTGTGGAAGAAAGGCAGAAAATGCTAGGTCCAAAAACTAAAGAATAATTGCCCGCTTTATAGTTTCACCTGTAGCCAGGCCTGACTACCAGAATCCCAAAATAAAGACTCAATCTGAAACTCATGGATATTTAAAAAGCTGTAGCAATGGTGGGTGAACCGATCTGCTGACTAATCTCAAGTGAATGTGAATTTCTTTTCTCTAGCAAGAACTGGAGAGATAAAATCCCTTTAAGCCATTTTTCATGTGAGAAGTTAACAATATATTCAGTAAGCCTTTGGGAAACTAGCTTCCTTTTTTTATATGTTTCTTGTAACTAACTCAAAAGTAACTGAACTCTCTAACCTCAGCCACGACATCTGGCTTATCATTGATGAGTGAAACCTCTCATGTCAAGTTGGAGGAAGAAAAAGAAATTTTAAATTTGGGGAGTGATTAATGTTTGAAATTAGCCTTGTTGTGTTAGGGAAAACAAAGGACTTTTCATTTCATGCGAAGATGCTCGTAAACCAAAGATGGTGGTCTCCCTCTTTAGCTCACAAAGAAGGAAGCAAACATTTATTTGCCTGCTGTGCATCATACACTTCAAGTGCTTTACAGATATTTGATCCTGAGGATCAACAACTCTGGGAGGTAGGTGTGATCATTATCCCTGTTTTACAGATGAGGAAACTTAGGCACATAGGGTTAAGTGACTTGCCCAGGGTCACACAGCTAGGAAGTGTCTGAGGCCACATTTGAACTCAGTAAGATGAACCTTCCTGACTTCAGGCCCAGCACTCTATGTACTACTTCAGCCGGCTACCCTTCAAAGCACCTAGTGCCCAGCGTAGTGCTGGATGTTTCATTAATTCTCAATGGTAAAGTAATACAGAGCTTAATAACTTGCAAATGAACTCCATGGCAGCCTATTTGAATCACTGAGCATCTTAAAAATATTGTTCTCTATCATGTTAGAGGTTTCAGCAAGTGGTATCACTCCAGTGCTTGTATCCTCCGTAGTTATTCCTGTATGGTTTATGGCGATATTATTAATAATTATAATAATAGTAATAGCTGGCATCTATGTAGCAGTCTGAGTCTTACAATATTTTACATAAAATATGGTATTTTGTCTTATCCATCTTTGAGTTCATCAGTTTATAAGTATTATTATCCTTATTTGACGAAGATAATTTTCATGAAAGTGGAAATCAATTATATTGCTTCTGCAGAAAGAATCAAAGTCTTTTAGCTCATAGAGTAGACAGAGAGTGGATGAAGGCATTTCTTATAATTATATAATCAGAGAACTCTCAGTTTCCCTGGCTTTCTTCAAGGCTTAATTTAAATCTTACCATCTACAGGAGCCCCTTCCCAATCCCAACAGTGTTAACTGCCTTTACCTCTGAGACTGGCACAGCTGGGTGGCAGAGTGGATAGAGCATCAGGCCTGGAGTCAGGAAGACTCATTTTCCTAAGTTCAAATCTGACGTGAGACTCTTACCAGCTGTATGACTCTGAGTCACTTAACCCTGTTTGCCTCAGTTCTTCATATGTAAAATGAATTGGAGAAGGAAATGGCAAATCACTCCAGTATCTTTGCCACGGAAATCCCAAATGGGGTCACGCAGAGTTAGACGTGACCGAACAATAAGAAAATTCTTTTTATACTTTGTTTGTACCCAGTTGTTTTCTTGTTTGTCTTCCACTATAGAATATAAGCTCCCTGAGCCCAGGAACTATTTTCACCTTCTTCTATGACCTCAGGGCTTAACCCAGTGTCTGCTTCATAGTAAGTATTTAACATGTGATCATTGACTGATTGACGGCCTGGCTTAGAAGGTTGGACTAAATGGCTTCTGAAATTCCTTATAACTCTGTAGTGAAGGAACCTGAAGCTTTGAGAGGTTAAGTGACTCCATGAAACTCATACAACTGATTCTTGATTGAGTGTAGGAAAGCAATAGTATAGGACTCTGAGTCCCAAAACCTAATGCCCCTGCCCTGTCATTGACTTGCTATGTGACCTTGGAGAATCTCCTGACTTGTCTGCATTTCAGTGTCCTCCTTTGTAAAGAAAAGATGTTGTTCTCTGTGATATCCCAAGTGCCTTCCTGCTTTACCTTTCCACTCTTCTAGAAGCCAGGACTAGAACCTAGGGCTGCTGTTTCTAGCACACCACTAGGCAGCCTTGGCTTTCTCTGATCCGTTAGCTCCAGTTGCCTTGCTTCCAGAATATTGCCATCTGTTCAGCCAAGCTTTTGTCTTTCTAGTCTGTCATTAGTCTTGTGTGCACTTGGTTATATAAATGTACCCAGGCTCTTTTTTGAGGGACTACTAATGTAAATCCAAGAGGATAATGATGTAAGAAAAAAATCTGCATCTTCCCTTTCCCCTCAACAATGTACAAACTTAATTAAAAGTCAACTTAATCACTGCTTTACTACTTGGAGGGCTTTCTTTTCACCTATTTTTCCCCCAGTAGACTAAGAATTAGGGAAGACTATTCTATTTAAATCCTCTAGTTTTCATTGGCACGCAAAAATGTTTATGCCTGGAGAAAGGAATCTCAGCAATGGTGACAATGGAGACTGGATGGCTTTCTGTCACAATATGACACATAGGCGCCTTTTGTGGAAAAGAGAAATCAAGAGGAGAAGCATTCAGTTTACCTTTGCCAAGCAATCATCCCCATCACTGCCAGAAGTGAGAAAAGGGACCCCTTCCATACAAAGGTAAAGGCAGCCTAGATACAATGACTACAAAAATGTAAAGAAGAAACTAGCCTTACCAACAGTTGGACTCGTGGTAATTGTACACACTTGGTTCCAAAGAATAGATGACAAGATGTACTTCCCTTCTCTCGTCAGAGAAGTTGGGGCCCAGGAGTGGGAGATTTTACCTCCCCTATCAGACACTGTCACCCTGCTTTGCTTAATGATTTTTCTTTGTTATGGCAAGATAGACCTTGAAGTGGAAAAAGTAATGACAAATTGATAAAATAGCTTTAAGAAGAAAAATATTTCTTTTTCAAGTTGCATGATTCTAATAAGATCAAAAACCTAATTGGAAGGAGAATGAATAAAGGAGCAAAGTCAAAGAACAGGTCCTTCTCTCCTTCCTTCTCCTTTGTTCTGAGCAGTGCTTAGAGATACTTTATAAAGAAACTAGATTAGTTAATGATAACCATGTAGGGGATAGGTCTTTTATTCCTACATCTAGAAAAGCTTGGGGGTTATTATAGCCAAAAGTCAGACGCTCAACCTATGAACTCCCCTTTTTACCACAACTGAAATATTAAGCACACAAATATGTGTATGTGTGCATACAAAATATATATGTATTATATATATATGCATGTGTAAATATATGCGTATGTGTGTGCATATCATCTTGGGATTTGTGAAGTGCTTTCCTTCCATCAACCCTGTGAGGTAGATAATGCAGATTTAATTATCCCCATTTTATAGATGAAGAAATTAAGAATCTGAGAGGTTAAGAAATTTGGCTATCATTATTACATAGCTAGTAAAGTTCTAATATTGGATTTGGATCCAGGTCTTCTGACTCTAGGTGATTCATTAATAATAACTAACATTTATCATACTTCTTATTATGTGTCAGACATCAGGATAAGTGCTTTTCATTAACCTCATTTGATCTTCACAACAACCTGGGAAGTAGATGCTTTTATCCTGATTTTACAGGTGAGGAGGACAAACAGACAAGCAGAGTCTAAGTGACTTGCCCAAGGTCATACAGTTAGTTAAGTATCTGAGGTCACATTTGAACTCAGGCCTTCCTGACTCCAGCCCTGGTGCTCTATCCACTGTACCACCAAGCCTCCTACTCGAACACCCTCCACACTATACCATAGAGCAGTGGTTCTCAACCTTCCTAATGCTGCAACCCTTTGATTAGCTCTAGTGCTGGAAGGTAACAAGTCAAAAAACATTTTAAGCACTGACAATGTCAGGCAACTAGAAGGGACATTACAGCCAACTGAGTTCAGCCCCCTCATTTACAGATGAGAAAATTGAGGCTGGTCTTGGGTGACTCGTTCACATCTAATGGGGCAGGTAGGTGGTACAGTGGTACAGCCCACCAGCCCTGAGTTCAAATCAGACACTTACTAGCTATGTGACCCTAGGGAAGTCACTTAACCCTGATTGCCCCCCCCCAAAATATCATACTTAATAAATGAATTAGGCAGGACTTTAACAGGACTCCAAGTATACCACCCTCTCTAGTATTCTGTCCAGCTGCCTGTTATCATGAACCTATGTTATACAGTCAGCATCATGAATGGAAAGAACAATGAATTTGAATCTGGAAGCCCCAGGTTCAGACTCTGAGTTATTTATTTACTCTTTCTGTGACCTTGGGCTAGTCACTTATCTATAAAATGAGTAGATTGGCCCAGATGGCCTCTAAGGTCCCTTTCTACTCTGAATGCTATGACAAGTTCACTCTCAGTTAGGTGTCAGGGAATCAAAATGCTAGAAATATTTGTGGTTTTTAATGGAGCAAAAAAAGGATTGTGTTTAATACAAAGTGCTGGTGCCACAGGATTTTAGAGATCATCAAGCTTAACCCCTCATTTTACAGCTTAGAAAAATGAGAGCTCAATGAGGAGTCTTGCATCCCCCTGGCAGGCAGACATTTTTCAGCAAAGTAACCTTTCTAATATTCCTCCTGGACTGTCCCAAGGACCATACACGCTGAAGGGCAAATGTCACATATGCTCTGCTCAGTGCCAGCGTTTCATTAAGCAATTGTTCAGTGAGTTTGTGATTAAGAGAGTAGCAACTCCTGTTTACTCACTTTTGAGCCTTACAAAGGATTTCACAGGACAAAGTCTACTTTCATTTGGACTTGAAAAAGGGAGCACAGATGCACAGTTACTGACCACTGGACTTTGATAGTGCTAAAAGGTAGTAAAAGGTCCCAAGCTATCATTCCATGTGAGAAGATGTCACCCCAGAAAGGGAAAGAGCCTGTTCAGTGTGCCTTGTGAATTACTACCCATGGCCGGGAATCCTCTGAGAATCCCATCTGCACTGCCAAGAGGGCATCAGTTATATGCAGTTTTTTCCCCTTTGTCATCTTGGCTATTTCTGGAGATTTCAATTAGTGACCTGGATTGAGCAATGCCACAATAGTGCGGGTATGAGAAGAAGGCCCGTGTTGATGCATCCTGACCATCCTTCAGAATGATAAATGGTGCCCTTCTCTACCTTCACCACGGGAAAGATGCCATCACAGATTTCAGGCCTTATTGATTTTCTCTAATAATTGGTGCCTCTTTAGGGACCTATTTTTTTATTTCAGAGGAGACCTTTTGACCTACTTCAATCCTATAAATCATCTAGAAAATGTTCTAGTGCTATGATCCTCAGTGTGGCGCCTTGTGTTGGTGTTTTTTTTTCCTTATCTCTGAGGCTGTGTACATCCAGGATGTTTGAAAACAAAAAGCAAAACCAAAAAGACAACTTTCTTCTTTTTGGGCTCTCATGAGCTCCAAAACCAAAAAGAGTGAGGGAAAAAAAAAAGATTTGTTCTGTTGTGAATTGATCAAACCAGTTCCAAAAAGCCACATTTTGCCCCAAATGCAAATATATTCAGTGATAAAAATCCCTAGCCTCTATTGTCTGCTAGCTATGTCTTAGGGGCCCTTATCTAGAAATCAGAGATCTGGTCAGCCTAGTCACTGACAACAAATAGTCCCTATTAAGGGATCTCCTAACCTCCCTGTGGACCTCAAACTGGACCACTGCTCCCCGTGGTCTGAATCTGGTTTGTTTAATTGTATTTTGCTTACCCCAAAGGTAGCTGACTTAGACAAACGCGCTGTCTGGCCTTTGGCCTTAAAGAGCTAATTCTCCTCTTCCAGAAAGCACCAAGTGCCCTTTATAGGCCTCTACCAAGTCCTGGAAAGAGAAATTATCTTACTTAAGGCCCGATTAGCTGAGTAGCTACTCTGAAGCTATATGCCAACAGAAAGAGCTTGAAGATTAATAGCTTTTGTAATCTTATCCCTTTGTGACTGGTTTAAGTACAGATTTCTTCCCTACCAATGTGTAATTTGTTTTGGCACCTTTTTTAATAACATATGACAACAGGGAGGTCTACAGGTTAATTGCTTGTTGCCAGACAAAGTATATCACTTTATCCATTTTGCATGCATGCACTTAGTCTTTGTGCCCTCCTTTATTCCTTGCTAGGGCACCATATAAGACCTCTGATTGGCTGTCACTCCTCTCCTATTATCTGTTTCATACAACTCTTTTTATTTTGTCTCACAGATCCAGAGGCCTGTTGTGACATCCTCCAGAGGCCTTGACACCAGTGGGAGTTGTTTCTGGATAGACTAGGCTTCTAGACTCCTAAAAAAACATCTCCAGATTTCCTTTACTCTCTCCTCCTAAGAATTTTTTTTTTTTTACTTCATAGATACCTAATCATTTGAGTTGTCCTTTCTTACATTTCTTTTTTGCTTGCTGCTTCAGAGAACAATGGACCAATTCATTGTCCAAGGATACATGACAAAATTACCAATGGATATTAAAATGATTCCTTTTCTTTCTTCTCTCTTCCTTCTTCCTTTCCTTCCTTCCTTCCTTTTATTTCTTCCTTCCTCCTTTCCTCTTTCTCTCTCTCTTTCTTTCTCTCTTTCTTTCTTTTTTTCTTTTTCTTTCTTTCTTTTCTGGGTCTATTTTAATATGACAGATTTGCATTATCTTCCACTGCTGGGTTTTGCTAGGCTTTTGCACAGTTTCCCAGAATCTGGTTTTCAGGGAAAAGGTACAGTCCATTCAAGGCCCGTCACTGGGGTAATTCGGGCTGTGGTTTCCAACATGAATCACTTTGCTTGCTCTTGTCTTGGTTGAATGCTTGTGGGGAAGTATGGCCTAGTGAGTGAGTATATTTAGAGCATTCCTGCATATATATGAGATCCTTTCTTCAAAATGCTTCAGTATGAGATCTTATTTCCTCCCATGTTGGGTGAATGACTTTCACGCCATTGTATAAATGGGAAAATCTCTAAGAGGATACTTGACTTACCTGAGGTCTCTCAGACAATCAATGACCTGTTTTTCTTTTTCCCCACTGGTCTCCAATTGGGCCCCAAACCTCACAGAGCCAGTGCTTAATACATTCTCACAGTTAGAGAGTGCCTTGTACATATTAGGTGCTTGATAATGTTTGTTACATTTACTTGAATTGACCTTGGGAAAAGACACATCTTCTTCATTCCACAGTTTTCTCATCTGTGAGAAATAAAGGATTGGGACAAGACCCCAGTCACTAGTTCCTTCCATTGTGCGTTTATCTCCCCTGTGTATATCTTGGATATCCCTGGCTAATTTAGGTGGTGTCTCTCCCATTAGAGTGTGAAGTCCTTGAAGACAATGATTATTTTTGCTTTTCTTTGTATCCTTAGCAATTAGCACAAAGCCTGGCACATTGTAAGTGCTTAGTAAATGTCTGTAGATTAAATAACTTCATGATAGGCAGCTAGATGGTATAGAAGATAGGAAGATTCAGGAAGATTCACCTTCCTGAGTTCAAATTCTATCTCAGGCACTTATTGATGTGTGATCCTGGTCAAGTCACCTAACCCTGCTTGTCTCAATTTCCTCATGTATAAAAAAGGAGCTGGAAAAGGAAATGATAAACCATTCCAGTATCTTTGTCAAGAAAACCCCAGTTGGCCATGACTGAAAATGACCAAATAACAAAACTAGATGATAATGGTATAATGGAAAAAGAATGTATTTTGGGTCCAAAGCTATGGGTTCAAATCCTTCCTTTGTTATCAGTATGGCTTGGGCAAGAAAGTCATTTAAATTCTCTGGGCCTGCCTTGATTTCCTCATTTGTAAAGTGAAAGAGCTGACAAGATTACTTCCAGCTCTAAACCATGTGACTTTGCAGTATCTTTCCAAATCTAAATTCTACAATTTTACATTTAAAATTTCTTTAATACTATGGCATCTTCCTTAAGATTACTTATCTGCCACAGCTCTGAAATCAATTCAGTTCTTCAGTCAAAAGAGATAACATTGGTTACTTAGGTAATTAGCCTGGCTTCACTTAACATCATCTCCATTTCTTCTAAATAATCTACACAGGGCCCTAGGTACAAAGAGTATATCCTGAGGTTCTCCTTTTATTCCTGTCTTGACCTCCCCACTCCAGTCTCTGGTATCTTCCTTGGATTAATGAGGATTTCTCAACCGAGGGGACTTTTGATGGGGAAGAAGAGCTGGAAGAAAGGGAAGGGAACTTACCTAATTGGATATTGTTGCCTCTTTGAGTGAACTAAGATCACTCCCCGGGTTCACATTCTCTTCTTCCTTGTATTTTTCCCCCTAGTTTCATTCTATTGTTTTGTCAGGCAAAACCTGCTCTCACTTCCCCACTTTCTTTTGCTTTTCTGAGAATAGACCTAGTGCCAAAATGTAAGATGACTTTTCATAATGGTTCCAGTCAGCCATGACTTTGCTGCAAAGATGTCTCAGGCATTATCAACCTTAACCATTGATGGAGTAGACAGCCACTTATGTGGTATGATTTCAGAGGGGTTATTAAATACCCCCCTTTTCATCCTCAGAACACCTCCTTCGCCTTCACTGATACCTTTAATTCTTTTACTAGGATACAAAGTCATATTCTGTAAGAAACACTCAATGACTTAAATTCATACTGAATGTTCAGTGGCTGATAGCAAATCCAAGTTTTGATAGGGAAGAGTAAAGAGAGAACTCAAAACGTGGGGTACATTACAGGAGAGAGGAGAGGGCAACAAGGAAGGCAAAAGGACATTTTGGAAAGATAGTCAATTTGTGTGTGTGTGTGTGTGTGTGTATGTGTGTGTGTGTGTGTGATATTTATCATCCACCATATCCAATGCTCTCCAACGTTCTTCTCAGAGAACAGTTCAGGGCAAGGAAAAAGAAATTTCTTAAAGTTTAGTACTATCCAAAAATGGGCCAAGCTTCCTTCAGAGATAGCCAGCTCTCCTTCATGGAGGTCTGCAAGTAGAATCTATATTCTAGTTTGTCAGATTTGTGTAGAGGGGGATTCTTGTTCTCTTATGCCTTAGACTAGGTGGTCCCTGAGGTCTGTGCTTCTTCTGAGATTCTGTGGGTCATGTTAGGCACAGTTTTTCTCCTAGCCAGCACTTGGTCAAGTTTAAATTCATGAAAAAACTGAAAGTCAGTTTATTTCATATCCTCTTTCCTAACTCTCATAAGCCTGTCTAACAAACTTGAGAGAGCCACCAACATAGGTATTCCTATAGCTCTAGCTGCCTCTGTAGGATTTGTGATGATCCCCCAGGTTCATGGAAAATGCATTTTTGTGTTTAGTAGTTTGGAGCTAGGGAGAAATGCTTGCAAAGTATAATCTGAAATTCCAGATTTTAACCTGAGTCATTGAGTTGCAAGTCTGCTTCCCCCTAGGAGTTGTCTTTTCAAATCATTTTGTTCTGAATGGCAACCTGACTCTGAACTTTTGACCATTCAGTAATTCTTGATTGTTCATGGAATAAAATGATGAATAATTTAATTTGGCTGGCACATAGGGTGTACAATGGGAGTAATGAAAAATAAAGATGGAAAACTGTGTTGAGAAAATGTTGTGAAATGTGTGGGTCAAATGAAAGAATATAGACTTTATTCAGTAGAACATGAGAATCCACTGAAGGTTTTTAAGTGGAACAATGACATGCTTAGTCATTCTCTATTTAACTAGGTATCACCATATAGATTTTAAAATTAAGTAGGAAAAAGAACTTGAGCTGGATCATGCTCAGGGAACTATATAGCACTTTCAGGCATCCAAAATTCAGTAATCTCACAGTTCATCTCTTTTGTACCACTTTTCTGCCATTGATGCTATATTGCTGCAAATAGTGAAATCCCAAAATCTTAGAAGACTTAGAGTTGAAAATAACCCAAATGACCATTGGAAAATGTATTGGATGTAAATAGGTTGAATATTAGTGTCACATTAGAAGTGTCATAAAAATATTATTAGAACTATCACCAAGCATGGAGCAAGAATAGAAAAAATAAAAGTTGGCTCATAGGTGTTCCCAAAATTAAAAAAACCAAGTGGAAGGACCACAGTGTCTTGAGCAGCACCCCCTTGAGAAATACCTTTCCTTCTCCCATCCACATAAATTCATTCTCTGTCCACCCCTCACATCCACCTGTTGAGCCAGTTATAGCACTTTCACCACTTATGTCAGGGAGGAAGTGATTGACGTAGAGGGCAAGGGGAAAACCCAATCTCTTTCTAAGCAGAAACAAATAAAAACACCCCAGGTGACCCGAGAGAAGTAAAGTCCAGAAGGGAAACAAGGCCTCCTCTTCCCTCCCTGGTGAGTATTCCTGTTATTCCATTATGGTTTAATATGCATTCGTAATTACTTTTAATAAATAGTATACCATAAAGCTTTTGTTATAGATTAAATGTAAACTGAAAGGAATGTAAACATATGTATTGTTAATTATAAATAGATAAGTAATGAATATAAAAATAAGTAACCCTAACCCTAACCCTAACCCAACCCTAACCCTAACCCTAATTCTACATATCTCTTTAGAGGATATGTAGAAAAGAGAGGCAAAAATACAAGATGAGTTCATTCTCATCCTGTACCCTGAATAGATAAAAGGAGTACCCACTATAGTACACTGTGTAGGATGAAATGGGGGAGAAAAGACTTGGAGTCAATAGGGCCAGTTAGGAGTTTGTTAAAATAGTAAGGAGAAAAGGCAGTACCTAAACAAAGGTGGCAGCAGTTGGTATGTTAAGAAGGCAATGGGTGGAAAGGACTTTAGTGAGATAGAAAGGAGAGGAATTGGAATTTCAATGTATGTGATTAGGGCAAGGAGGCATCTAGGAGAATGGTGGGTTCATTAATAGAAAGGAGAAAAAAGGAAGACAGGAGGAAAGGGGGCAAGGTATGGGAGAAAGAAGAGTTATATTTTGAACCTGATGAGTTTAAAGTGCTCATTGAGACATACAGGCAGAGCTATCTAGCCAGGTATTAGAAATATAGCTCTGTGTATCAGCAAGCACCCTAGCATACGCAGGGCAGCTGCTAGCACAGGTTCTTAGATCTGCTTTACTAAAGGAAAGCAACTCAAAATGGGTTAACAATCTTTCTTTAATCAAACAAACATATAATTTATCTAGTTCAGGGGGAAAAGTCAGCACCCTGAACTCCAGAGAATACAAACACAAGTTACAAGCACAAGTTACAAACAGACCAAGAAACAGATCAGCAGACAGTCTTCCAACCATCTGACCATCACATCCATTACCTATTCAAGTTACCAGAGAGGAAAGCATCAACATCTGGGTTTTTCAAAGCCGGGGAGCTCAAGGGCTTCCCAGAGTCTCATCTGGTCAAATCACACAACTTTTCTCAAAGTGAACCCCAAAGCAAAGCCTCACATCAGGGCGTATATATGGGCTTCTCCTGGGTCAGCCCTCTTGACCCACTGTCCAATTACAAATTAACAAGGTGTGGCCATTCCCCCAAAATAAGCCTCTCACCATGGGCTCCACATGACCACCAAATCAGGGAACATTCTTGGAGCAACTTAATCAAAGGGGCTAGGGTCAGGAAAGAGCTTCAGATTCCCATTACACTCTGGAAGCTTGAGAAAAGACTGGGCTGAAGGTACAGCTTTGGGTAGTTATCTGCACAAAGATGAGAGCTGAAGCAGTGAGAGTGGATGAAATCTCCAGAGAAGAGATTGGAGGACAAAGAAGAAAACAGTTCTTGAAGAAAACTTGTAGTCATTATTCCTTATTGGGCAGTAATGAATTAATTACCAATGTATAATTACGCTATTTTGCATATAATTAATGTATAGCTAGACACAGATGGACAAATCAGAGCTGCTTCCTTTCTTTGAATACCTGACCAGTCTTCAGGGCACAACTCCCCAATCTCCCATGCCTCATGCAGGTGGTATCCTGCATTTGAAATAAAAATTACACTGGACATAATTTCTCCTGTTGTACAACATCTCTAATTAGATGACATTTAATAATCAGTAGCAGACTGATGCTGGGCTTCAAAAAAAAACACAAAGCAAAGGGGGAATTTTTAAAGTTCTTTTACATTTAAACAAACAGGGCGAAATATGTTACTGAGGCATCCAGCCATATCTGGGATGCTGGATGCAGAAGTTGGCCCTTTAAGTTTTGTTGGTTTGAGGTTTTCTTTTTTTTTAATCTAAACCTAAATTTAAGGCTCAAAGTATTTGGCAGTATGTGTGAATGTAGATAGTGGGTATACGAGCAGTTTTGTTGCCTCTGAAATTCTGCACTGCTCAGCATGCCAGAGGGGAACTGGCTTCTTGATGATGTAGCCTCTGAAGTATCTAAGTTATAGGCTGATGCCCATGAACAGCAGCAAATTATGGAGATAGAGGACTTGTGGTCAAGTTTGCTTAGTGATTTGAGAAGTGGGCAGCTATGCTGCACTTCTCACATCCTACTTTATTTCCCAACATTCACCCTCCTAGTCAGGTGGGGTCTAGTCAAAGTGGAGTTATGAGCACAAATGGTTTTTCCAGGGTTAGATGCTTGATTAGCTAGAGCCCAATGAAGAACTGGAAGGTAGGGAAGGGAGATAGAAGGAAATGGAACAAGCTGAAGAAAGGGAGGTAGGAAGGCAAGTCAAACTTCTACTTTACAAGTTTGCCCTGCTCCCTCCATCTTCCAAGAAAATTTACAGAAAGTGTGTCCTTTCTTCAGAAAATTGGGTTCGTTGAAGGGAGAGCCATCACTGAGAAAATGCAATGTCAAGGTAAAGTAGAAGTGGGTAGTTCTCTATGCCCATGATGTGAATGGATAGAGAGGGAAGTCTAGGTATTAAATAAATTTCTTCCTTTCCATATCTCAACCCAATTCACTATTTCCACTTAAGAGTCTCACCCTACTCATTTCTCTGTCATCTGTCCCTTCCTTTAAGCAAATACTTGACGGCCATGCAACCATTCATTCATACGTACATACATGCAACAACATTTATGGGTTGTTGGAATGCACTTGGAATGTACAAAAAAGTGGAATAAACATTAGGGCTATAAAGACAAAAATGAAATTGTCATTGGTCTCAAGGAAATTACATTCATTTAGGAGGAGAGGGATCACGAGTAATTATTAATTATACATAAGATTAATACAAAGTCATTTGAGGAGTGAGGGAGTTTACAAGCAACCAGGGAATCCAGATGGGGTACCCTTATAAACAAGGTAGCCTTTAGAGGCTAGGTATAAGGCAGTTCTAAGTGACTAGGGAAAAGTCAAGAGTTAAGGAAAGCAACCTTGCCACTTCCTCCAGAATATCTCTACTACTGGGCTCCTTGATTTAGTATCTGATTGCTGTGCAGGCCTTCCTCTCATCCTTCTTTCTTTGTGTGGCAGCATGGGTTTTCTGTCCTCAGATTTAGTACTAATTGAGGAGAAGGGAACATAAAGGGAGTTCCTATGAAAAAGGACCTTTCTGCTGGTGGAATCAATGAAGCAGATGAATGCAATTTGTGATGTGTGGGTGGCTGTCATTCCTAAAATAGAGAAAAGAAGTTCAATGCTGACCTGACTGGAAAGAGGGTATCCCTGGGGATGTGACTGAGGGTACTTGCAAGAGGCTTGGCTGCTTTGTCTGAGAGAATTCAGAAGCATATGTTCAGATATGTAGATTTCTCTTCTCAATTATAACCTTTCCTTTCCAAAGACTTTCCCCTCCTATCTGTCACGGCCCTGGTTCTCACAAAACCATTGATAATACAAGGCAATCTAATAGAGCGCAGGGTTTTATTTGGTGTCACGGACCTCTTTGGCAATTTGGAGAAGCCTATGGATCCCTTTTCATAATGGTGTTTTTAACACATAAAATCACAAAAGAAACCCATTATATTGAAATGGAATTTTCAACAAGTTCGTGGGCCCACCTGTCCCCAGTTAAGAACCCTTAGACTTACAAACAAAAGAACTGCATGGGAGTTGTTATTTTCCCATGTATTAATTCTGTCACATTGGGCAAGGAATTCAACTTCTCAGTATCTCAGTTTCCTTATTTCCTTATTACCTCAGTTTCTTATTTGTAGAATGGAAGAATAACATCTATTCTACTTGCTTCACAGTATTGATATGAAGGTACAGCGGTAGTGCCCATCATCTAGATGGCACGGTGTATAGAGGTCTGACTGTGGCTAGAACGACTTTAATAACAAGAGTAGCTAGATTTTATGAAGCTCCCATTACGTTCTAGGCACTGTGCTAAATGTGTTACAAATGTATGTCATTCAATCCTGAGAGTAGGTGATATTATTTATACGTATATGTGTGTGTATATATATATATATATATATATATATATATGTATACACATACACATATACATAGATAAATTTCTATATAATATGCATACATATATATACATTTTTATGTATTTTTATATATATATTATATCTATATAATAAAATATATTGTATTTTAATAGCCATTTTATAGCTGAAGAAACTGAGGCAAACAGTGGTTAAGTAATTTGCCCAAGGCCATACAGTTAGTAAGTGTCTGAGGTCATATTTAAATTCAGGTCTTTTTGACTCCAAGCCCAGTGCTCTATTTACTATAGGACCTTGCTGCCACTTCAAAGCTGCCTTTATACATTTATTAAGTTGTATGACCCTGGGCAAGTCATTTAACTTGCCCTCTGCCTCAGTTTCCTCATCTGTGAAATGGAGATAATGTACCTGCCACTCAGGGTTGTTGTGAGGATAAAAGTAAAATAATATTTGTTAAGTGCTTTCAAACCTGGAAAATGCAACATAAATACTACCTGTCTTCATCATGATTATCCTACTATTACTTTCCTTTTTATCTCCATACTCTGCTTAAATGGAGGGATAACTTCTATAAGTGTGGGAATCTCAAGCTATTTAAATAATGAGAGTTCCTAGAGATAAGATTCGCTCTCTGGAGTATAGAAAGTGATAAATGTGGAATAAAGAGACCTGAATTCTAGTCCTGACTCTAATAACACTTTCTAGGCAGACAACTTTGGATCTGATTCTCTATAGTTGTTTCTCTAGTCTCCAAAATGCTGAGGATGCTACCTGCCTTATGGGAGTATTGTAATAATCAATGAGAAGGTACATACAGTAGTGGGTAGTCTGCATAATTTTAAAAAAAAGTGGAACCCCATTATTTCACAGATATATTTTAATTACTCAGTCTATCCAATATACACCTAATCCTTCAGTGTTATTCTTGAAAGTTAAGGGCTT
>CM053595.1:196605311-196656581 GCA_028646575.1 Pseudocheirus occidentalis | reverse complement strand
ATCTCAATATGGTACCTCCTGAATCCCTAATCAGTCTAGTTCCCAGACTTGGAAACAATGAAGTCTGTCCTCCCAAACAGCCATATTGGACATAGCTCATTCATCCTTGACCAAAAGTAACCTAGTGATGTTTCAAGCTTCAAACCACACCTCACAATAGCCCCCGTTAGGGGGATTTACCAGTGAATTATGAGTAATTCGCATGCACAGTTGATATAAAAAGTGCATGTCCCTTTAAGTACTGACCACTCCTAAACTTCTCCTAAACTCCACCTTTGCCCACCTAGTTAGCATAATTAACCTTTGACTGACAATTTTATGGTTATAATAACTGCCCCTCAAGCCACAGCTCTCTGCAGGCTATCCTTAACCTTTTCCTGCCCACCACAGAGCGTAAAACTTTATAATTCTACTTTAGATCCCTGCACTTTGTAGGTTCCCCTATTTCTTCTGCCTGCTACTAAGCCAGCATATCAATAAATTTTGAAACTTTGCCAAAAGACAGCTTGGGTCCTATTTGAATTTCTTTCCAGACAAGAACCAGGAAGGATTATATGCCATCCCTCAGACACACCCCCATCAGACACCCACAATCTCCCACACCTCTTCAATACTACTCAATTATTATTCTCTCAGAAGGGGTGATGGCTAGAATTTTGCGTAAGCAGGAAAAGATTTCCTTTTCAAAATCTTTCCTGATAATGCATACAAGCCTATATAAACACATGCACATACATATTTTTTGATAGTGGTCCGTGTAATAGGTCCATTTTTCCAGGGATGTAATTTCTGTAATAAGCTAAATTCTGTTAGCCAGATTTTTTTTGTTTGATTTTTCAAAAAGCCAGGCTTTTTGTTTGCTTATTTTGTTTGTTTTTTCAATTGCTTTGTTTTTGTTTGTTTTGTTGTTTGTTTTTAATCCCGGGTGTCTATTGACCCTGATGCTCTAAGTCTTCTCCGGCATTCTTGAACATTATTTGCTTTTCAAACGGTTCTT
This sequence comes from Pseudocheirus occidentalis, assembly GCA_028646575.1. NCBI lineage: Eukaryota > Metazoa > Chordata > Mammalia > Diprotodontia > Pseudocheiridae > Pseudocheirus > Pseudocheirus occidentalis. Next base: position 196,655,584 of record CM053595.1, on the reverse strand, counting down.
TGCAGTGATTTTCCTAACAAATACCCGTGTTTTATCATAGCTCACTATAATTGAATAACTATGTGATGAATGTCTTTGGTTTTTCTCCTGCCACCAGAATGTTGAGTTGAATTGTGTTGTGATCACTATTACTTAGTGGCTCACCCACAAATCTATCCTATGCCACTTCCTGCTCACGGTTCAGGATCACATCCAGTACATTCCCTTTCACTTCAGATTCTAGAAAGAGCCTTTCCACATGTCATGTCCAAAAGTCGATATCTTCAGTTTTGATCAGAATTCTTAGATAATCAATGTCCCCCAATATTGCTACCCAGAGGCAGGACAGCATAAAACAGTCCAGCATTTCTCAAATCTATTTAGCCACAGAACTCATAGGGAAGGCAATCTGGTATAGTTGAAAGAAAACTAGATTTAGAATGAAAACCTAGGTTCAAATCTTAGTTGTGGGGGCCTTTGTACTTGCGCACCCTTGGTCAATCATGTAACTTCTCAGGGCTTCACTTTCCTCAGAGCTGAATTAGATGATCTCTAAAGCTTTGATATTATGAAAAACACAGACAGAATAAGTAATTATGGATTTAGGAATTTGGGGGTTATAGACACCTTAGGGAGGAGGGGACTGGAACTTTTTGGAGTAGAACAAAAAATAAGTCAATTTTCAGAGCAAATAATTTCTGTTTACATCAAATATTTCTATATACTATGTGTGCGTGTGTGTTTGTAAATATACATGCAATTTCTTACTGACTATTTTAAAGGGAAAAATACTGCTAGCATAAATGTCCCACAGAGCCCTTAGGAGTAAGTATTTAGGAGTAATGTACAATAGAGATGTATCGAACACAATTTAGTAAATGTTGGGAAAAACACTGGCCTTTCTAGTTCAATTAAGAGACCAAGTTCTAAACCAAATCCTATATGCTACCACCATAAATTGTCCCGAGCAAACTACTTGACTTTCCAGGCTCCTGTTTCCTCATATTAAAATGAGAATGCTGAATTAAATTATCTCTAGTGCACCTTCTGGTCAGCAGTGTCCTGGAGCCAGTTCAATATGATTCTTGCTTTTTCCAAGGAACTGATCTTTAAATTTTCAGTGTGAATATTTATACTTTAGGAATTGGCAAACAAATCAAGGCTTGATTTGTTTTGTTGACTGTCTAGAGCAGAAGTTCCCAAATTTATTTGGCCTACTGCTCCCTTAAAAAAAAAAATTACTCAGGCTCCCTCCTCCTTACCCCTGGAAAGCTACTTTCTTTAACCCTTTAATGTATTTTTAAAAATAGCATCATTTCAAAAAAATATTTTTAAAAAATGAACACATCTTAAATTTTTTTTTTTGCTTTTTGGAGGGCAGTTGGGGTTAAGTAACTTGCCCAAGTTTTGTGTTAAGTGTCTGAGGCCAGATTTGAACTCAGGTACTCCTGACTCCAGGGCCAGTGCTCTATTCACTGCGCCACCTAGCCATCCCACACATCTTAAATTTAATAATTTATTGTAAATTTGTGGTTTTTTCCTGCACTGAAATTTTGAAGATACAAAATTGCATCAAGTAATCATATACCATTGTATTGTAAACAAGTCATTATACGCACATAATCCTGCCAATACATGCTGGACTTCCCAACAATGCAAGACATGCTAAGACCTGTTGGCAGACTTGACCACTAATAGGTTATAACTTGCACTTTGTGTGTTTATTTGGAAAATAATGCAATTACTGTGACTTTAACTCTGTTATATAACATATGAAACTTGTAAGAATAGTTCTTCAAATTTTTCTTATCTTTTCTCCTTTCCTTATGCTTCTACTGACCCCTTATTTTTATTCAATGCCACCCAATTGCACCCAAGGCTACTACTGCCCCCTCACTGTTTCAATGCCCCCCGGAGGATGGTATCACCCACTTAGGGAACCTATGGTCTACACTTACAAACTGATAGAGAAAATGTGAATAATGGAGGTGAAACATAAATTTAACAGTTAAATATTGTCAAATATTTGCTAGCAACCTCCTTTTTTTCCAGTTCTACCATTCTAGGATTCTATCATGTTTTAGTTTCATAGACTCTCAAAATTTGATGAGTCCTCAAAGGCTGTCCAACTAACATCCCTAAAAAAGAATTCCTCCTATACTATACCTGAGAGGTAGTCATCTCCCCACTGCTTGATGACCTTCAGTAAGGGAAAACTCACTACTTCCTGACTACCACTTTCAGATAACAAGTTTTTTGTTTCCTGATCTCAAGTTTAAATTTGTTTTCTGTTCTTTTTTTAAAAAATAAATCCTCCTCCTAGTTGAGCCCTCCAGGTACAATTAGCCTGCTGTCTGGTTTTCTGCTTTACCCATTTGATTTAGGCTGTTTCCAGAAGCTGCACCCAATTTACTTTTAAACTGACATAGCTTCCCCTCCCCTTTCATAGATCAGCACTACTTTGTTATCCCCACTTACCTCAAGCACAATAGTTAATTGACTCCATTTGACCACAAACCCTATCAGTCTGAAAGTCTTGAGGAGCTCCGTCTTAATCAGCTTTTTCATTCAATATTTAGATAAAATCCACCTAAATTGGCCAATTATTTTTGGTTCTTCATGGTGCCTGGTAGACTATTAGACACATATGGATGGATGAGTGCTCAACAATGCTTCAAGGAGTAAGTCATCAAAAAAAGGCATGCGAAGTGGTGGCTTTTACTTAACCCCTAAATCATAAAGCAAAGGTTCAATGCACCACTAGGAATACCTGGTTCCCACCATATTCTATTCTCTTGAACTAAACATATTTGCATTTAAACAAACTCTTCTTTCATGTACCCTTTGCTGAAGCCCACACAAACTCAGCTGAGTAATACCAAAAATTGTTTCCTTCCTTAAAAAAAAAGGGATATTCATTGACTCAGACAGCAGGGGCAAACAAAACCATAGAACAGAAGGCCAAAAAACAACGGTACATTTAAATGATTACTTTTGTTGTTATTTATTGTTTGGAGATTAGTGTTCTTCACGTCTGACAAGACAACCAATATAGCACAACTGTGTGATTCATTTGGCCCCCTTGGAGATCAACCCTTCCCCCAGCCCTCCACCCCACTGAATTTTTCCTCAAGTTGTTTTCTAAAGCCTGGAAAATTTTCTTCCCCATTCCAAAAACAAAAGGTGGCTGTATTTTGCCAGGTGGCTTGTCAGATTCTTCAGCTTTTCTGAGGTAGTTTGGGTCACCAGGGCGCAGCATCTTCTCTGCCTTTCTTCACACAAGCAAGACAGAAAGCAGGGAAACTCCAAAAGAGCACCAGATTTGGAAACTCAAAAAATATTAACTCCTTAACCCTTAAGGTCTAGTTGGGTATCACTGTATACTGTTTAAAGCGCTTTCACACTTTTCACACAAAATCAGTTCATCTCACCTTCACTAAGGACCAAAAAAGACAATTCTTTTTCTCCAGATCAACTGGGCATTGCAGCCAAAGGGGTATCTCATGTGAGCCTCTCCCACTGACTTTTTGTTTAAAGCTGACCCTACCTTCCCTGAGGGCACCTCACAAGTACATAACACACAAGTCCTGACAGAAAACTTTCTCCCTCATATACAATGTATGCCTTTTTCCAAGCCATATTTGGTTCCCACAATTCACGTATTGTGAGGGGATATCATCGCAAAACACACGTGCATGCACACACGCGTGAGCGCGCACACACACACACACACACACACCATAATAATGTAGTGCTTTACAATTTGCAAAGCCTTTCATTTTATGCCTACAACAACTTGGAAGTAGCCACCAGGAGCATCATGAATCAAATGAGACAAACATTAGTTTGTTCAAATTGCTCAGCACGGTTCCTGGCACATAATCTGTGTTTCATAAATTCATATTCCTTCCTATCCATGGCCATACAAGCTAGCAAGTTTCTGGACACAGTTCTTCCTAACCATGAGTTCAGAATTCTATTCACCAAAGCATGCAAGATCTCCAAACCAGCAAATTGCCAAGTCTGACAGGACTTTACATACTAGACAGTATTGTGGAAGGCATTTTATTATGGAGAAAGTTTTGTGTTAAATAATTAGAAAGGGTCTAAAACATGAATTTGGAAATATATTCATGCCTTGATCAGCATACCATTTATTTTGCTGAATAGGTTGGAAATTGTAGTGTGATAAAAGTAGGGGTAAGCTGAAGCCAGGTTGAAATGGCTCAAGAGAGCCAACTATGAAATTTTCACTTGGAACATTTGCACCTCAGAAATTGACAAATGCTACAAATTAGAGCTTTACTTATTATTTTGTTGATGGTCTAGATCAGATGTGTCAAATGTGGTGTTTCTGATGCTGGAACTAGACTAAAATGTAATGGAGAAATATTTTTTAAAAAACAGAACAGATAGCATTAAAATGTGGTTTTTGTTCAATCTTTTGGGTCTACACAACTTTATGACTCCATTTGGGGTTTTCTTGGCAAAGATACTACGGTGGTTTGCCATTTCTTTCTCCAGATCATTTTACAGATAAGGAAACTGAGAGGGTTAAGTGACTTGCCCATGGTTATGAAGCTATTAAATGTCTGAGGCTGGATTTGAACTCAGGTCTTCCTGACTCCAAGCCCAATGCTCTATCCACTATGCTACTTACCAGTCCTAGAAGGTGGTTATCTAAGTCAACATGCAATCTGCAGGGATCCTTGTGTACAGTTTTGTGGATTCATTTCTATTTAACTTTGTCATCCCTTAAGTCAGTGGTTCTCAACCTTCCTCATGCCATGACCCTTTAATACTTGTATGTGGGTGGACCTGCCTAGAGACCTGGAGATGGATAGAGGAGAAGTGTCTTGGTCCCTAAGACCATCAGAAATATGTGTTTTCCGATGGTCTTAGGCAACCCCTGTGAAAGGGTCGTTCAACCCCCAAAGGGGTCACGACCTACAGGTTGAGAACTGTTGCCTCAAGTGGCCTAGTCTAGTCTATACTTAAGTCTAGAATTAAGAAAATGATGGAGAAAATGTTAATAATTCAACTTAAAAGTTTATAGTATGTTTATGTAGGTATATGCATATATATGTGTATGTATTTATGTACATGTGTATATGTATATATTCATAGCTATTTGTGTATATTTTGAGAGCCAGCTGTTAAACATCTACCAGCATACCAGTGGTAGGATCTTAGAAATCACTGGAAACCTGGGAAGTGTTTTACATCACAGATCCTTTGGGAAATGATCCTAAGATTACCTTTCTTCTCATTTGTGTACATAGGAGCTTGCACATGTAAGCATGCATGTAAGCATGTAAGAAAGGAATGGTTTAAGCTGAGTCCATAGAAACCTAAATTGATCTTTGACTAGTTTCTGATTCTATAACCATCCTTCTGCATGAGGAATTTCTAATTTATTTTTTTCTTTTTGGAGGGGGGAGGGCAGGGCAGTTGGGGTTATGACTTGCCCAATGTCACACAGCTAATAAGTGTTAAGTGTCTGAGGGCAGATTTAAACTCTGGACCTCCTGATTCTAGGGCCGGCATTCTATTCGTTGTACTACTTGGCCAACCCTGAATGAGGACTTTCAAAGAAGAGTGAAGTTTCTCTAGAATTCAACATCTTTTGAAATTTAGAAAAAGGTTGTATGATGTTCCATTCTATATGTGTTTGTAGTTTAAAAGACTGTTAAATAATGAGCTAAGATATTGAATGCTTTGGCTCTGTCTCCTCTCTACTTGAAGAGCTGTAGGCACCTTAGAAATGAATTTTTTAAATGGTTTCAAAGTAACCCAAGAAAGGCAGAAAAATATAGTCACTAGACTTTAGCAGGTTCTGCAAGGTGGTTCAAAATCAGATTATTTTCAGACGGGCCTTTTCAAAACTCTACTCACTGTCTCTGACTGATGATTTCTGACCCATGCAGCAAAATAAATGGTTCACTGATCAAAGCATGAATATGTTTCCAAATTCATGTTTTAAACCCTTTTCATTATTTAGCATAAAGCTTTCTCCACAATAAAATACCTTCCACGATACTGTCCAGTATGTAAAGCCCCATTAGACTTGGCAGTCACACCTTTCAATCATCTTCTGCGGTGGAGTGAAATAAAAATTTTTTCACATACTTCTCCAGGGTTCTGTATTTTCCTTAAAAAAAATAAAATAAAATAAAACAAACCTGTTGGAAACAGTACCGAAGCCAGATCTGCTACTAGGAATTATTGTATTTGTGCCTGGGATGGCTTTCAATGAAAATATTGAAAAAATACCAATTTTAAAATCACAATCATTCCAATGCAGTTGAAATTTCATTTTTACCATTGTGGCCAAACCAAAATTATCCTTTTTTTCAATTATGCTTCTGGACATTTTACTAAGAGGCCAAACTTGTGAGCAGTATCCATGAAATGGCACCTAACTAAAAATGGATCCATTTTCCTAAAAATCACATGCTCTTATGAAGGGAATGGAGAAAAGTCTTTTGCAGAAACATAGCATCAGCAATCAGTGAATTCTTCCAATAAGATTCTCTTAATTTTCTTAAAGATATCTTGTCACTTTGGTTTCCAGGATACTCACTAAATATTTGGGTTGACCATGATAATATAAAGTTCTTTTTGCTTCTCAAGGACTATTGTATTTTTGTCTCTGTATCTTCTTGCACACAGTAGATGTTTAATATTTGATTGTAAAGTTGAATTGAATTGAACATATTAGCTGATATGACTGATCTACCATAGTTAGGTCACTGGCCTTAAGTGGTTTTTCCATCAGGGTTAACTGATTTGAACAGACATCCATATTCCCTGGCTTACTTTTCCTTCTGACTAGTAGCACACATTTGTGATATGGTGGGTCAGGGATTGGATGAAATCAGTGACTTGAAACAGCAAAGTTAATTGCTTCCCATAGAAAATGAACCCCAAAGTTCTAGCCTTCTCTCCTTTCAGCTTTGTGCCTTAGCTAACCAAGTTTATTTACTTTATTTAAAGCCTAAATTGACTCAACAAATACCCACATAGTAGGTGCTATAAACATATTGAATGAATGAATATTCAATGACTGAAAGTAATAAAAGTATGAGTGGGAGGATTGTAAAAGAAAAAAGAGAGAATTGTAGTTAAATAAAGGCATCTCCTTAAAATTCTAAGTAACTTTTTTAGAAAAGAAAGTATCTGTTTCCTGATTATCACACCCACAGCTCTTAAAATTATAATATAGGGCTGCTAATTTTGATCCACTTTTCATTTCTGGTTATACCACCAATGATTCACAGAAACAGAATTGTTCTCATATTTTTACTGTCACAATTACAGAACAAATGCCACAGGGGGTTGTATCATTGTTCCATAGAACCCTGAATTACTCTGTCACTGACAGTGATCTCTAAGGTACCTTTTATGGAACAACCAATAAATTATCCTCTGCGAAAGTATTCTTTAAAATCAGAGTGGTCAAGGGAGGACAATGTGGAATCATGAGAGGAACACTGAATTAGGAGCCAAGGGACACAGATTCTAGTTTGAGGTATACCAATGACTAGGAGTAAAACCATCGGAAAAATCACTGTTAAGTTCTCCAGACCTCAGTGGTCTCATCTGCAAAAAGAAAGTCACAGACTGATTTCCAAGTTCTCTTCCAGCTGTGAGCCACTACAATTCTTTGAGCCCAAGTGATACAAAACAGTTTTTTCTTCATCCCTACAGGAAAGTACTTTACACCTCAGACACTGACCCATAACATAACATTCAACAATTCCTTCAGTCTACAGTCTACTTATTAGATTAAATTAATGCCACCTCAGATGCACAGCTGGACTTAATGTCTTTGTGATTAGTTTTTAACTCCACTAAAATCCTACTCTGACACCAACCAAACTGGCCTACCAGATACTCCCAGAGCTCAGCTTTTCATCACACGTGTTGTCCCCTACCCTCATCATCAAAAGGCTGGGCCCAATGTGACCATTCAGCTTATTTTATTTTACTTACTGGAGCTCAAGAAGACTATTAACTGTTTACTCCTGTTGGTCCTGTGTATCAGGTCCAACAAGAATTAGACTCGATTATTTATTTTAGTATTCTACCTGCTATCAATTTTAAGTTGAGAGGTCTATAATTTCCAGTTGACCTTTTTAGCTTTTTAAAAACTGGTGAAGAATTCTGGTTCTTTTCCTGGTCCTTAAGAACTTTTCCAGGCTTTCATCATTTATTTTAAAAAAAGTATTAAAAAAAAAGTAATGGGTTAGAGGCTTTGAAATGATAACTAAACAAACCCTGGGATTCATGTGGTTATGCCTGATCATATTCCTCATTTATCTCTTGGGGAGGGAAGTAGGATTCGATATTTAGACAAAGTGATGACAGAGTATGTGTTATAACACAAGCCTGATAACAGATTCCCTTATTTGCTAATAATAAACCTAGGAATGGATCAATGAACTGGTCCAGAGAACCAACAGAGGTGAATTCCAAATTTGAGATGGTCAAGTTGGACTAGGTACATTCATATGTGTGTATATGTATAGCTAATATATATAGCACAGTCCGTTCTCATTCAAATCAAAGCCAATTACAAGTCATGTCATCATTTGCCTGACGTTATGGTCCTCTTCAAGAATGAAGAACAAACCATAACCTATGAGTAATCGCAGCTGCCTGAATGGTGACCCAGCTGGCCAGTTCCAGTTGGGCAACTCAGCCCATCCTCTCCTTTCCTCTTCTCTCCTCCTCTGCCTTTACCTGAGGTATTCTGCCCAAAGGAGGGTAAATTTTGATTGCCAAAAGCTACCTAGCTAATTTGTGGTTCGCTGGCTAGATTTCTTTTTTCCTCAAAGAACAACCCTAAAACCCAATTCACTTTCGATCTCATGGACTGGACAACAATAGGTGCCTGCCCAAGCACCACTTAACGATTATTTTTTGGACCCTCCTGGCTCAGAGTGAACATAATTAGTAATCGTTTCTCTTTTGACCAGGAATCCCAAGGTCTTTCCCTCCCAGTTATATTTTTATTTTAATTAAATGGGTAACCCCTTGACTCACTTCTTAAAGAGTCCTATTTGCTGCATGGCCATTACCTCACTCAAAGTGAGAACCTGGAAATACCTTAGCTTAAAAGGGGCAAGGTCTCCCATTGCATCTTAAACCTTCTGTAGCATCCTGATTTATACCTGGGCCCTAGATCCAGGTGACTCTGGAAGAGAAAGTCAGACTGGTGACTTTACACAGCCCTCCCTTGTTCAAATCAAAGTCAATCCCAAGTCATATTACCATCTCCCTGATATCATGGTCCTTTTCGAGAATGAAGGACAAACCACATAACTACAATACAATGTATACATATGTGTAATATATGTACATATATGTATATGCATATAGATATATGTACAGGTAGATATGTACATATAATATTCAAATTATACATACTTATAATTTCCTTACCTTGCTGCATTATTCTGAATTTGCATGTATTCCCTCTCCTGATTAAAAACAAGAATAACAAAAACCCTATAAAATATTTCCCTGCTGTCCAAAATATGGAATTTTGTTCTATTGGTGAAGACAGGATCAAGACAGGATCATTCCCCAATTCAACAACTATTTTCATAAACACTTAAAAGGACTTATATCATGCAAGTTGCTGGTAATACAAAGACAAAATCCATTTCTCCTCACAGAAGCTTATGTTCTACTGGCAGGAGGGGAGGAAGAAAGGTCTGCAGTTTTTTGGGATTTTTTTGTAGCTTTTAGATGTTATATCCACCTCGCATCCATCAGATTGACAAAGTTGGAAGAAAGGAAAATGACAAATGTTACAGGCACTTTAATTTACTATTGGTGGTGGGAACTGATACAGTCATTCTGGAAAGCATTTTGGAACTATGCCCCACATGTTACTAAACTATGCATATAGTCTTGTTTGACTTAGCAATAATATTATTAGGTCTATATTCCAAAGAGGCCAAAGAAAGAGGAAAAGAGCTTATGTGTACAAAAATATTTATAGTAGTTCTTTTTGTAGGGGTGAATAACTGGAAACCAGCGGGTACCCATCAGTTGGAGAATGGCTGAACAAATTACTACAGTACATGAATGTAATGGAATACTATTGAGTTGTAAGAAATAATAAATGGGATATTTCAGAGAAACTTGAGAAGACTTATATGAATTGTTGCAGAGAGCAATGAGCAATGAGAACGGTTTATATTAAACAATAAAATTGTGTAGACAAAGAACTTTGAAAGATTTAAGAATTCTGATCAATGCAACGATCCACTTTGATTACAAAGGGCTGAAGATGAAGATTGCTATCTACCTCCTGTGAGAAGGTGATGAACTAAATGAGCAAAATGTGACCCACGTTTTTCTATGTGGCTATGTTTGAGTTTGATTTGCTCAATGATGCATATTTGTTTAAAATTTGTTTCATTTCTCTTTAAAATTTAATTTTAATTAAAATGTAAATATGAAATTTGTTTCATTTCTTTTTTATACTAAAGGTTATAGGATAGAAGGGAAATAAATGCTTCTTAGTTGTTAAAAAACTTTTTTAAATTATGTGAATGGTTTCATGGCCTTCACTGAAGACTAAATTTTAACAGTTTCATCCAGTATCACTTCTCTTAATTCATACTTTTTTTTAACCACATAGCATCTCTCCCAGTGATTATTCACATTTTAAAAAATTATTATATTCTGAACTCAAAAACTAAAATAAGCATTTCCATAATATAGTAGAATATAAAAAGGACTGCATATGAAATAGCAGATCTATTATGTACGTTTTGATACTCCTTTTAAATATGTAATAAAATTATCATGTAACTCTCTTTTTGCCCTTTTTCCTTCCCCCCCTCTTCTGCCCTAGAGATGGCTACTATTTGACACAAAAGATTTGATATCATCAAAGTAAAATTTGGTTGATTTACAGCCAATAAACCAAAGAGGAAAAATCAAGGCATTTTTTCCTAAAATGAAAAAGTATGATTCGAAATTAAGCACTGTACAATATTCTTTAAAGTGTCTGTTTCTGACAAACTTTTTGGCTTCTTAAAAATATGGCTTGGCTCTATGGATTAGTATCCTGCTTTCTTTCCAATTCCTCTGATTCCCAGAGAGTACTTTATCTCTATTTGAGGGCCAGGCTTCAAGATCTCTCTCTCCCCCCCAAAAAATTATTTCATACATTTGGCAAGAGCCTAACTGGTTATGATTAAAAACAAATCATTCAGACACTGAGAAAGTAATATAGCTTGAAGATGCTTTATTTATGAGCAAAAATTGTGGATGATTTAATAGCTAAAGTTTTATACATTAAGAGTGTATGAAACATGACAGGGATGAGATGAATTTTGAAATGAGGTTAAAATGATCCTGAAAACATTCATTCCTTTGAGTCTGATTGAAATACACATATTGCACTCCTCAGCCCACCAACATGTGTATGAGATACCTAATATTTTCTGCTAATGATAATGTTTATTTTCATGCAACTACCCTTAGGGGACAAATTCCATTCTAATTTCAGGACCATTTATATAGTACTAACAAATGCCACACAGGTGTACCTTCAGGCAGTATTTGTTCCCAATATCTGGATTAGAAGAGCAAGATGATATTCTGAGAGCTAGGGCAAAACTGAAAGGAAGTTGCACAGGACTTACCCGTGGGACATATTTTTCCAGTGCTAATTATCATCACTTGACACACCTGCAAGGTTTTTACATACCATATGATCCCATGAAATCAGAGTGTCAAAAACTCCCCACTGTATTCCATCAAGCTGAAAAGCTTACACCATCACAAAGGCCAAGCAAGTCACGTGGTCTATGCTGGCTAGTGCTAGGAGAGTCAAGATAAAAGGACGCTGACACTGGCCACTTTTCAGTTCCAACCAAGGCATTAGGATAATTCAAGGCGATGGATGATCTTTCAATTCAAGGTAGTGGCTTTTGGGTTTTTTTTTCCTAATCTGATGTCAAAATTTTAAAATACTGATATACCATAGGTAGTTGCTATCTGATCTGTTTTTTAAATATAGCTATAATAAACAATTAGAACTAATAAACTATCTCAAGAGGTAAATATTTAAGTTAGGCTGGCTAATTCTCATAGGCTACTAAGGATATTGTCAATCTCGCCTTCCTAGGCACTAAATTGCATCTTGCATGATTTACTATATGTCACTTGCACAAACAATTGGCTCCTGGGGACACTTACCATGCTACTTCATCATAAAACCCATCTAACACCAAAAGTCTGGTACATATTCTTAAAAAAAATCAGAGAATCTCAAAATTGGAAAGGACATTTGAGGCAATTAGGTCTAACTCATACCTGAAAAAATAAACCTTTCTATAACTTATCTGATAAACGGATCTTTGCTTAAGGAGCTCCAGGGAAAAGGTACTCTTAACCTCTCAAGGCAGTTCATTCCATTACCAGTCAGCCTACTGTTGGGAAGTTTTTTCCTTATGCTAGTCAACTACATTTCCCTCTATGAAACTTCTACCCTATTAACTAGAGATTTTCCTTCTCAGATTAAGTTTCTCTTTTTCCATCCCAAAACCCTGTACTTGAAGACAGTTATTACGCCCTGCCCCACTCCCATCCTTCTCTTCTTCACACTAAACCTTCCCCATTCTTTGACTAGATCCTAGTAATCTTATTTAGAAATACATAGGGGAAAATGTTTAGTTGCTATTTGCCATTTCTAGTTAGTAGTCAAACAGTGGTTCTCCCAGAGCAACAGTCTTGGGTTCTGTTTGTTTAAAAAAAAATAGGCAATAGAAGTAGGAGTTGCTCTCCCCTTTGTATTCTGGGGGACTTGGTTTCTACTGACATAGAGGGAATATGAGAATGCCTTGGAGGGACAAATAGGGACCTGAACATTTGATTGAGACATAGACCCAAATATTTGTATTTTTTTTCCTCAGGGAAAAGTTTGCATACATTTGGCACTCACGCTTGTCATTCAGAATGAAGATTCATGAGGAAAGTCTAAGTAAAAGGCTGATGTCTAAGAACATTTCATGCTAACCAAGAGACATAATCCAAGGAGTGTGAGACCCTTGTCTTGACAGATAGAGTTGGTAATGAAACTTGATGGTACAAGTATATTTTTCTACAAAATCATTACCCTTTGGTTTCCAAACACATCTCCATTTATAGACCTCAGCTCCTATGTTCATAAGGCACACTCACTTTGTCAGAAGATGTCACAACACTTTGAAAGATGGACATGATCACTCTCAGGGTGGCTCAAAAACATAAAACTAAGAGACTGTAGCATACATCAAACTTTGCCACCTCAATCTCCTAAGAGTGATTAGAATCTTCTGCCTCACTCACATGGGAGTCTAGACAATCACTAGATTTTGGAAGAATTTAAGTCTGACAAGAGCAATGATATCACATGACTCCTGTGATGTTGCTTTTCCAGTGGCTACCATATTCTGGTTGGGGAGAATGATGGAAAGTGTTTGCTGCTCCGATAAAGAGCAGTTGCAACATGAAGCCTCCAAAATCATGGCAATGAAGGGAATTTAAAGAAAATGCTCAAGGAAATGTGAGATTAATAGCCTTCCATTTAAAAATTCTTTTCATGACAACCAAGCACCAAATTTGCCCAAACTGCTTTTAATTGCAACCTCTTCTGAAAGATAGGTAGTAACAACAACAATATAAGTATACACTTACATGCTAATTATTATATAATCAGTTAATTATTATTAATATTTTATTTACCATAGAATAAGAGAAAATTAAATACAAAGGAATCCTAGCAGGAGATGTGGAAGAATCATTTCCATTTATACCCCACTGAAGAAGATCAGAATAATGAGATCAGTGATAATGATAAGAGCAATAACAGCAGCCCATTTATATAGAGTTCTATGATGTTTACAGGTTCTACAGTCACTTTGAGTGGACTGTTGGATCATGAAGTCATAGGGCACATGTTAGCTCTTAATGCATCTAGGGATAGAGATTTAAAAAAAAAAAGGCAACTTTAATCCCAGAGAACAATCACTTTGGTTCAAGCTGCTCTCCCAAATGTCAACTCCATCTCTCTCTTATTATAGTTTAAATGTTGTCTCAGTTTGTGTGTCATAGAATAACACTGTTGTTGGGGTGGCTAGGTGGCACAGTGAATAGAGCACTAGCCTTGGAGTCAGGAGGACCTGAGTTCAAATGCAGCTTCAGATGCTTGACACACTTACTAGCCATGTGACTTTGGGCAAGTCACTTAACTCCAATTGCCCTCCGAAAAGCCAAAAATAATAATAATATCATTGCTGTGGTTTATCATTTTTTTTAACTGTTGTACTTGTCCCCAGCTAAAGTTAATCCCATTTCAAGGAGCTTGTGATATCTTTGTGCATGTCATGAGCTGCCTTGAGAGGCAATTGAATTTTACCCTCACTGGAGACCTTGAAGCAAAAGCTGGACAACCACATGAGTAGAAGGTAGAAGGGATTCTTGCTCAGGTACGAGTTGGACTATTTTGTTTCTGAGGCCCCTTTCAGGTCCAAAGTTCCGACAAAAAATGGGTTCACACCTTCATATTCTGGAATAATCTACCTAATAGACTCATCTACTGTGAATCATTCATTCATGTACTTAGGAAAGCTCTAACTGGAAGGAAACTTAAAAATCAAGTGTTTATTGAGCGTACTTTGTGCCTAGAACTATGATATATGGGACAGAAAAGAAGTGAAGTGACATAATGCTGCCTGTTAAAAAGCTTAGAGTCACAATAAAGAGACAAGAGTCAAGATGAGCAGCAGAGATCACAGAGACTAAAGGAAATAAGACTCAGGGCCTATGTCAACCACCCTTTGCCCCACATCCAGGGCCTGACACACATGTGATGAAGTCACTACTTGGTCTTCTTAGCTGAATTTGGCTCTATAAATTTAGCAGAACATACAGGGTGTTCATTCAGGCTAGTATAACATGTCATCTATTCTAATTACCACTTTATTGTTGGTAATAGCCATTATTCTTTTGCATGAGGTGAAACTGAGAAGGAGGGGTGTTCTCTTGGTAGGCCTTGGATAATCACTGATTCCTCCTCCCCTAATCAACTTAATCTGTGGTCTCTGGCCCTGCACTAAAGAGGAGGGTGGATTGACTTAGAAAAACTCATTGAAACAAACATCCGCCAACAATCATTTAAGCTTCTTGCCTTCGTTCTTAATTCTCATCTTCATTTTCAGGGCAATTTGCAATTTGGAAAGTGCACCCACCCATGCACACATGCGTACATACTCACACGAGACCAAGCAATGGATGGAAATGGGACTTGAATATCTGCCATTCCTGAGGCCAGGCTCTTCTGCCTACTTACCCTTAATCACTACATGTGATTCCTTTGCAAAAAATAAGTGTTCCATGATAAATAGTTACATAAATTACTTTCTTAGGAAGGGGAGGGAGAACGAAGGAAAGGAAATTAATTGTAATAACTTAAAATTGAGGATAGCTACATCATATGTTCCAGGAAGCAGACTCTTTCCCTAGATATCAATTTCTCCCCCCCCCCACCAAAAATATTAGTGAACATCTCTGTGAATGAGAGAGATAGCAAGATAACCACAAGTCAGAAAGATAGCTAATTTCTCAATCTTCTGGAGAAACTTCCTGCTATCTATGAAGTAACACCTTTCAATATTTTTCTAAGATGGAACATACTTATTTCTCACCTCTACCTCTGAGGATCCCCAGCTTTCTTCAAAGTTCAGATCAAAATCAGTCTCTCAGAAAAGGCCTTTCCTGATCCCACCAGCTGTTAGTAACTCTCAACTAAATTACCTTTTATGTGCCTTGCATATTATATAATTATTTTGTATAAAAGTTAACATGACAGTGGACAGAGAGCTGGCCTAGGAGTTAAGAAGTCCTGAGTTCAAGTACTGCCTCTGAAATACACCAACTACGTAATACTAGGCTAACCGTTTAAACACACAGTGCTCCACACACCCAATAACAGATGTTGTGGAGAAGGTGCCAACTTGCATTGATAGAGTAAGATGTCGAATACAGGAGTTTCCCAGATCAATGTGAAATCACAGGTTCTGCTCCCTTTATTTTTGTACACACTTATATGCCTCTAGGATCAAATACAAAAATCATGTGCTTAGCATTCAAAGCCCTTCATAATCTGGCCACCTCCCCCTTTCACATCTTCTTACACCTTCCTCCCCACTCTTTAATCCAGGGACCCCAGCCTCCTGGCTGTTCTGCAAATAAGACAGTGCATCTCTCAGCTCTGGGGACTTTCTCTGACTTCCCCCATGCCAGGATCATTTTCCCTCCTCATCTCTGTGACCTAATTTCTCTGGCTTCCTTCAAATCCCAACCAGAGAAAATTCAAATCCCCCTCCTGGAAGAAGTTTTTCCTAACTCCTCTTCATTCTTGTGTCTTCTAATTATTTCCTCTTTACTGTGTATATGGCTTATTTGTGCATGTATACTGTCTTGTCTTACGTTTGCATGTTGTCTTCTTCGTTAGAGTGTGCACTGCTTAAGGGTAGGGACTCTCTTTTGCCTCTTTTTGCGATCCCGGCATTCTTCTGTCCCCTGCCTGGCACATGTCAGTTGCTGGATAAGTATTTATGGACTGAATGATCTATTGTTACCCAACAGAATGTAAAGTCCTGGAAGGCAGAGTATGTTTCATTTTTGTCTTTTGTCAGAACTGCAGAACCAGAAGAAGCCTCAAACGGTCCAATACTTAGCACAAGGTCAGCACAAAGCAGGTGTTTAATAAATGCTTGTTTATTGATTGATTGAATCATATCTTGTCCAAAGCTCACAAACCTCTAATAGCATATTAGTATCAATAGACAAATGATACATCAAATGAAAGGGTAAGACCAGAGGACCTTTAAGGTATTTTCTAGGTTTAAATCAGAGAACCTGGATTCAAGCCCCTCCTCTGCTCCTTACTAGTTACCAAGGGCAAGTCATGTGATATCAAAGTCTTTGATTTTCTTATCTGTGAAAGGAGAAGATTTGGCTACATGGTCTCCAGATTCCTTCTAAGCCTAGTGGCTATGATTCTTATTTCCCAGTCTTAGCTACTCTATGTTCTTTTTCTCATCTCAACTCTGGATGATTCCCAAAACACTGATATTCACTATATGTCTTTTATTCCATATTCTTCTAAATTGTATGTTCTTAAAACAGAGATGAGATCTGAAAGGAACTATAAAGAAACTGGCAGGGAACATGGGCATAAGCCTCATGATCCTGGTGAGAGAGAGGCTGGAATAGGTCGGGGAAAGGAGTACTTTCCCAATTGACTATTGGTATTTGGACCACTTTAAGTCCCAAAGAAGTGCATCAAGCCTATCAATACCACAGGAGATCCTCTTACTGCTGCCAACACAGGACCCAAATAGCCACTAAGATTTAACAGAAGCATGATCTAGGAGAAAGAAAAGAGGGCTGGGAATCAGAGCATTTGCATCGTATGCCTGCTTTTAATCTCAAATCCCTGTATCATTATGGACAGATTACTTACCTTCTGCCTCCTAAAATCATCACAGATCACAGGGCTTAGAGATGCAAGGGACCATAGAGGTCATCGAGTCCAATACTCTCATTCGATAGATAAGAAAACGGAATTAAAATATTTAAGTGGCTCATCCAAGGTTACACATGTGGTGCAAAAGAGGTAGGATTCAAACTCAGGTACTGATTTCAAATTCATCATTCTATATCATGCTGCTGTTTGTTTCCTCACCTTTTACATCTGGATGTTAATTTACAAAATTACAGGATTTGACATTGTAAGAGATCTCAGCGGACTGTCGCATTTAAAAAAAAAAGCTAGATAGAGTTAAGTGACTTGAATAGGGCAATACAGCTAGTAAACGTATGAGGACACATTTATACCCAGGTCCTCCTGACTCCAGGACTAGTGCTTTAGCCACTGTACCACCTAGCTGCCCCAGTAGCCACATTTTTCAACCTATATCTAAGAAGGATCCTCTCTTCAAAATATCTAATAAACCATCATCTAGACCAGTGGTATTAAAGTCACATAGCAAAAGGAGGGGGCACCAACACATACAAAAGGGTTTCTGTAGGCCACATATTGATTTAATTTTAAAATGTAATGTTATCTATGTTTTATTGTATTTTTATTTTATTAAACATTTCCCCATTACATTTTAATCTGGTTAATCTGGTTATGGCAATTTTCTAGAAGATTATAGGAAGGTTGTGGTGGACACCTCTGATCTAGACTTTGCTTGAAATCCTTTAAGAAAGAGGAATCTTGGGGTGGCTAGGTGGTGCAGTGATCAGAGCACTGGCCCTGGAGTCAGGAGGACCTGAGTTCAAATCTGACCTGAGATACTTAATATTTAACTAGCCGTGTGACCTTGGGCAAGTCACTTAACCCCAACTGCCCTGCACTCTCCTTCCCAAAAGCAAAAAAAGGAGGAAAAGAATCTGCTTCTTCTTGAGACAACCCATTCCACTTTCACATTTGAACCCATAACTGGCTGACAACAGATATGGATACAGCACTGGGAATGGAGTCAGGAAGATCTGAGTCAAATCTGGCACCTGACACTTACTAGCTCTGTGACCCTGAGCAAGTCACTTAACCTTGTTTGCCTCAGTTCCTTCTTCTGTAAAATGAGCCAGAGAAGGAAACAGCAAATTACTTGAGCATCTTTATTAAGAAAACCCCAAATGGGGTCACAGGAAGAGTCAGACACAAATGAAATGATCGAACAACAGTAATCCACACAAAATTGTAGAACTGGGAGAGGATGAGCAAAGTTTATCAAGAAAAAGCTGTTAAGTAGAAAGGAAAAAAAAGGACCCAAATCAAATATTTCTGCTTTGTGTATTTTGTTTTCCATATGGTCTACAGAAGAGGGAGGGAGAAGAAAGAAGGAAATGTCAGAAAACTGATGGCATTTCTGTGACTGGGGACAGCAAGAAGACCTGTTACAGATGTATTTATTTTAGAATCACGCCACAGAGAAAAGTAACTGCCCAGTAAGAAACCCGAGGTGGAGATGCTGATTATTAATTCTGTTGGAAGGAGCCCAAGGAACATATTTGCAAGTCATTCAGATTTCAAGAAGTATGATGTTTGATTTAAGTTTCAATTCTTTAGAGAAAGTGGATTTCCTTTGGAAACTGTCTCAAAAGAAAATGAGCTACATTGCTAGAAGAACACTGCGGTGATTCCACTGAGAAAGCCAAGGCTATGAACTCAGCTAGCTGCGATTAAGAATGAGGCAATGACTACTGGAAGATATGGGACCTGATGAACACGAATGCTTTGATGTGCTAACATTTCCAGTAAATGTAGTTGGTGTGCTTCACGTTTTACATAAGGAAAATAGGGTGAGTAGAGATGCAGATTTCTAGCGCCAGTTTTACAGCAAGAAAGGACATAAAAGACCATCCGGGTGAAATCTCTCATTTTATGGATGAGTAAGACATGGCAGAGGGGATAGATAGGGCATTGGACAAAGAGTAAGGAATTTGTTGTTCAGTTATTTCAACTGAAGTTATGTCCAACTTTTTGTGACCCAATTTGAGATTTTCTTAACAAAGTTTGCCATTTCCTTCTCCAAGTCATTTTACAGATGAAGAAAACTGAGGTAAACAGGGTTACATGACTTGCCCAGGGTCACATAGCCAGGGAGTGTCTGAGGCCAGATTTGAACTCAGAAAGATGAATCTCCCTGATCCTAGGCCTGGCACTCCACCCACTGTATCACCAAGCTGCCCAGAGTCAGGAATATCTGGGTCCAAATTCTGCCCAAGATGCTTTCTATGTATATGACCATGGCATACATACTTACTTAACATAAACGGTTAACCTTTTTGCCTCAGTTTCCTTATCCGTAAAATGAAGATGATAACAGCACTTATTTCTAAGGTAGTCATGAGGGTCAAATGAGATTATAATTGTAAAATTCTTAGGATGGTACTGGCACATACTGCACTATAAAATGTTATTATATACATTTAGTATGTTACTATATACATGTTACTATATAAATATCACTACACACATAGTATGGCACATATACTATATAAAGACTATATAAAAGCATTATTTGTGTGTTAACTATTATTTTTATTATTAAATATAGGTTTTTAGCTCAAGATTGAAAGCTAGATGAAACCTAAGAGACCATTGTGTTCAAACCTTTCATTTTATAGATAAGGAAAGCATGGTAGAAGGATGGGGCATTAGACTTGGAATCAGGAATACCTGAGTCCATATTCTGCCCAAGATACCTGCTAGGTGTGTGACCCTGGGCAAGTCACTTAATAGCTTGTGCCTTAGCTTCCTTGAAGTTGAACTCAATAGCCCTTCCCAGCTCTAAATCTATAATCTTGTGATAGAAGGTCATAGAGATGAAGGGCTCTGTTCAGAGTCACAGAGGTAGCAAAGAGCAGAGCTGGCATCTGAACTAAGTTGTCTGAATCCAAATCTAAGGTGGTTTCCATTGCACTTCAATGAAATTGAACTCCAGCTACCAGGGACTGCTGGTACTAGATAGAGTCACGCTGTAGATGTGGCTGAAGCCCATCTGTGTGCAATATATAGTCATGAAAAGCATTTTAGGTATAGAAAAAGAGGGCGCAGAAGTACCTCCTGGGGGATAGGGAAGGCAAAGAGAAAAGGAATTACAGCTGTGCCTGATTGAAGAGCTCAGAATGAAAGGGGCAGAGAAACAACAGAACATCTGGCTCAGAGAATATGAGGGTGTCTGTTGTGGCTGCAAGAGAAGAAGAAAGCACAAGAAGGGATCTTTGGAAACATACCAGGGAGGAAAATAGGATGGATGGATTTTAGATTGGCATGGGGGGAAATGAGAAGGAAAACAAATAAAACCACTAGGGCTGGCAAGAGGTACAATAACAACAAGAAAAAAGAGACACTGAAGAAAGGAGATGTCTTCTAGGGGAAAGTGAGTACCTTTGGTGCTCACATCTCATCAGTATTCTCAGCCCCTCCAACACTCCATTTAGGGAGAAGGACCAGCACGATTTTCTCATTCCCCACTAAGTGCATTGTTTTTAGCTTTTGTTGAACTTCTCCATCAATGGTTCCATACTGGGTACCTTCTTTATCTTTAACTACAATTCAGTTTTTCCACTTCCTTTTGTGTGTTTTCTTCTCTCTCCTACCATACTAGATTGTAACATCCTTGAGGGCAGGAGCTATTTTTCTTTTTATTTGTATCTGTCTCCTCAGTGCTTACTACAATGTCTGTCACATTGTAGGTGCTTAATGTTTAATGACTATTGAAAGAAGGCATGTATTTCAGAAGAAATAGGTTTACCTTCTGTCTATAGTGAAAGAAAAGAAGAATATAGTGGGCATCCAGATAAATGAATTCAATCTAGGCTAAAGAAATTGAGAATAACAGACCCACTGTTTAGGGAACACAGGTCCCCAAAAGGAGGAAGAATATGATCAGGGAAAAGTAAGATCAAGACTGAGATAAGCAAAGTAGAGCCCTAGTAGTCAAAGGAGGAAAAAAGAAGAGTTGGAAAGAAGCCTTAAAAGACTAAATAAAATCACACAAATATAAGAATAGTGCATTCTCAATTGGGAACATGTAACATAAATAGCATAAAACACAAAGATAGAGCCGTGAAGCTCTAAGAGACAAGAAACCAAGTGTGATTTTAGTAAAACAAACAAGACTGAGTCTACAAGGAGTGGAATTTACCATACACAAAGTAAGTGGGTTTGGAGTTCTTCATTCTGAGCAAAAGAGGGAAGGAGTCATATAGGAATGAACTCAATAAATATACTGTGGATGTTTGCAAGAAATAGAAGATCTGTGTTAGGAGATATGAGACTATAGATGTAAACATCAGACATGGGAATACAAAAGATACACCAAAGGAAAAAAATTACTTAAAGATATTGCCCTCTTCCCGTATATGACAAGCTGGATGATGACAGGAGATTTTCACTATACCTTGGGATAAAGATTATAGAGCTGGAAGTCATCAAAAAGTGGCATATGAAGTCGTATACCTAGAATGAGTCTGTAATAATGCAGCCCAGTAAATTTGTATTTAGAATGCAATTTAAGAGATCAGGGTGATATGCCTTCCTTCCCCCTCCCCCCTAAAAAAAGGGAAGTGAGCTAGGAGAACTGATGAGATCATGCATAAAAGGGAGATTTTAAAATATAAGGAAATTGACTTTTCTGATCATGCTATGAGATAACAGCTAAAATGAATCTCTCATAATCCTCAGATTTGATGGTGGCATACAGAGAATGTCCAAATTTCTGTTAAAACAGTAAGGAATGAAAAAAATGGCAAGACAAATGATCAGAGGGAGGGAAGTCTGATTCTTTCTTTAAGACAGAAGACACAGTTTGGACATGCTAATATAAAATACAAAGAAAACTCTTGAGGCAAAGTAAAGCCATTCAATATGGCCCTGGGCAAATCACTTAACCTATCAGCCTCAGTTTCCTTGTCTGTAAACTGCCTTGCCAACTGTAAAGCACTATATCAATGCTAGTTATTATTGTTGTTATGCCATTGTTATATTTTTGTTGTAATGATCACATTGTTGTGGTATTTGATTTTCAATTATAAAGAAGGACTTTATGGGGTTTTATATAAAGGAAGAGTTTTAGAAAAAAAAAAAAGAATCCCAACCATGAGGATAATGACTGTGGAAGGAGAAATGATCCAGACCATAGACTCTATCCTGAGTTCTCTTCTCTTTTCCTTCTGTACTATTTCATTTCATGTCATCAAGTAAATTGTCATGAATCCTCCCCTGGGAGCATCAACTGCCATGGATTCAATTGTCATCTCCATGCTTATGATTCTTAGATCTATTTATCCAGTCCTAACCTCTCCTGATCTCCTCAAACCCAACAGATCCAAAAGTGAACTCATCTTACTTCTCTAAACTCTCCTAATTTCCAACCTTTCTCATTACAGTTTTGGGAACCTCCATATCTTTAGTCACTCAGGCACCCAGCCTACTGCCATGCTGAATCACTCACAATCTCTTACCCTCTATATTCCATCACCTCTTGAGTATTGGCATCTCTTCCCTCACTTTTTGTTGTTCAGTTATTTTCAGTCAGTTTCAGCTCTTTGTGACCCTCTTTGGGGTTTTCTTGGCAGAGATGCTGGAGTGGTTTGCCATTCCCTGTCCAGCTCATTTTATAGATGAGTTAAATAACTCGTCCAGGAACACACAACTAGTAAGTATCTGGGGCCAGATTTAAACTCAGGAAGATCCATCTTCCTGACTCCTGGCCAGTTTCACTATCCACTGTTCACCCAACTGTCCCTTCTTTCTTTACTACATCTCTCTTAAACTTTCCATTCTCACCTCTGACATTTCTGCCACCCTAGGGTAAGCCCTCATCACCTCAAATTTAGACCACAATACCTTTCTGATTAGTCTCCTGGCCTCAAGTCTCTTTCTGCTCCAGTCTACATTCCATCACCTGCCAAGCTGATTTTCCTAAAGCACAGGTTTGATCATATCACACCTTATTTTAAAAAACTCCAGTGACCTCTTATTACTTTCAGGATCATATATAAACTCCTATGTTTGGCATTCAAAGTCCTTCATATATTGGTCCTTTCCTACCTTTCTAGTCTTCTCATACCTTATTTCTTCCACATAGTCTATGATGCAATGACACTGGACTCTTCGCTATTCCTCATACATCCTATTTCCCAACTCTGCATTTTCACTGGCTATCCTCTATGCCTAGAGTTCTCTCCCTCCCCATCTCATAGATAAAGTATCATATAATATGACGCTGGAGATAACCTCTTTGACCACCTGGGCCATCACACACCTGGACAAGTATCCTTTCTAGAACATGCTTGACAAGTGGTCACCAAGCCTTCCCAGAAAGATCTCCTGTGAAGGGAAACCCAATATTACCCAAAGTTATTGTTTGACTATTGTGTAGCTCTGTTAGAAGAAAGTTTTTTCTTATATCAAGACTAAATCCACCTATTAAAAATGTCCACTCTTTGGTACTGATTGTTTCTTTTGGGGACAAGCTGAATGAATCTATTCCTGGTATTATCCAACTCTGCTTCAAAACCTTGAAATAACCATAATGTTCCCCTTAAGTCTTCTCTTCTCCAGTTTGAAAAGCCTCCATCTCCTTAATTGATCATCTTAGGGCAAAATCTTAACCTGTCAGTTGTTCTTTCAACACACTTGGACTTATCAATATCTTTCTATAATGTGGTGTCCAGAACTGAATACAGCATGCCAAGTGTGATCTGATTACTAGACTACAGAATGATTGCCATATTCCTAATATTGCTTTCTATGCCATTTATAATGAATTAATCAATCAACTGACTGATCATAATGAATTTGTTTTTTTAAGCAGCATCACTTACAGTTTGCTCTAAGCCCCACATCTTGTTCAAGTTAACCACTATACAACCCAGTCTTCTCTATCTTATACTTTTGAAATTCATTAATTGAATCTGGGAGCAAGACTTTGTAGGCACAGGGAATAAAATACTGGGTCTAGAGTCAAGAAAAGCTGCGTTCAAATCTTAGCCCAGATATTTACCAGTTATGTGATCCTGGTCAAGTAGCTTAAACAGTCTCATTTTCGTCATCTGTAAATAGTGCCTACCTCCCAGGTTGTTATAACAGTCAAATAAGATAATATTTTTAAAGCACTGTGCAAAAGTTAAAATGTTATATAAATACTAGATATTATTATTCATACTATTAAATTTCAACTTGATAGTAGTTTGTATTCATACAGTACTTTGAATGTGTCATCTGATCTGATTTAATCCAATGCTCTAACCCATCAAGGTATCTTTGGAGCCTGACTCTGTTACCCAGCATGTTAGCTGACCATCTCAGCTTTGTGTCATTTGCAAAGTGGAAAAAAGCATACCATCTCTACTTTCATCCAAGTCACTAACAAAAAATGCTAGGAAGTATGAGGATAAACATAGATCTCTGGGGAACTCTATCTGATAATAACTTTTAGAAAAAAAATCCTGGGTGAATCAAATGAGAGATTTGAAAATTATGAAGTTGAAAATACTATAAGAAAAGTATGTGTTTTATAGCAAGAGAGGACACAAGAGAGTCTTGAGAAACACAAGAAAGTGTGTTATATATCGTTTTAGAATAGAAGTCATCTTTCTCTTAGCATATTTTCCTTGGATAATGGAAATGATCATTAAGAGCTCATGGACTTAATCTGAGTTCTAATCCACAAACCTAACTGGACTGACAGCTTGCTCACCATAATGCAGTAGAGTAATAATAATAACATGTGACCATTTGTATGGCACCTTAAAGTTTCCAAAGCATTTTATATGCATTAATCATATAAGCCCCATGATAGTCCTATGAAGAGGTTTGAATTTGATAAGCTCAGATAATCTAAGTATTTTTCCCAGGGCAAGAGAGCTACTAAGTGCCAGTGGTGAGATTTGAACTCAGGTTTCTCCTGAGTACTAGTGTAATGAGTTTTTCAGGAGAGATATGGGTTCAAATCCTAGCACTGGTGATTAATAACTGTGACTCCGAGCAAATCACTTTACTTCCCTAGTCCTCAGTTTCTTCACCTGTAAAATGGAAATAACAACACCTTGTAATACGTTTTTAACAGATTTGTTTTCAGGAACAAATAGGGTAACAAGAACTTTTCAAACCTTAAAGCATCATATAGCTATATGAAAATTTAGGAAGGATCACAACTTGTCTGTGACTTTAGTACACAGGTCTCAGGGAGTTTGATACAGAGAAATTGTGACTTAGCTAGCGTCATAAAGATGACAGTATTCATGATTATTATCACAGTTTGCTTTTTTTAAGTGAGGGTGCAAATTGGAGTTATATGGGAATTCATTTATGAATACTGCTTCTTGTGTATACTGTGAGATATCTTTACTCAGGTATATGTTTTTCTTCTCCCAGGACAGACAAGTTATTGGACAGAGCAGGACCAGCAACATGTCAAAGAATAGATTGCTTCCCCCTGCTCCTTCCCTTTCTGGACCACTTCCCTACAGTTAGAAAGGAACCAGATTTCCCTACTGAAGTCTGGGGTTAAATGAAAAATTCAAGACCAGGAATTGAATACCAGCTGTCTGAAGTGATAATCTCATGGAAAATGGACTGAATTAGCCAAGCAACATCCAGTGAAATATGAATATCATCATGATTACCTCCCATTTATAGGCCAACCTCATGGGATCAGGATGATCAGGGCTGCCAAAGAGGATAAATCAATTCATTCAAATTAGGTTGGGTGACTTTATTACTGGCACTGAGAGAGGCAGGCTTGGGGCCTTCTGAAGAGTCCATTCCCCTTTTCTCCCCATTTTTCAAGAAAAGAATCTGACAGCAAGGTATGGGAAATACATTTTGGCAGGACTGCCCACCATAATTGTACCATAGTTTCATGCATGAATTTTGGCAGCCTTGCCATAGAGATGCATGCCTGCTAGGCTCTAGCTAATGGATCAGTGCACTATATTAAAATAACTCATCAGCATTGCTAACTTAGAACGGGTGGAGGGGCAAAGGAAACGGTTCCTTTCTCTTCTATTTAACTTTTCTATATACTACCATGAGCCATGTTGGCTCACAGAATAATTTCTAGGGATGAGGTAGGGGCAGGAACTCAGGGCAGGATGAGTGGTAAGGATATTTGGAAAAGAAAAGAGGAAGTAAAAGGAACCACAGGAACCATTAAATTCAAACCCTTTCATTTTATAAATGAGGAAAATGAACCAGAGAAAAATTAAATGACTTGCTCAGGGTCAAACAGTTTAGAGTAAGTGTCTGAAGCAGGATTTGAACTTCAATCTTCCTGACTTCCAGAGAACTATCTACTGTACTATCTAAGGACATTAAAAAAATTTGTTCATGTTGTCAATTCTATCTTAATGCTCTCTTGAGATTTTCATGATGACTTAAGCCATTGGAGCCAAGGAAAAGCTGTTTATTACTCCTAAGACTTCAGCTGCCTTATACATTTCAAGAAAAAACCTGAGTTGAACGTCAGCCATTCTACAATCCAGAGTTCCCCAAATATTCACTAATACGAGACTTTCTTAGTTGGCTTCTTTAAAAATAGGAGAGTTATTTTATTCTAATCACTATAATTATCATAGTAGGAATTCACTCTCACTCTTTCAGTTTAAATTATTATGGAATCACATTTCTTCTCCCTTGTAGGGTCCAGATCAGGAGTTCAATTGTTCTTTGATCCATAAATACAATAAGGTCTGATAGATCCATGTCCAGACATTGGATTATTCCTACTACATTGTAAGGTCCTTAAGAATAGTGATAATGCCACCAGCTTCACTGCTACCTGCCCCTCCTCCCTCCCAGGGCTTAATATAATATATTGCACATATAGTAGGCACTTAATAAATATTTGCTGAATAACTGCATTTTCTTCCTACAGTATAGATAGGAAGGACAAATTACTTCTATTAATCATGTTCAGTCATTTCTGTTGCATCTGACTGTTCATTACCCCATTTGCGGTTTTCTTGGCAAAGACATTGGAGTGATTTGCCATTTCCTTCTCTAGCTCATTTTATAGATGAGGAAACTGAGGCAAATGGAGTTAAGTAACTTGCCCAGGGTCCCAAAACTAGTAAGTGTCAAAGGGAAGATTTGAACTAAGGAAAATGAGTCTTCCTGACTCCAGGGAAGGTGCTCTATCTACTGTGTCACCTATCAGTTTCTCTATTAAGGCAAATGTAGCCATAATTAGCTACATTTTTGTGTGGGAGAGTATTTCTGCCATATTCAAATGCTACATCTTGGCAAATACACACAAATATTGATTTAGTGTAGCAACTAATGCCTTCTGCATTTTTTGGTCAGATATAGAATAGAATTTTCACCTACATTTATAGGAACTGGTACACAAATATATCAATCCAACTAAATTCAGAGAACTTATTGTATATAATATATTACACAACTGGTTGACAGTTTCACTGAAAATTCAGAACCCCAAAGATTCATGACCAATAAAGAGGAGCAAATCAATACAGGGAAAACTTCTTTAGAGGAAGTGGACATGATGCTCATGCTAGAGAGCCTCATCAATCAAATAAACAGAAGGAATTTCAACTGTCAGTTGACTGGCTCCATTTCACAAAAAGACACTTTTCTTTCATTTGAGATTTTGGTATGTCAAATCCCACTCCTTATTTCGATATCCCATACCAAACAAAATGGCTCCCCACCCCAGTCATCATATTGTTAAAGGAACATGGATTTGCCAACTTTAAAAAATTGTGTGAAAGGATAGAGGATACTTCTATAAATGGGTTAAAACTCAAGACTCATTTATTCTGGGAAGCCTCACCCTTCAATTGGATGAATAGAGACTCTGCCCTAGATTGAAGTTTCTGGCAGGGAGAATTAGCTATGAGAAGAAAAAAATTAAGAAAATTGAAATAGATACCAATTGCTTTTCTCCAGTGCAATGCTATATGACCTGCAGTATTCTGTTGTAACTTCTCTCCACCTCTCAGTAGACCTTGTGAGGGACTAAGGATATTAACACGAAATCAAAATGTAGGCATAGCTGGCTACATTGGCACAGCAAAAGGGAAATTGTCTCAATATACAGACAAGACTGGGGATAATGCCAGACATCCTGCCCATCTAATTTTTGTTAGATGTGAAAGATAGCCAAATGAACACCACAGTCAGATACAACTCAATCCACTTCAATAAACATTTATAAAGCACTGTCTTAATCACTGGGGATAGAAAGAGGGGAAAAAACAAAGTAAAATAGCCCCCCCCACTAAACAGCCTACTTTCTACTAGGGGACAGGGTAGAAGACAACACATACACAAGATGAAAACATAAGTTATATACAAAAAAAAACCACAAAGAAATTTCGAGAGAGTATACTAACAGCTGGAATTGAGGTTATAAGAATGCTTTAGTCTCATTCTATGAATATAGCATTTTCATTAAACTCAACTTCCCACAAAGATACATAAAAATATGAGAGGATCAGTGATCCAACATCTACAGGCCAACATCCAATGTTATAAAAAAGCGAACATACATGCTGTCATTAGAGATGCACTATGTATCACCGCACAGGTCAGGGCTATAATTTGACAGAGCCAACATAGTATATGAAATAGATCACTAGACTGGGAAGGAGCAAGACCTGGGTTCAAGCCCTCCCTGACAACTTTACTGGCTATATGACCCTGGACAAGTCAACAATGTCCTAGTCTGTGGCTAGGACAACTCCCTCTTTATTAACTCACAGAAATGTTGCAATCCTTCATATACTCCTGCTGTTCTCAAGCTGTGGGTTATGTTCAATTTGTAACAATGAAAATACATCCTGCATATCAGATATTTATATTACATTTCATAACAGTAGCAACATTATAGTTATGAAATAGCAATAAAAGTAATTTTATGGTTGGGGGGTCACCACAACATGAGGAACTGTATTAAAGGGTTGTGGCATTAGGAAGGTTGAGAACCACGGATATACTCCCATCCATCTGAAACTGTAGTCTACAAATCATGGGATCAGAGATTTAGAACTGGAAAAGTGCTTGGAGGCCAATTAGTCTAACCCTCTTCATTTTATAGAACTAGAAACTAAAGGTCACAGAGGTCAGGTGATTTCCCCCAAATCATAAACATATAATTTGGAAGGGAGAAGTGGGATCTGGACTCCAGCCTTCTAATTCCAAATCCAGGACTCCTCTTTTTGTTAAATTTTACTCTTTGCTTGGGAAACATAAGTAGAAAAGCAAAATGCTACTACTAGACAGAGAAATATATCACTGGATTTAAGGTCAAAAGACCCAGCTTTAAAAATAACTATATCATTTATAGCTTGTGTGACACTGGGCAAGTCAAATTACTTCTGGGAACCTGTTTCCTTATTTTTAAACTGAAGAACCTAGACTAGATTTTTCCCTAAGGCTACTTCCTAGTTCAAATGTACATATTTCTTAAGTTTTCTATAAAATACTATAATTTTAGTTTATTTTAACTATTAATTCTCACTTGCAGAAGGTCATTTGAATGTAAGCTTATAGAGCAAAAATATATCATAAATGAGGAAATCCTCTAAAATTCTCCTGCCTCAAATTAGCCAACTTTGGAAGATCTGTAATTAGTTCATATATAATAGTTAAAGCAGAGAAAATCTGCTTCACTCTCTTCAGGGAAATTGATATTGGTCACACTTAGATCTTTTTCATTATGAAAGATACTGAATCCCATCCCCAACAAACTGGCATACTATTAGTAAAGGAAAGAAAGAATAGATATGTGGGGAAAATGAATAGAAAAATAAGGAAAACTGACTTGGGGGAGCAAGCTATCTCATCATAATGTCTTCTGAGATCCCTCAGCAGTCATCTTCCAAGGTGGTTAAGAGAAACAGTATAATTTTAACCCCATACAAATTCAGAACTGGGTCTTTGGTAGGCCTTGCTGTCGTTGGCTCTAAACCAAAATTCTGATTTCCATGTTATCAACTTGAACCATGGTATGTTGATTTTTAATCAAAATTATCTCATTTTATTTCCCATTATGGAAACAGTTAAACTTGTAGCAAATCGTCCTTAGTTCTGAAACTTGTGGAGGAAAAGTTCATGGTCAACAGAAGTGACACTCACCTACCAATACCATTCAGGGAGATCTCTTAGCAACTTTCCTTTCTGATTCTCAACAATAATGCCTTAAAATCTCATGTTCTTTGAGTGCATAGAAATGTCAAGGTTATAATCTTCTCTAAAGTCCATAGTACTTCTATTATTGAACTACAGAAGAAGAAAACTAAATCCAAACTAGAATGGCGAGTCCTGCCCTAGAACACACTCCTCACCAGGTTCTGTACAAGGACCTTCTTTGTCCATGAAAATGAACAATCAAAATAATAGTTGCAATTATTATTGTTACTGTTGTTGTTACTATTATAACAATAGCTAGCATCTATGTAGCACTTACTACAGGCCAGGCACTGTGCTAAATAAGCACTTTACAAATATTATTTCATTTTACCCTCAAAATAACCCTGGGAGGTAGGTGCTATTATTACCTTCGTTTTAGAGTTGAGGAAACTGAGAAAGATGTAGGGTAAGTGACCTGCTCAAAGTCACACAGCTAATGTTTGAGGTTGAATTTGGACTCAGGTCTTCCTGTCTCCAGGCTCAGTGCACAAGACTAACAATCTAGTAATGATATTCTAAGGTCAGAAGTCTGAAAAATGCTGGTTTCCATGTTCTTAACAGATGATCAAATGAAAAATAAATTAATTATAGGACTTTCCTGCTAAGTGGCTTATATGAGCAGCCCTAGTCATGTTTCATTTTGCTCCCCTACCAACCTCTGGCGAGCCATGATTCCTTTTGGTGCTTTTACTATTGGTCATTCAGTATCTGGATAGATCTAAGGAGCTCACCCAACCACATTCAAATCTAGAAATCGCTTCTCACACAGGCAAGACACGTGGGTCTTTCTTTGTATAGTATAGAAATGCTGGGCAGTCCACAAATTATAAATACAAGATAGATCCTGTTTCACTGGTGAGAGACTTTCAAAGACTGCATTAATATCCCTAGATTTCATTGTGGCAGTAGTTTTCGTAATTCTCTGCACAAGATTTTCCATGACAAATAACTGGTTTTCCCAGATGCTTCTTAGGGTCCTAAAAATGCCAGTTCATTCTTTTACCAGAAAGAAAAAAAAATTCTTTCCTAATATGCTTATGGCCATTAGATCTGTGGTACTTGTAACTACAAAGACTATTGCTGGACAATTTTACGTGTGTGTGTATTTGCTTTTATGCATATCTAAGTATGTGTGTATGTGAATGTAAGACAATTTCTCACATCAGGTTTGGAAACGATTCTTCATCATTCTTCATACAAGTAAACAAAACCTGAATTTATCCTCCATTACAACAACATTCTATGAGAATTCTGGGTATTTCAGGAAAAGTCTGTACCTAATCGTTCTACATTTCAAACAGGTGGCCCTAACGAGTTCACTCAAAATCATCAATGTAGCATTTTCAGATCTTTCAAACAGCACCATGCCATGTACACCTCCCCGGTATTCCTTCTGTTAATGCTGGGCAATGGAGTCCAACTGTATAATTAGCACCCAGGGTTATTTTCAATACTGCACCTGGTGATCTTAATTTAATTATCTTCCTTTTTTTGACAATCCACTGAACACCAATGACAGCTCCTCCTGGCTAGCCTCTCCCCAACTCTCCACTCACCTCCAGAACTTTTCATTCAGTGGTAAATTAGGAACACAGGCTCCTCTGTCTCAAAGCCAACCCAGCTATGAATACTACTGAGCTGAGAGTCCGTTTTGAGTAAAGTTTTTTTTATCTAAAATAAATGGAAGCAGCTTTGAGTAGTGTTAAAGCAGACAGGGATTACATCCAAGTAATCATGAAGTCCTGGTAACTGCAAAAAAGGGTCTCAACGATCTTTCAGAAAACCAGGAACCACCCTTGTTTTGAAGTTTTTCTCTTCTTTTGGCTTCCTTTCTACAGCTGGTGATATAACAGACAATACTCATCTCCTAGCATGGTCATAATAATAGTCAGCTCTCAGTTTTCCATGCTAATGGAATATAAACATAGCAAGAGTAAAAGAAAATACAGATGTCATTTAAAAGTCGCACATTCTTTGGTAGTTTCAACTCCTTTTCCTATCAAACCTTTACATGAGATTATGATTATGATTGGTCAGAACTTAAACAAGTAGAACAGGCGGTTGATTTAAGTTTCCTCTCTTCTTCCCCCTTCTGATCTTCTGGTATATTGCTCTAACCAGAAATTATGTTCTCCAAGGTTGAATGACAAGGAGCAAGTAAAGGAAATCAGTGTCTGAAAAACCTTTGGTAGGCTGTCTGTGACTGTACTTTCCTGTAGAGTATCTGCTTTCCTTTGTGTTTAATCAGGCATTGAAATGATAGTTATATTACACCAACTGGAATACCTTTTTTTTAATAGAATAGGAAAAAAAAGTCTTCTAAAGATTCATGTAGAGTAGGAGTTTTCAATCGCTTTTTGTATCATGGACCCCTTTCACTTGTCTAGTGAAGCTTATGGGCTCCTCCTCAGAATGCTTCAAAATGCATAAAACAAAATCAACAGAATTAAAAAGGAACACAACTATAATAAAATAGAGGTACCAACATATAAAAAAATTCAGAAACCTCATATTATGAAATCTTGATATAGAGGGAGCCCTCTTCCCAATTTTAAGATCTCACTTAAAACAGAATACACATTCATTTGCTATTTCTCCTACTCTAGCAAGCTTCAGATCCTTTTTCTGCTTCCAAAAATAAATTCCACGGGCATCTCTGATGCCCCTTTTATTTTCACAGTCTTCCAAACAAGCTGGGGAACACGGTCAAAACTGTTAAATGCCAAACTCCTAGAGCTTGGACCAAGAGTGTACAGCCATCAAGGAAGGACAGGTGACAGAGAGCCAAGCTCCCTGCTGCTGAGGGCCATCAGATCCCAGAACAACTTCAGGTTTGAAGCTCTACCAACAATCATTCTCAACAGAGGTCACACTGCACAAGCTTTCAGCTCCCATCAGAGTCCTAGTAGTCTCTTCCACTTTAAGAAAAGATAAAAATGAAGAGAGCAAGAGCACTTGGTTGAATAAAGGTCAGGTTGATAACGAATGCAGAAGAGATAGTAGCCTTGCTACCTTGCACAGCAAGAATTTTTTTTATCTCTAAGAACCATGAAGCAGCAACAAAATTTCCCATGATTTACTACATATTTCATGGTGTTTTATATGGCACTGCTTCCCTCTCACATAATTTACTGCACTTTCCATAATAATGAACTAAAGTCATGCAGTCCATGGTCAATCTGAGGCCCTTCTGTCTTCTCACCACTGAAATCTGGAAAGCCTATTAGCCTGCATCCCTCCCATCCTCATCTCTTGCAATATGCCTTTTTTATGGAGGGATTCTTCTCAGGGGTTAGACAAGGTGCCTGAACTCAAAAGACACAGAACCTAGCCTGTAGATTAGGGAAGATAACTCTCTGTCAGAAGACTGTTTAAGTGAACTTGCTCCTATGTGGAGCCCAGAAAAGTGAGTCAGACACAGGAAGCTAATTCCATTCAAAGAGGCTAATTTAACTGGAGAGTGGTACAAAAGAAATGCTTCTCAGATGCAAACATTAGGGAGACAAAGAAAGGGTAAAAAGGGAAGGGTGAAAAAGAGGGACAAGAGAGTGTAATTTAACGGACAGAGAGAATATATGACTTTGAGTCCTAACTGGACAATAACTCCTGTATGACTTTGAGCAAGTAACTTCAAATCACAGATGTCAGTTTACTTACTTAAATGATAGAGATAATAATGCCATGTGCCATTAATGGAATATGGTTGCTGTAAGGATCAAACAATAATGTTAATGTGCTGGAAAATACTTTGGAAACTAAGTGGCGCAATGCTATTACTTCTTTTTTTTTTTTTTTTGCTTCTTTGGAGGGCAGTTGGGGTTAAGTTACTTGCCCAAGGTCACACAGCTAGTTTTTTTGTGTTAAGTGTCTGAGGCTGGATTTGAACTCAGGTACTCCTGACTTCAGGGCCGGTGCTCTATTCACTGCGCCACCTAGCCGCCCGATGCTATTACTTCTAAATCTAGAATCAACGTAGATATTTAGAGTTGGCAGGGACCTTAAAAAGCAACTAGTTCCATACTTGCATTTTACAGGTGAAAAATCTGAAACTCAGAGGAGCAAATAGACTTAAATTTTATAACCAATTCACGGTAGAAACAGGACCAGTATCCAAGGATCTCAACTTGGTATAAAGAGCTATCCCCTCACTTCAGGGGCTGACTAGTACAAAGGAAAATGTCAGAACACCAGAAAAATCAAACCAAACACTGCCAGGAAAAAAATGGAATTGTCAACTTTTGGTCTACGGTATATGTTTGTTTTAAAACAGAGTCAGAGGATAGAGGATAGAGACTTGACAGTGGATGAATCCATTTGCTTGGAGGCACTGAAACTCCCCCATTAGTTTTAGAGAAGATCTCCACACCTAAAGGGTATGGAAGCAAGGTGGCTACACAGAGATTCTCAGGAAAATTTCTTGGCTGTAAAATATCTTTAGGCCTGAACCAAAGCTTAGCATGCAGAATATCTTCATCATTCACTTAAATGGTAAGTTCTACAAACAACTGTGGCATAGACATAAAATACAACCCTTTACATGGTATTTATAAAGAAAAGAAAAATACAAGGAAGACCACAGCTAAATGCTTTAAATGCTACATGCTACAACAAATCACAGGTCAAAATAAAGCACCAGAAAAAAGCTAAAGAGATTATAAAATGTTCTTAGTCGGTCAATGACTGTTCTTCCCCAATTCCAATTTTTTCCCTATTTTCTATTTGAACTCCTCATGGTTCTAAAATTGACTGACCTCATTCTCTTTTTCTCATTTCAATTACTTTTTAAAAAATCCATTCCAATTACTTTATTTTCTTAACTTGGTTAAGTACACCAGTGGTGTAGCCAGGGCAAGAATAAATTATGAGGTGGGAGACCTATGTGGTTAATGTTGGCTGTCCCCTTTGGGTGACTATATCCCTCCTCTATCATGAGTTAGAGGGACAAGAATAAGCTATCCTTGGCCACCATTCTCAGTAATTATTTGGGTCCAGAGTTTTTGCCTCCACCTTTTATAATCCCCTCAAAAACAATGACCATGTCTTATGCTTCTGCTGTATGCTCAGTAGTATTTAGGTCAACATGAGCACATCAATGTTAAGAGAACAATTAATTGGAGAGTACACTGAGATCCTACAAGAGATACATACCTAAAGAAAAATAAACAAAGAATAATCGATTGAAAGTCCATGATGGTTAAATTATAATTGAGGTCAGTGATTTTGCTTGGAGGTGAATTAGTACTGGAACTTTTCTCATACTCCTTGTCTCTTTCTCCACTCTGCCTGAGAACTGCATGTAGATGAACTCCAATATGATACCATTTGTTTTTTGTACTGGTAAGTTCTCAAGTCTGATTATTATCATTCTGCTCCAAAGGGATGTCATTCCTATGTATCCTTTCTTAATACAATTCCCAGAACACATTAGGAGCTTAATAAGAATAATCATGATGCTGGTGCTGATGGTACTTATGACTCACATAGCCCTTTAAGGTTTGCAAACCCTATATATATATATATACATATATATATATATATATATATAAAATATCAGTTGATAGTAGGAGCTTGCTAAATGTTTATTAATTATTTGATCCAATTCCTGCTTTATCTCAACTCCATTTTCAGGGGAGATTTTTAAAAATTGATTTGTTTATTTACTTTTAGTTTACAAGATTCAGTTCCACAATGCCTTCAGTTCCAAATTTTCTTCCCTCCCTCCTTTCTCCTCCCATGGTGGCATGCAATCAAGTATAGGATCTGCAAATACTTTCACATTGGACATTAGTCTGGTTGTATAGAAGGGTTGCAACCAATGGAATGAACAATGGGAAAGAGGAAATAAAACCAAACATAGAAAAGAAAGAGCATGTAGTTTGCTTCAGTCTCTATTTAAACTCTCTTCTTTCTAGATCTTTCTCTGAATGTAGACATCTCCTTCCATCCTGAGTCTTTTAGAGTTATCTTATAACCTTGTGTTGCTGAGAAGAGTAAAGTTTATCAAATATGGTTGTCACACATACACTATGTCTGTGATTGTGTACAAATTTCTCCTAGTTCTGCTCTTCTCACTTAGCGTCAGTTTGTACAAGCCTCTCCAGGTAAATGTGAAGTCCATTTGCTCCTCATTTCTTATAGCACAATAGTATTCCATTACATTCATATACCACAACTTGTTTAGCAATTCCCCAACTGATGGGCATCCCCTTAATTTCCAATTTTTTTGCTACCACAAAGAGAGTTGCAATAAATATTTTTGTATATATGAGTCTTCTTCCCACTTCTATGATCTCTTTGGGATACAACCCCAGAAGTGGTATTACTGGGTCAAAGGGTATGCAGTTATTTATAGCCCTTTGGCACAGTTCCAGATTGCTCTCCAGTCAGTTCACAACTCCACCAACAATGCATTAGTGTTCCTATTTTTCCACATCCTCACCAGCATTTGTCATTTTCTGGTTTTGTCATATTAGCCAATCTGACTGGTGAGATGTGGTACCTCAGAATTGTTTTAATTTGCATTTCTCTAATCAATAGTGATTTAGCATGTTTTTTTCATACGCTTAATAGATATCTTTAATTTCTACCTCTGAAAATTGCCTGGTCACATCCTTTGGGCTATTTATCAATTGGGGCATGACTTGTATTTTATAGATCTGACTCAATTCCATGTATATTTTAGAAATGAGGCCTTTATCAGAGACACTGGTGGTAAAAATTCCAATTTCCCACTTCCCTCTTAATCTTGGTTACATTGGCTTTGTTTGTACAGAAACTTTTCAATTTAATGTAATCAAGATTATCCATTTTGCATTTTATAATGCTCTCTATCTCTTGTATGGTCATAAAGTCTTCCCTACTCTATAAATCTGACAGGTAAACTATTCCTTGCCTCTCCATATTGCTTACAGTATCAACTTTTATACCTAGATCGTGCACCCATTTAGACTTGATTTTGGTATATAGCAATAGATAATGGTCTATGCGATACTCAAAATTTGGTTTTCTACTTTCTTTTTTTTATCATATTGAATAAAGGTCTATCAATTTTATTGTTTTTTTTTCATAAAACCAGCTCTTAGTTTTATTTATTAGTTCAATAATTTTCCTAATTTCAATTTTATTCATTTCTCCTTCGGTTTTCATTATTTCTAATGTAGTATTTAATGGGGAATTTTCAATTTGTTCTTTTTCTAGCTTTTTCAATTGCATGCGCAATTCATTGACCTCCTCACTTCCCCCTTCCTCAGTGATTCCCAAGCCTGAGGCTGTTTCCACTAACTCAGGATTTTAGTCTGAGTGGAACATTTATCTCTGGGTTTTCTGAGTCAGGGAGTAGGGATCCAAGCAACTAGGTTCTATTCTTCCATCTTGACTTCTGGGAGTTCAGGTATGTAATTTTTAAACATCCAGGCTGTGTACTTCCAGGGGAAGCTGCTGTCCCTGCTGCAAGCCCTGCATTTTCTCCTACCCAGCTCTGATAATCCTCTGTCCTGTGGTGGGATGGCTGCAAATTGTCCTCGGGGTGGGTGAATCAGTTGGGTAAGGTTCCTTCTCACTCTGTCTGTTCTCAGATCCACACTGGTGCAGCCCCTGTGGACTCTGCATTCCCCCTGTCCAGACCTTTGTGGGCACTTTCTTGGGCTGGGACTCTACCACGCTCTGTCTCCCAATGGGTTCTGTCACTCTAAAATCCTATCAAATTCACTTTTTAAAGTTTAGCGACAGAATTCTTGGAGGAGCTTAGAAAAGTTACTGCTTCCTTTCTGCCATCTTAGCTCCATCCCCTAGGAGATTATTTTTAAAAGCAGTTAAAATTCAGTAGGCCTCAGGTTCTTATATGGAATACAGAGAATCACAGAATTTTAGATTTTTTTAGGAACCTCAGATGTCATCTAGTCCAACCTGTACCTGGACAAAATCCCTCTAAAACAATGTTGACAAGTGGTCATTCTGCCTTTGATTTAGGGCCTCTAGGGAGGCAGAACCCAGTACTATTTCAACCAGCCCCTTATATTTTTTAATTGTTCTTCCTGTCAGTTTTAGATTTAACATCAGAAAATTTAAAAAAAAAACCTAACTCTTTTTAACTCCCACCCATTGCTCTTGTGCATTATAGTAATAAACAGAACATTACCCAATACATCTTCCACTATGATAATTCATCAAATACTTGAAGATAACTGTCATGTCTCACATCATGTCTTTTCTTCAATAGATTTGCATATAGATAAGGTTTTTTCTAACAACTTTCTCTCCCTAGCTATTGGCTTCCGCTAAAAATTACTTTGACTTCATTATGTTTACATTTTACATTTGCTCATTTGTATATGTAATCTCTTGTCCCCTTCATATACAGACATTTTATTTACCAAGAGATAGAAAGAGAATATTCATCTGACAAAAATAACTAGCTTAAGAGAGCTTTGAATACCTGAAAGGTAACTTGCCTTCAGATAAATGAACTGAGAAGACTTAGTTGAAAGCAGTTCAAAGACACATGTATTGAATGAAGGTTGGGATGGCTACAATACATTTCTGTTCATCAGATAATTTACATCTTACTGTTTTAAGGGTTTTGAGGGCTATAGCTGAGAATTTATAAATAAAAGAACTTTTTGGAGGCCATGGAGGAGTTGTATATTGTTTTTGTTATAAGCAACTGAACTTCAGATTTTGGTTTTTTTTTCAATCTAAGTTAGAGATAGGTCACTACTTATGAGGGAGCCTTGATTTAAGGTATTAGAAGCTATAAAAGATGAGGAGAAAAAAGAAGAGTAGATGAAGACACAGCAGTCACCTGAAGAGAGATGATGATGACACAGAATGTTCCCTGCTGCTTGAAAGAAGCAGGTAAGAGGAGAAAATTGCTTCAGATGGAATCAGCTGTAAAAGCCAACTGGAGCCAAATAGATTCCTCATCTTCTGAGAATTCATTGGAGGAAAGCAGAATCCTTTTCCTATGTAAGAAGCTGACTAGGTTTATTGCCATCTATAGACCGAGAGAACATATCAGAGCTTGCGGTTAGCCTTTTAAATATATCTATGCCTCAAGGGGGGAAATTGAGTGTATGTGGGGACTAGGTTTTATATCTGCTTTGCTAAGAGCTGTGCTGATTGGAGAAGAGGTATTGCTTCACTGAGAGATGACTGGAGAAAACTAGAGTCCTCTGCTATTTGTAGAGTTAACTGGGAAAAGGCCTGATTCACTGTTTTAACAATACTTTCATCTTTAGAAGGGAAATTATTTAGGGGCTTTCCTGTATTGTCCATCACTACCCTCTATAACTTGTGAAGGTTGAAATCTCTCATATCTCATAAAGAATGCACATGGTTAGCTTGGTTGGTTACTGCCAAAGAAACTGCTATTTAATTTAAACAGTATATGCTGTGGCTTTACTAAAACAGCTCATCATTGCTTCAGTGGTCTGACATTAGCAGAGAAGCAACTTTATTCAGCAGAAGAGCAGAGAGCTCAAAAGAGGTGCAAGTGGCATATGGTGCAAATTGTGCCCTAAAATATTACTGACATCTAATCCTGAAATCCAGAGTACTAGGTTGCCCTACTCATGTACCTGACCATTCGGTGTGCCCACTCTCCTCCAATGCATAATGTTTGCATTGGTGGAAGATTGTGGTCCAGATTTTTTAGTGGACTATTTTATAATGACTATTCCTGCCCATGAATTTTTGTTGGTAACTGTTATGATTATTCTTGTTTTTGCCTTCTTGTTTAGTAAACATTTTATGTTGAAGAGTTAACATTATTATTATGACTGATCTCATTTAGACAGAAATCACATCAGGGGGTGCTCAAGATCTACAATGGTGAATAGGAAGAGTCTATATCCCATCCCCAATACCAGGGTTATCTTTATGGCACTAAGAGTGAGTGGTAGCTTCATGGCTGACCCTCTAGGAAACAATACTAACCTGATAAAATGAATATAAGTAGGGTGAGCAAAACAGTCCTAGCCCAGGAAAAGAGCCTGGGGATAACCATGATCAATGCCACAGTCATGCTAGATATACAATGTTCTGCCAAGAGAATGAATTTTAGTTTTTTGTATCCTCAGTGACTAGATCATTGAAGATGCTTAATAGATGTTTGCTGAATGCCTTGTAATATCAAGATCCTTTAATGTCCCAGTGACCCATTTCTAGATGTTTTCCAGCTAAGCAATGTTCATTCCAAAATGTGGTATACAAAATTTAACAAAATAGTGCAAGTGTAATCTGAGCAGGATAGAATATGGTGAGATTATTAGCTGCTTCATCTTATACTCTGTGTCTCTGTTAATGCAAATTTAGGCCACAATAGTTTTGTTTTGTTTTGTTTTTTACTATCAGATCCCACAGTTGACATTCTGAGAGTGTGATACAGCAAAACCTCCAGATAATTTTCAGTTTAACTTCATTCTAATTACATCTCCTTCATTTTTACTTAAGAAGTTCATTTTTTGTTTACCTCAGCTATCAGGCTTTTTACATCTATCCATATTAAATTTAATCTTATTAGAATCAATTCAATAT
This sequence comes from Pseudocheirus occidentalis, assembly GCA_028646575.1. Taxonomy (NCBI): domain Eukaryota; kingdom Metazoa; phylum Chordata; class Mammalia; order Diprotodontia; family Pseudocheiridae; genus Pseudocheirus; species Pseudocheirus occidentalis. The sequence continues at coordinate 196,614,324 of CM053595.1, read as the reverse complement.
TTGTGCCTGTTGAGAACTTTTTGGATAATGAGTCTTCCATATAACATGTTATTGCAATCCCAGCAAATTGCTCTGTACATAATAGATATTTAATGAGTACTTGCCATATAATATTGGATCCCTCCTAGTTTTGTGACTTCTAAAAATTTGATGAGAATGTAAGACTCCCTTAATTAAGTCACTGGTAAAGATTCTAAACAGTACAGGGCCAGGTACAGATTCCTGTGGCATTCCACTACAAACCCCTCCTTCCAAGGTGAAGTTAAAATATTAACGTAACATAAAAAGTCTTTGAGTCTGGCCATTTGTCAAATACATCACTCACCCAATTGTGTTACTCTCTAGATTATATCTCTCCATCTTGTCTAGAAGAATAGCATGAGACTTATGAAGCATTTCACTAAAATCTATCTAAATTGTCTATGACATTTTCTGATATGTCTTGAAAATATCTTTTTCAAAACAAAAAATGAGGTTTTGTAGTAGAACCTATCCTTGAAGTCATGTTGGCTCTTTATTACTACCAGTTCCTTTTCCTGGATGTTTACAAATCATTTCTTTAATGAGTTCTAGAATTTTTTCCCAGGAATCCAAGAGCCTATAGTTTTCAGAACTTACCCTCCTCCTCCACCCTCTCCTCCTCCTTCTTCTAAACTGGAGCATTTGATCTTTTCTAGTTTTACAGTACCTCTCTCATTGTCCATGACCTTTCAAAGATCATTGATAATGGCTTACCATCAAGACTTAAGTAGCTACTGGAGCAAAAATGATGAAAGGTTTAGAGAAAAGTGACTTTATAATGTGTATTAGAAAGAGGAAGTCAGGCATAACTTGATAGGGACTCTTGATTTGGAGAGAGCAGATTTCAAAGGTTCCAGGAAAAGGATAGGTTGCATCCTGTAGATGAAAATTCAAATAATGCAGGAAAAGTAAACCTTCAGAATGAAATTCTGCAAGCATAAAGGGAAACAATTCCCAAGAAGAGGAAACAAGGGAGTCATCTAGAGAAAATATGGATGTGAAGGCAACTCACTGACTAACTTAGATTTTTTACAATAGTCTTAGCTTAGGGTCCTTTGGTCCCTCAAGGCATCTGGATAGATTTCAGGTAGTTTATGAAATTAGAACTTTCAATGCTTTGATTACTATATGTCAATATAATGAATTCATTTTATAATCCTATGAATTTTACTTTCTGCTTTTAAAATATTATTTTGAGAAGTCTATAAGCTTTATCAGACTGCTAAAGTTTCCATGACACAAAACAATTAAATACTCCTATTATAAAAGTACAAAAAAAATGGAAGTAAAGACAAATGACAGAGAATAAATACAAAAGCTTTGCACTATCCTATAAAGTGTGACAGAAGCCATCAAGTTCAGAATGTGCAGAGGCTAATAAGGAAAGTTAAGAACCCATCACTTATCTTCTCTGGGATTCAATTTCTTCATCTGCAAAATGAAGGGATGAGCTATCATATCCATAAGTACTTTTCCAGTTGTGTCATGGGGGAAAACGTGCACAAAGGAGAGAAATGTGGTAATAAGATAGACAAACAGTAGATCCAAGCTGTCAAGTTTCCAGTAGAAAGAGTTCTGGGATAGGATCTGACTTTGAACCAGCTAATTAACTTCTAAGAACTCCTAAGACCCAGCCCCTTAGGGGTATTATTAATATGATGAAGAGAACATTAAATATCCTTCAGAGGATATCAATGCACTCCCACTTTTCCTTCTAACATTGTTACTTACAGCCTTTAATAACATGGCAAAAAACCTCATAGTGCTGGAATATTATAGCCACCTGTGTCATAGGACTCTGCACCTCCACCAGGGGATGGATTTGGTCCAGTCAGATGTAAGGAAAACTTCAACTGCTATAAAACTACCTAGTTCCAAGCTAGACTGATTTCTGCTCCTAAGGATACCTGTGGGGGTAGATGGATTATCTTAATCTATGCTAGTCTAAAGGTCTTGGTGAAATCGGATTCCATTTCTGTCTGGATTTACCAGGCTTCATAGGAGTTAAATTTGTAATTACAACATGTTACTCTTTCCTTCTTTAAAAAGGATCAAGGAGAAATGCAAATTAAAACAAATCTGAGGTACCATATTATACCCATCATATTGGCAAGGTTGAAAAAATGGCAAATGACAAATACTGAACGGACTGTGGGGAAAAGTTTCATTAAAGCGCTTTTGGTGGACCTATTGCTGGAACTATTCCAACCATTCTGGAAAGTAACTTGGAACTATGCCTAAAAAGCTATCAAACTGTGCATACCCTCTGACCCAGCAATATCACCGCTGACTCTATATCCCAAAGAAATCTAAGAAAGAGAGAAAGAACACATACATACAAAAATAATGGTTCATTTTTTTGATAGCAAATGATTGGAAACTGAGATGTTCATCAACTGGAGAAATGGCTGACCAAGTTGTCACATATGAATTAAATGAAATGCTATTGTGTTCTAAGAAGTGAAGAGAATAATTTCAGGAAAACTTGGGAAGATAAATGAACTAATGAGAGGTGAAGTTAGCAGAATCAGAACAATTTGTACAATAATAGCAAATATTGTTAAGATAATCAACTTTGAAACACTTAGTAACTCTGATCATCAACACAGTGACTAACCATAATTATAAAGGACTGTGATGAAACATGTTATCTACCTCTAGATAGAGAACTGATGGATGTAAAATATAAATGGAAACACATTTTCTTTCCTCCTCCCCCCCTCTCTTTCTTTCTTCTGGATATGGCCAATGATGAAATTTGTTTTGTATGACTATAAATATTTATAATGGATTTAACTTCTCTTGCCTTTGGTGGGGAAGGGGGAGGAAGAAGGGAGAGAATTCAGAACTGAGAATAAATAAAATTGAATTTTTTTAAAAAAGAATTAAATATTTGGTGTTAGTGCCAAAGACCATGTGTCTTTATAGGTACATATTTCTCTGTGCATTATTACCATAGGCTTTGAGCTCCATATTTTTACTTTATCTTCTATAAAAGTGCTTATGAATACTTGGATGCCAAAGCAGTATCATGTTTACTGCTAGGGAAGATAAATAAGGTTGGCCATACATTGATTCTTTAGATCAGTGGTTCTTCACCTTCTTAATGCTGCAACCCTTTAATACAGTTCCTCATGTTGTGGTGACCACCAACCATAACATTATTTTTGTTGCTACTTTATAACTGTAATTTTGTTTTCTGATGATCTTAGGTGACCCCTGTGAAAGGATCATTCAACCCCCAAAGGGGTTGTGACCCACAGGTTGAGAACCACTGCTTTAGGTTGCTTTGGGGCTCAACACAATGTTGAGATTTTATATGTTCTTTTCAACTGGGAAAATTTGGTACATATACATATCTTGATTTCTTTAGACAGAAAATATAAACGACCACACAACTAGCTCTCTGGCATCACAGAAAATTACCTCTAGAAAGATTTTAAAATAAAATGCCTTTAATTTCTGAGGAGTTTGACGGACTGGTGATCATAATGCTTTAGCCTTTCCATCTGTACAGTTCAGTGAATTTTTAGCTCAGCACTGACAACTGCACACCTAGAAAGAAAAATGAAACATTTATACAAAGTTGGCCCCTCTGGGGGAAAGGTCCAATTTTGAGGTTCTAGGTTCTTCAGCTGTTCTCACCTAGCACCTCCTCTCCTAGAGGTTTGGGACCTATTCTAGTACATGGAATCTCTAAGATAGGGTGACAAGACAGGCTTCACAGTGGCCATGATCTTCTGTCAAGGTTGAAGGCTTATGGTAGGTCTGGCTTTGTTATTTGAAGACACTCCTATTAAAGAGGACCTGATAATTACAACTCATTTCTGAGCCTTTCTATCAGCATAAATAATGCTGCCAGTAACACTCTATAAAGCACTTTTAAGGACCATGACATCTTGGCAAGAAATAGAAGAGCTCTGGTGCACAGGTACTGCTTATTTCACTGATTCTAACTGAAAGCAAAGACTTCATGAGAGCAGCACAGATTTGGGAAATGAAGAATGATAGGTTAAGAAGAATCTATATAAGAATGGGATATGAATTTTTAGAATGTGGGTCAAAATAAGAATGACAGGCACGTGGCCAGAAACAGAGTATTCCTAAGCAAGGATGGAAAAATTGTATCTGTCTAGGATAATGTAGATAATAAGAAGAGTGTTAAATTGAAAAGGCTGAGGGAACTGGAAAAATGTGCCTATACATACCCACCAAACAAGATCCACAAGGGACAGCTGCAATGTAGAAAAAAAACAAAGGAGGGAAACCCAATGATTCATAAGAAGCAAAATCCAAGAGGATACTTACCCCATGAGTTTAGATGTCTATAATAAATGCAGAAAGTATGAACAATTAATAAAATTAATGTTAAATAAGAAAGACTCATCTAACAATACTAATCCAAGGGGACAAATTTGAATTCATAGACATAGAATTCATTCTTTATTCAAAATGAAACAGTATAGGTAAAAAGCAAAAGGTGAAGGGAAGGTGAGTACATATTACATTGTAGAGTAAGAAGATATGTGAGGAAATAGAGGTACCAGGTAATGGAAATATGGTAAAAACAATATGAGTGAAAATTAATGGAAGCGGAAATAGATTTGATGGTGCCAAAGAAATATACCATAGACCAAAAGGGGAAAAAACAGCAAACAGATGAACAGGAATGTGCAATTTCTCCAAAAAAAGAATATATTCAATATAAGCTTATTCTGCATTATTGACATTTCTCTATTACTTAAGTCTATGCGATTAAAAATAAACAGTAAACAGCTTTCTTAGATGTAAATATATTGTAAATTTAACATCTGGTTCTCACTAACTGGAATGAACTGGCTCCAACATAAAAGTGACTAAGGAGCTTAGGAAACCTATCATGGAAGATGGCATAGCAGGGAAGGGGAACTATGGCAATCCAGACATTTGCTCCAGCTATGTCTTTGACAAAAGCAGAACCAGAAAAAACTCCTAAAAGGTGAATGAACAACAAGGAGAATTGCTCTTTTCAGCTTAGTGACTCAAATTCAAGGTTGGCTGGATGCTATCATACTAACTTCCTTATTTATTTTGCATTCCAACTCATTATTAACCATTTTTATCTTGCCCTGTCCAATAAAAAGAACTTTTTCCTTGACAAAGTAAAATGAGAGTTAGACAACTTAGTCTTTTCCCATGATCTATGAGCACTGTTCAATCCACAGCAAGTGTGCTTTCTCTCCCTCTTTGATCCTGCTATCTTCCCCTAATGGAATGTAAGCTCCTCAAGGGCAGGGCATGTCTTTCTGTTTGTACTTGTATTCCCAGGGCTGAGTACATTACCTGGGTATGGAGTAAGTTCTTTAAAAATATCCATTAATTTTAATATAGTTAAGACAAAAAACAATAACAAAAATTCTTACATGGATATGTAATAAAATTCCATATAAATTTTATTTCCACATTGTTTTGATGAAAAACCTGAAAGAAATCAAATCTAGATATATTGCTGGATGGAAATGGGACAAATGTCATGGTTCTAGATAACCTATTTCAAAAGCTGACCTTGATCAGAATGACTGGCAGGATGTTTAAATCAGATGGAGGTGATAGTGATTCCAGATTCACATTGTTATTGCCTGACCAGATGGAGCTGTCCCAAAAGAGCTGTTCAGCTCTAGCTTGCACATTGTCTGCTCTGATTAAATTGATCTGAAAGCTGTTTTCCCATAGCCCAGAGCCCTGGAAATTCCTACCTAGGATAATAATCTTAAAAGAGAAAAATTCATCCATTATATTTCACTGTTAAATCCTAACAGGCATTTATTTAATTTTAACTTTTTGGGGGAGAAATGAGTTCCTGGAAGGGAGAAAATACCTCCCCAAAATAAAAAATCCAGAAAAAGGAAAAAAAACCAACCAAAACTCCAGTTTAAAAGACAAGGAGGAGAGAAAGAAGTAGACATGTTGGACTGTGGCTACAGCTAATTGCCTTTGTATCCCTTAATAAAAATAAATTTAAAAGGAAACAAGAATCACTGTGTTAAAGGATTTGTAAATGTAGTAAGACATGAGTCTTCCATAAGCAAGTTGCTCATTCTTCTTCCTGGTCTCCACCCCCAAGCCTGAGCTACCACATGAAGTGGTAAACTGGTGGAACTTTCCATAGCAAAATCCAAATATTTGCTTACTGATGCATCCTGATTAAATCCCTTACCACAAACAGAGAAATAAGGAATTCTGTCATTAGTAGACAGTGTCCCCTGATCAGTGGGAGTTCAGCAGGCTTAGTTAAGGACTTATGTTTCAGCCATCCTTTTATTCCCAAGTGACTCTTATTTCTTTGGATGAAAATCTCTTCAACTGCCCATGGATCCTCAAGACAAAGGTCAGCCTACTCTTTATGACACCCAAGGTGCAGACTAATGTAAGTGTGGCCTCCTAACAAATGTATAAGATGCTTATCTATGTATTTTTCCACTTTTCTTTGTTTTTAGCATTTTATTATTGTCTGCAGATGATTAGTACAAGCGTAGTGCTAATGGAGCCAAAGCTCTATTTCCATGTAAGCAAAATTACTTTTCCTGGTTCCTCATTTATTTATTTTTCTTGGGATTAAATGTCCCCATCTCACTCTGGCTTGAAGTCCAGTAGCCACTCATGGTCACTGTAAATCAGAACAGAAACTCTGACCTGCTCTGGTTTTGAACTAGACCAGCTTGCCTCTGCTTAGACACCCCCACTGGCCTCCTGATCCTGTGAGCTCACCTTATTAGTGCTGGAGTTAGTCTAGACACCCAATGGACTTCAGCCCTACTAAAGCTCAGAGTGCCAGAGCTAAAGGGATCCACTAGTCTCAGTTTCCCCAATAGCAGGAATTACAAGTGTGGGCTACCATGGCCAGCTGTTGTTTTCTATTATCAGGTGACAAATATATATTAAGGACTTATCATGTGTCCAGCACCATGAAAAGCACTGATGATACACATACAGGCAAATACAGGTGTTCCTTGTCTTCGAGGTACTTGTATTCCAAGGGGAAAAGACAATATATAAAAGAGGAGAATAAAATCAAGAACAGAGATAAGGGAGAAGAGGAGGTATACAAGCAGGAATACGGTAGCTAAGTCTAAATAATGAAGAATGCTTTGTCTGGGCCCTTCACCAAAAAGAAGGTTCAAGAAACAACTCCCAGTGAGAGAAGAGATATACAGAGGTGGAGTGAGGAGGCAACTGAGTCACTTAGCTGAGTTAGCTAAGTTTAGAGCTACTCAAAAGACTCTCCGTAACTAAAGTCTCTCCCCACCCCAGTTTATTCTCCACTCAGCTGTCAAATACATTTTCCTAAAGCACAGGTATGACCAAGTCCCCTCTCTCCAGTAAATTCCAATAGCTCCCCATGATCACCTCCATGGTCAAATAAAAAATCCTGTTTGGAAGAAAATGGTAGAAGAAGGAAGGGACAGGGAAGGAGGAAGGAAACCAGGAAGGAGGGGAGGGAAGAAGGAAGGAAGAGATAGAAAAGAATGAAAGAAAGGCTAGAGGGAGAGAAGGAAGAAAGAAAAGAGATAGGGAAAGATGGAAAGGAGGGAGGGGGAAAGAAAAGAGGAAGGGAAGGACGGAAGGAAGGAAAGAAGGAAGGAAGGAAGGAAAAAAGGAAAGAAGGAAAAAAGGAAGGAAGGAAAGAAGGAAGGAAGGAAAAAAGGAAAGAAGGAAAAAAGGAAGGAAGGAAGGAAAAAAGGAAAGAAGAAACAAAGGAAGGAAGGAAGGAAGGAAGGATATATGTAGAGGGAGAGGGTATTTCAGGCAGAAGGCATGACCTGTATGAATACAGGGAAGGGCAGGACAAGATTGAGAGGAGGGAATAGCATACTGTGGCACAATACTGTCTTCTCACTCAAACATAATGAGTCGTCTTCTAGTAGAACCACTGTAATACAAATACAATTGGAGTTGTAAACAGGAAAAGATTTAATATGAGGGAATTTTTCTATTTCTAAAACTGTGTTTTCCACTGGAAGAGTTATAACCCCTGGCTGGTTCAGGAGAACAATCTGATGCTACTTCTGCTAACAAATCATCATAATAAAATTGTATGTTGAGGGAGATCTGCACGTGTGCTGACTGAAACCACTGGAGTATGGGCTGAGATAGCAGAGTTGAAGTCATGTCAATGGAGGACAGTAGGCAAACTTCTCTATAGGGGATCACACCATGACACTGAAAAGTCCTTTCAACTGGGGACTGTGAAGGACATTGTGAAATTTTTCTTCACAGACACAAATTGACTGAAAGGTGCTCACAATAAAAACCATGATTGTTTAGTTGTTTTTTTTTTAATTCTTGTAGGATGTTGCAGATTATTGGAAAATGTGTGGGGGGAGGGTCTTAAAATGATATGTTTTGCCTGATTCCAAATGCCTACTCATTACTGATTGACTCCTTTTTCTTTCAAGAAAACTTTCCTTTGATAGGTGAGGGGTTGAATGCTTATGAGTAAAAGTTGACACTTGTCTTCTGGACTGTCCAGGGAAGACATTTTTTCCCAAATTTCTGAGTGAAGATTCCCTTTTCTGAGTGGAGATTCACCAAAGGGAAATATAACTGTAACATAAAGTAACACGGTCTTTGATACCACAGGCAGATTTGACACAAAGGTTAGATTTACAAATACAACCAGAGCATTGAATGAAATAAGCATGACTCAGATTTTAACTCTAGTACAATGGAAATCTAATCATCAAGTGTCCCTTCTTAGTTCTAGTTGTAAGTATTGTCAGGAGATAAGTTAGGAGGTTCTTGTCTCCTTGGGTTCTGGAACTTATTTCCCCTTAAATGACCTGCTGCCCTTCCCTGTCTCTCTGTGATCTTTTTATTTTAATTTATTTTTTATTTGTTTTCTTGTTTACATTATTCATTTTCATTACATTTTTGAATTACAAATTTTCTCCCCGTCTTGCCCCTGCCCCAACCCCAAAACAGCAATCCCACTGTAAAGCCCCTCCCCTGCTCT
>CM053595.1:196555373-196604811 GCA_028646575.1 Pseudocheirus occidentalis | reverse complement strand
AGGGGGGGAGTTGTTAGAAATACACATTTCTGTAAAGGGACAGGGACAAAGTGGAGAATAGAACAAGTGGGGGTGGAATAAAAAAGAGGGAAATATACAGGCACTGGGGTAGGGAGATCCATCTTGCCCTACCAGAAAGTCAGAGGGGTGATGGGCGAGGACAAAGGAGAGAGCAGATTGGGGGAGGAGGTATACAGTAGGATCGATGTTTGAGGGGGGTGGGTAGGGGAAAGACAGGGAGCAAATTTGTAAATCAAAATCTCATGGAAATGAATAATGTAAACTAAAAATAAACAAAAGTTTAAGAAATAAAAAAAGAAACTGAGGCTTGGAGATGTGCTCAAAAGGAGTTAAACAGAAAAGGGGGAGGGGAGAGGAGAAAACTGGTTCCATAGATAGGTCAAGACTGATTACCTTAGAAAAGTTAAAGTACAACACAAGAAGAAAAGTATGAGACAATAATCCGAGAAGGGAGCCAGCAACAAGTTATGGCTTCAGATTTCTTTATACTTAGCGCCAAAACAAGGGTAAACAGAGTGAATTAAACATCTGAACGTAAGAACACAGAATGTAAACTCTTTGAAGGCATGCAAGCACTGTTTGATTTTTTTTTTAAAAAACTGGCATGGTATGGTCAGTGCCTAGAACAGTTTCTGGCACATGGTAGATGTTTAATAAATGGTTGTTGATTGATTGATTAATTGAAGGAGGCAAAACTGACTTCATAGTTATCACTGAAGCAGGATAAAATGAGACTCCTGACTAGAATATGACTCTAGAAGGGTATGCTTTATTGCAAACATAAACAACAGGGTGAGGGATTAGGGTTGTCTATTAAAATATTCTCATTCTAGGGAATCAGAGGGTGGAGCAGTAGCTTGGGTGTGGCTCACTGTAAAGGTTGGTAGAAGGAGCAAATTTAGAGAAACAGAGATGTAATGTTGTGGAAACACACACACACACACACACACACACACACACACATGGACTGAAGGAAGAAACACAATTTAGAAAAATAGCTCATAAACCTGTCATGGAAACAAGACATTGTAGTGATGGGGGCCTTCGACCATCCAGGAATCTGGGAAAATGGACCCTCTGCCAAAATCAGAGCAGCTAATAAACCTGTGTCTAGCCTTATTGATAACCATATCCTCTAATTGGCCAAAGAGGCAACAAGACAGAAGGCTTCAGGATTTCATTGCGACCAACAGAGGGAAAGTTTGGTAAAGTGGAAACAATGGTAACATTGGGGTCAAGTCCATACATCATCATAGAATTTGTAATGGAGAAGAGGAGGAAAGCCAGGCACAGCTTAATAATTGTTCTAAATCCTAAGAACACAGAATTGAAAAGGTTCAGAGAAAACAAAGGTAGGATTCAATTGTGGAGGAAGGTAAGCCCAGAAGAGAAAAGTACTCAGAAATGAAATTCTTAAGATATAAGCAAAAAGGTTTTCTGATAAATAAGAAAAAAGAAAGCTGCCTATAGAAGCTGACATGGTTGCACAGGACACTTATTCACGAACCAATTCAGAAGTTTTTTTCAAACATGCACAGGCAGAATGGATGCAAGAAAGGGCAAGTAACTGTGGCAAAGTCTTAAAAGGAGGACAGAAGTGCTAAGGAATGATATATGCTGAGGTAGGTAATAAATGGGACAGTTGGGTGGTGCAGTAAATAGAGTGCCTGACCTGGAGTCAGGAAGATCTGAGTTTAAATCCAGACTTAGAAACCTATTAAGCTGTATGAACCTGGGAAGTATTTTAACCCTGCTTGCCTCAGTTTCCTCATCTGCAGAACAAGCTGGAGAAGGAAATGGCAAAAGGTTCTAGTGTCTTTGTCAAGGAAAGTTCAAATGGAATCTCAAAGAGTTAGATGCAACTAAAAAATGACCATCAATAAAACAAGACAACAACAACAAAAGGATTAAAAAAAGGGGTATGTCAAAGGCAAGAGGAGAATCAGAGAAATGAGGGTGATGATGAATTGTGACGAGAAGGCTGAACCACTCAACTCTTTTCTAGACACTTAAATTTTGTTGAATCTGAAGAAGAGTCAGAGAATGATAAGATCTAACAGTTGTACCACATCCAAATTGTGTCTGAATAAGAATCTCTTCAGCAGCAACTCTGCCGAGTGACCCTCATCCTTTTTCACCTCTTTCCACATGCAGTGGATCATAGTTTTGTCCTCCATATATGTTCTCCTGGATATCTTCAGATTTCCCCCTACTTTATCTGATCACTTCTCAGTCTCCTTTGCTAAATCATAGCCAATATCTTGCACCTTAACAGAGGGTACCTTCCCTCCTGGACCAAGGCTCTGCCCCAGCCCCTCTTCTCCTTTCCTTCTACATTCTCTTGGTGACCTAAGGAGCTCACATGGGTTTAATTATCATCTCTATGCTAATGGATCCCAGATTTATACTTCTAACCCTAGTTTCTTTCCTAACCTCCAGCCCACATCACCCATTGCTTCATATGCATTTAGAACTGGATGCTCTAGACCTCTGAAACTCAACATTTTCCAAACAGTCCTCATTATCTTTCCCCTCAAGCTCCCCCTCCTTCTGAACTTGCTTATTTCCATTGATTTCTGAAAAAGGTCTGGGTGTGTTAGTGGACTAAAAGCTCTTTACACATCAACACTATGATATGACACCCAATACAGGCTAACATAATATTGGCCTGTGCTTAGACAGGCAAGTGTGTCCAGCATTAAAGAGGCTCACTATGGAGGTGGATAGAAGCAGGAAGCTTAGAGAAACAGAGGTGTTATTTTTGTGGAAATACACACACACACACACAAACTCTTGGGCTGAAGGAGGAATTACAATTTAGGAAAACAGCTCAAATCTGTCATGGAAGCAAGATACTATAGTGATGAAGGCCTTCAACTGTCCAGGAATCTGTGGGAATGTCCCCTCTGCCAAAATCAGAGCAGCTAATAAAAAGGAGCGTCCTTCTGTACTCTGCAGGACACTGTGTTTAAGATTTAACTCTGGCTACTTGATAAACTGGGGAACATCGAGTAGAGAGCAACCAGGTTGAAGAAGCTTATGTATTGTGAGAGTTAGTTAAAGAAATTGGGTATGGATGCTTAGATTGGAAAAGGGAAGACTTGGGGAGAGAATATGATGACTCTTTAAAAAAAGTAATTAAAGAGGGGTGGTTAAGTGGCACAGTGAATAGAACACAGGCCCTGGAGTCAGGAGGACTGAGTTCAAATATGGCCTCAGATGCTTAACACTTACTAGCCATGTGACCTTGGGCAAGTCACTTAACCACAATTGCCCTGCCTTCTCCCTCAGCAAAAAAAAAAGTAGTTAAAGGGGTATTATATACAAGAGGGATTCATTTGTTTTCATTTAGGGTAGGACTAAGAATAGTGGGTAAAAGTCTGAAGAAAACGGATATAGATTTAACAAAAAGAGAAACTTTCTTAATGGATTGCTTTGGGAAGCAACAGTTCTCTTACTGGGATGGTACAAGTAACACGTAAGTAGTACTGTAAAGGATAACTCTTGGTCAGCCCTATGTTAGATAAGATGGCCTCTGAAATCCCTGTCATCTCTGATATTGCCCGACTCTACAACAATTTTTCTTAAACTACATAAACAAGTAGAATCAGGGCCAACAAAAGAACTCTGATCTCTCAATTCTTGTTTCACATTTTAACCATTGTGTCCTTAATCCCCTTCAATAAACATTTATTTTTCAATTTTTAAACATTATTATTTAAAACAAATTTTTGGAGGTGGAGGGCAGGGCAATCAGGGTTAAGTGACTTACGCAAGGTCACATGGTGAGTAAGTGTTAAGTGTCTGAGGCCACATTTGAACTCAGGTCCTCCTGACTCCAAGGCAGGTGCTCTATTCACCATGCCACCTATTTAAAGTTTTGATTTCCAAATTCTATCCCTTCTTCCTTCCTTCTCCCGCAAGAGAGTAAGCAATCAGATATAGATTATACATATACAATTCTGTGAAAAATGTCCAAATTAATCATTTTATACAAGAAGACTCAAATAAAAGAAAAAAATGAAAGAAAGTAAAAAAAAATAGCACGCTTCAATCTGTAGTCAATCAATCAATATCAGTTCTGGAGGCAGATAGTTCATTTCATCCTTAGTCCTTTGGAAATGTCTTGGATCATTTTATCAATGAGAATATTTAATTCATTCCCAACTCTTTATCGAACAACATTGCTGTTACTGTGTACAACATTCTCCTGGCTCTATTCACTTCACTATACATCAGTTCATACAAGTCTTTCCAAGTTTTTCTGAAATAATCCTGCTTGTCATTTCTTATAGCACAATAATATTCCATTACAATCATAAACCACAGCTTGTTTAGCCATTCCCCAATTGATGAGTATCCCATTGATTTCTAATTCTTAGCCACTACAAAAAAAAAGCTTCTATAAATATTTTTGTACAAATAGATCCTTTTCCCTTTTTTATGATCTCTTTGGGATATAACCTAGCTGTAGAATTGCTAGATCAAAGGGCATGCATAATTTTATAGCCCTTTGGGTATAGTTCCAGATTGTTCTCAGTAGTGGTTGGATCAGTTCACAACTCCACCAACAGTGCATTGAAGTGCCAGTTTTTCCACATCCCCTCCAACATCCATTATTTTCCATTTTTGTCATATTAGCCACTCTGATAGGAGTGAGGTGGTACCTCACAGTTTCAACAAATATTTATTAACAACCTACTCTAAACAATGCATTGTTCTAGGTGCTGCCATACCTTATCAGCCATTCACCATACTAATTATTATTTTCACAAGTATCAAGCTGAGAGGTGCCTAACATTTTTTTCCTTTAAAATTTTTTAAATAAAATGTTTTTAAAAAATAAAGTTTTCTTCAACCATGCATTCCCATTCATTATTTTTTGGGATCCTCCTGATGAGGAAGGCTGCAGTTTGGTTTCTGAGAAGCCCTTTTCTAGTGAGAAGATCCAACTGAATTTTATCATAATTTCTGAGGCTAGAAATGACCACAATCAATACTGAAATTCTAGCTCTGAGTAATAACACTTATCACTTAGCTTTGGAGATAGAAATTGTGGGGACTGGTAAAGAAAAGTTGAAAAGTCCATTAAATGGAGGAATTTTAAAGAAACATTCCAGGGGCCTTATTTCAGTTTTCAAGTCATTCATCTTAGAAATAATTACAAGGCCTGTAACTCCAGGTCTTTAAAATAGTTCTAGCAACTCTCCTAATAAAACAGTTTTCATCAAAAATTCCACAAGAAACATACTTTTAAGGAGTTCTCAAATGAAGGTTTATTGAGGGTGCCATCTTTCATCCTATCTCCCATATTTGAAACCAAGATATTATCTTTGACCCTTCCTTCTCTGTCATCTCTTCTACCCTACTGGCTTCCAAGCCTTGCCAATTTACCTCCACCATACCTATAACTTCTTCCCCCCACTCATCTATTCCCACTGCCACCATCTTGTACAGGCCCTCATTGCTACCCAACTGGGTTATTATGATTACCTCCCTTTTGAGTTCATTCCTCTTCTATTCATCCCTGCTCCATTAAACTCTTTATATATTCCACAAACTGGGACCTCCATAAACTGACAGTGTTCTACCTTTCTGGCCTCATCTGATACTCTTTACTATCACATACTCTATATCCTAAATAAAATGGATTAGTCTTTGTTCCCTAGACATGCCTTATAAATCTGGGTATTTGCTTACATTATATCACAAGCATGCAATGTCTTGTTTGCCTGCTGAATGTCTGTCCATCCCTGAAGTCCTACCCTAGCGTCACCCTACCCATAAAGCTTTCCTTGATTCCTAGAGCTCATAACCACCTTGTCTTTTTTGGATTTCACACAGCACTTTCGTTTCATACCTTTCTAATGCTCTTAACATTTAAGCCAGAGGGGTATAATAGATAGGCAGCTGGTTGGCACAGTGGATAGACTGCCGAATCTGGAGTCAAAAAGACCTGAGCTCAGACCTGGACTCATATATTTACTCTGTGACCTTGGGCAAGTTACTGAGCCTCAGTTTCCTCAACTGTAATATAAGGATCATAATAAAATCTACCTCCCAGAGTTGTGGTAAGGATAATCAAATATTTATAAAGTGCTTAGTACAATGCCTGGCATGTAGTAGGCATTACACAACTGTTTTAATAATGATGATGATGATGATGATGATGATGATGATGATGATGATTCAGTCTTTTAAGTCTAAAAGAACTAGATTTAAGTATTGACTCAAATACCAACTGGCTATAGTGACTCTGGGCAAGTCACCTAACTTTTCAGTGTCCTACAAAGCAGGTGCTGATACACATTTGATAGGGAATATCCTCATCAGATATTCCCTATGCAGATGAAATCATAAATCTAGTCCCTGAACAAGTGCTTATCATTAATCTTTATTTTTTTAACCATTTTATTTTTTTAATCTGCCATGCCCTGAAATCCTATTCCAACGTATCACTGCAATGCAGTAAAGACCCTGGATAATCAAATGCTATGTCACCAGATTACCAATTTAAACAGGTCTAATTGAGCTGGAAAGATCTGGGGTTACAGGTCTAGTAAATGACTATATGCCCACCATGTGAGGTCTATCATAGCAACATGAAAAAAGACTCCTAACCAGACTGATTTCAGGGTGACAAACTTTTCAATGTCAAGACTCCAAAGAACATTTAAATAGTAGAGAATACTCAAGGTAGCAATGGGATAGAAACTCAATGTTGACTCTGGAGCCAGAGGACTTGGGTTCAAATCCTGCTTCTGATAATCACTTACTCCCTGTATGACCCTGGGCAATCTACTTAATCACGGCAAGTTTCAGTTTCCTCATATGTAAAATTAAGGGGTTTGAGCTAGTTAGCCAGTGAGATCCTTTTCTACCATAGTTTTATAGTCTTACAACCCTGATGTAAATACATTAAGAAAGCTAAGTCAATAAAATCCTCTATCCTTTAAGAAGTGTGGTTATTTGGGTATATGCCCTATTCCCCCCTATTAAATTATAAAGTCCATGAACACAATGACATTTTTTATCCAAATTTTCTATCTCTTACAGTTCCTAGTGTTCTGTACAAAGTAGGCACTTAGTATGTTTGCTCAACAAATTGGATTTAAGGCAATCAATAACAACTGCCTTGGCTATAAAATGATCTGTTCCTGGCCTGAAAACTGAGAGCTCAGTGATGAGAAGGAAATGAGACTGGAGTAAGAGAAAAAAAAAACTATTATTAAGTAACAGCCCAACAGTCATATCCGACTCTTTGTGACCCCATTTGGGGTTTTCTTGGCCAAAGGTACTGGAATGGTTCCCCATTTCCTTCTCTAGTACATTTTACAGACGAGGAAATGGAGGTCAATAGGGTTAAGTGACTTGACTAGCTTAAGAGTGTGTGAGGCCACATTCAAACTCCTGAAGATGAATCTTCCTGACCCTAGCCTGGTGCTCCATCCACTGTACCACCCAGCCTAGCAAGCTTCAAATCTCTGTTCTCTCACTTTCTACACCTGTGACCTTAGACAAATCACACTGCTTTGTTGATTTCAGTTCCCTCATTTGTCAAATGAGGGGATTTGACAAGATTAGAGATCGGCAAACTATAGTTCACAGGCTAAATATTGTCCACTTCCTGCTCCACCTTGTGACTTGTGCCTGAGCTTGTCCTATCCAGATTCAAAAAGCTTCTATCCTTGGGAGGTGTCCTGAGAAAAATGAAGAAAATATCATGTCAAATGACTGGGAAAGGTAGAAGCATTTATTAAACTCTTAGTGTATGCCTGGCACTATGCTAAGCACTTTACGTTGGTAATAGTAGTAGTAGTAGTGATGTGGGCAGGAACTAGTTAAGTAGAAACTTCATGGACTTAAGAATGAAGTAGCCTGGGGGCGGCTAGGTGGCGCAGTGAATAGAGCACCGGCCCTGGAGTCAGGAGGACCTGAGTTCAAATCCGGCCTCAGACACTTAACACAAAAACTAGCCGTGTGACCTTGGGCAAGTCACTTAACCCCAACTGCCCTCCAAAAAGAAAAAAAAAAAGAATAAAGTAGCCTGGAAACAGTTAAGTAATGAACGTATCCAAAGCAGAACTTAGAGCCAAATCAATCGCCAGAAGCAGCTATGTGACTAAGCCTGCACCCCCATGCCCATTCTCCTGGTCCCTACTTCACAGTTCCCTGAAGATAAGAATAGATCCCGGTACCTCAATGTCAACTAGTAATCAATTAATTATAGAAGAGTAACTGCTTATACCTGGATACCAATTTAGTTGTAGTTACAGATTACACTTGGATACCAACTTAGTTATTGATTATGTTGTTAGCAACCCAAAATGGTATAAGAGACCCCGGACTTCTGTATTGCCCCGCTGTTCCCTTAATTGGCATGTGGGGGACAGTTGCCAGCTGGCTAAATTAATTTCTATTAAAGCTCCTTAAAACTTTTGACTGGACTCTGTGGTCACTCTATTAATACTTGCTATTTCACCTAGCTGTAGTAGTAGTAGTAGTGGTAGTGGTGGTAGTGGTGGTGGTGGTGGTAGTAGTAATAGTAGTGGTAGTAGTAGACTGGGAAAGGGTTAAGAAGAGACTGCTTCCTATTTTCAGATAAGCAATTCAAATAGTAGAATGGATTACTAACAGGTGAGATTTGATTTGATTTTTATTTTATTTTTTTTACTTTTTGGAGGGGAGATGGCAGGGCAATTGGGGTTAAGTGGCTTGACCACGGTCACACAGCTAGTTTTGTGTTAAGTGTCTGAGGCTGGATTTGAACTCAGGTCCTCCTGACACCAGGGCCGGTGCTCTATTAACTGCACCACCTAGCCGCCCCGATTTTATTTATTTTTAAAAGAATAATAGTAACCTGTAATAGCTTAAATTTAATCATTGTATTAGAGGCAGAGAATTTATTGAAGTCAATACCCAAACTCCCACTTTTAAAAAAGAACAAAAATGATGGAAATTGTAACTTGAGTGCTGTTTTCAATTGAATTCCTCAGTTCTTAGTGATAATATACAGGCTTATAGTCATGCAGGTATAGTCAGCTGAGGAAGAGGTAGAGTCACACTGCCTTAAAGGTAGCCCTGCAGACTAATCCCCTGTCAGCCAGGTGACACAAATGCTGGAACGAAGGAAGATCTTAGTTCAAATCCAGTCTTAGACATGCAGTAGCTTCTGTGACCCTGGGCAAGTCACTTAACCTCTGTTTATTTCAGTTTCTTCATTTGTAAATAATAATAATACAACCTATGTCACAGGGTTGTCATAAGGATCAGCCCAGTGTCTGGGACTCTGGTACATAGTGTTTGTATAAATGCTAGTTAACACCTTCATCATCATCATCATCATCATCAATATTACTCCTACTCCTACTATTGTTACTAGTTGTGTGACTGTGTGCTTAACTTCTAACTGCCTCAGCTTCCTCAACTGAAAAATAAGGATAATAGGAACATCTACCTCCCAGGTTGTTGTGAGGATTAAATAAGAGTTTAGCACAGTCCCTGGGATATAATAAGTGTTATATTAATTTTAGTTATCATTACTACTTTTACTACAACTACTACTATTTCTACTATTCCTACTCCTACTGTACTACCACCACCACTATTACTACTACTACTACTACTACTGCTACTACTACTACCACTACTACTACTACTACTACTACTACTACTACTACTACTACTACCACCACTACCACCAACATAAAGTGCTTAGCATAGTGCCAGGCATACAGTAGGAGTTTTATAAATGCTTCTACCTTTCTTGTGGATGACCAACTGTTGGTGCTTTTTGTTTGTTCTTTTCCCCTCCATGGTATTTCTCTCATCACCTACCCTTCCCTGACAACCCAACCCAACCAGCTTTGAGTTCTTAATTCCCAGGTTTAGTTTACAACTTCCCAACTATCCCTTTTGCTCAGTGGTCTTTGCAGCTTCTTCTCTATACTTCTGTCCTGCTGTCCCCTCCCCACTCTACACACACCACATTCTCTTCTCTCCATCTCCTCTTTTGTGCATATAAATGCTGCTAAATTTCAACATTTTTCATCTACTAGATCTCTGGTACATTTCAGCCCTAGTCCTTCATCATGTCTCTGTAAGGAGTAGGGCTGTGACATCTGAAAATCTAACCAATTCCAAATTCCTTATAATGGCATTACTTAGCAAGGTGCCTGGTTCTTAGTAAGGACTTAAATGCTTGCTGACTTATGACAACAATAAAAACAAGTAACATTTATATAGTACAAGCTTTTTATTCTACCATTACCATAGCCCTGGAAGGTAGGTGCTGTTATTATCCCCATTTTATACAGGGGGATATACTATAAAACACTAGTATACACCACTATTCATCTGTTTCAGGTTTTCAAGTATCCCAGAAGCCTTAAGAGAAATATCAGAGATGTCAGGTCCATCATCTTACCTTCTACCTGAAGGATGGAGGCTGAAAATATTCCTGTTTTGGTATTTAACTCTTTTTTCTTGTCTGCCCCACACTAAGGTAAAACAGTATTGTTTACAGAGGAGCCTTGTCCTTCAGATTTTCATGAAGAAGTGGAAATTTTACTGTCAATAGGGAACAGCTTAGTAGAGGTATCTAAGACTCTCCTTCCTTTGCGGTCTTTTGTGGAGGTGGCTTGTTAGCATTCTGGATGGAATGTCAAAATATCAAGAGATGAATGATAGATTTCTTGTTGCTTTTAGAGATCCTACTGCCATCCCCTTCTCTCTCTCTCTTGTTTTCTCCCTCTTTCTCTCTTCCCACCTCCATATTTATATATATATATGAATAATATATCGATATAATACATATTATATATGTATATGCAGCTAATATATCAACACAATACTGTATGTCATATATTAATACATTTCTAATACATCAATATAATGCTATATATTATATGTTTACAAATGTATATGTGTGTGTTGCTATTAACACAACGAGTTCATATATACTGCAGATGACAGCACTGCCTAGAGAGAGCCCTGGATTATTTTTGTATTTCCTGACCTGGGGGCACTGAGGCAACATGTGGTTTAAAAATGAACAGATATTTAAAGTGATGAGGGCGCCCAGGCCAGGTTGTCAAAACGTCAGCTTAATGAATGCGTTGCTTCCTCCAGTTCTGTTCTCCATTAGACTTTGGGCAATGGTTGTCCAAAAGTCCATGTTCCAGTTGGCCAGGGGCATGATCACTCCTACACACCAAAATCGCAGGGAAGTAGCAGCTGAGCTCTCACTAATGAAAAGATATTTTTGATCAAATGAGGGCACCTTAGTCTGTTCTGACCTGTCTCCTCCCTGTGCTTTCCTTTGAGTCACCTTGGCAGTACTGCTCTAGAGATAATAATGGCTTCATGATCATGTCCAATGGCACCTATCATATTACAAATTGACCCTTGAAATGTTTTCATTCTCCATGAAGTATTTTTCCTGGCATATCACTAACATACAAAGAAAAATTCTTTCCTTTTTTTTCTTCTTAATAATTCAATACAAAATCAGCTATCGTTAAGGCTCCAAACAGTCTGTTGTAATTCTTTAATACGCTCTAAAAATTATAAGCCACATCAGGGTATGTATGACTTGGCCATCAATACTGCCCTTTGGGTTGGTTGGTCTGTACTCTCCTACCTTCCTTGCACATCATTTCTTATAATACACCCAGGTTATGCACTGATAACTTCAAACCACATAATCTGGTCAAATGCCCTCTATTCCAAAACTCATTGGAGCATCTGGCATGTGACATTTTTCAGTTAGATGTTAGCTTTTCTGAGTCTTAGTTTCCACATCTGTAAAATGGGAAGGCTGGATTAGATAAAAGATTTAGAGTTAGTAGGAACCTTAGAGATCATCTAATCTAACCTTACAAATAAGGAAACTGAACCCCACAGAGAAGAAGTCAAGTCAAATCAATTAGCATTTATTAAGCACTTAGATACCAGGTATTGGGAATAAAAAAAAAAAGCAAAAAGAAGAACAGTCCTTGTCCTCAAGGAACTTACATTCTAACAGAGGAAGATAACACTTAAAAAAAGGGCAAAGGGTGGGGGTAGAGGTAGAGGTTACAAAAAAGTAACCAATGGGGGAAAGACGGCAAATTCAAAAGAATCCGAATCTGAGTTGGGAGGGAAATGAAAGGTGTCTGGCGTGGCCATTTCCTCAGAAAGGAGGTTCTGAGAGAAACTCACCAGTGTGAGAAGATTGCAGGGTAGCAGGATCTTACTCAAGGTCCCATAAATGGCAGAATTAAGATTTAAATCTATGTCTACTGACTCCAAATCTAGTTTTGCTGCTGAAACGCATTGTCTTCTGTAGCCACTAAAATCCCTGACTCTTCAATTCTGTGACCCCTGACATTATTTTGGTCTCCATTGGCCTGTGATTTTCTTTTCTTTGCTCTTTCATAAAAAGAAGTGGGAGGACTGGCCAAGACCACCATCCTAAGAAAGACAAAGTGAAAGGAAGACTTAGGGACACCAAGGTGGATGTGAGGTCATAGAATAAGACCAAGTTGGGGCCTGGGAAAAACAATGAGCAACTTCTGACACCTTAACAGAACGTTCTTTCTATAGACCACATTTTTTGATATTATGGCCACCCTACAGATATTCCAAACTTCTGAATGGGAATGGAAGAAGAGAAATGGAAAGGGAATGCTTAGTCTAGAGATATAGCCTACACCAAACTAAACCGACCAAGTCATATGCTGGATTGGAAAGCCCCAGATTATGACAACATGCCAGTGAAACATTCCATGGACCTATTTTTTTGCTTCTTCTCTGTCCTTCCTAATTATCTACTAGAGAGCCTCACCCCACAGACGTGGTGGAGGCTTTGGATTCAGTGGTGGTCAGGAACTTGGAAAAGGGGAGAAATTATTCAGAGAAGAGGAGGAGAACATTGTGTGATATAACAAGAACCCTCACCTCCAACCTGGAAAGCTCACATTATCACAGAGAACAGTCATTGTACACAATGTGACTTTCAAATGTTGGCAGCAACTGCCTAAGTCACAGCTCTGCAAGTGACGCATGCAAGACACAAATGCTTAACAGGTTTTTAAAAGGTCAGAACAGTTTCGCTGAGTAATTCTAAAAGTGTATATTTTTACCTTTCCATTTGGGGGTACTGAGAAATTCCTACAAAAATTTCAGCAACTCCATTCATTGCCAACCAGTTCCAGTTTTTTGGGTGGCATCCACAGAGAGGTACTGTCCATCTAGCTGTACTTCTGAATCTCTTCTCTACTTTCATTTTCTCAAATCTTGCCTTAGACATTTACAAACTGAGTGATCACGGACGTTTAATCTCCCCAAACCTTTTTCCTTATCCCTAAAATGGGGAAAATAGTACTCCTACTTTTCTCCTCACAAGGTTGACATGAGGAAAGTACTTTTTAACAAACATTAAAGTAATGTAGAAATATGAATTGTATCATTATTCTACCATCATCCTACCCTCTACCTAATCTGCTAACTAGATGGTGCATTGGAATGCCAAGCATGGTAATATCTCACTTGTCTCCATTTTATTTCCAAGAAATAATATTTCCTGACTTTGATAAGCATATCACTAAAGATTTTACCCTTCAAGAATCATTTTTTTAATGTGAACCTTTTTGATCAAAATCATTTAAGAGTATTCAACCACCAGCTGGCATTAACAGCAATCAGTTTTATCCCATACTGTTAAAAAAAAAGGGCAATAAAGGTAGGCGTTCCCAAGAACACCACAGTGGTTATACACATGCAGCTCTCTGGATGAATATGTGCCTAGGAAAACAAGTTCTCTGAGAGACAGAAACCTTCCATTCCTTAGTTTCACCAGCTACTTCAGAGTTGTGCCAACTCATTATCTCAAATGTATGTGGATTTATTCAATAAGAAAACAGCTCTAAGCCCCCACATCCTGGCAAACAATGCCATCTCTTTAACTAGATGTCTATGTTAGTCTTGTGACATGAAATAATGAAACTGCTCCCCAAAGAAATAGACCTAATGCTTAACTGGGCATAGGATTTATAAGTAGATGAATAGTGAAAAAAATAGCAAGGACAAGCAAGGGAGAGGTGGTATGATGGAGGGACCAGAGAGTTAGCCTTAGAGCCAGGAGAGCCTGACTTCAGGTTCCACTTCAGCACGTAATAGTTGCATAACCATGAGCTTTTCAAATGTTCGGTACTAAGAAGCCAACTTGCATTAGGAGAGGGAGTTTCAACTGGGAGTTCCCTCGGTGGAGCCCCAGATGAACCACTCAGCCCAGAGTCCGAAAAACCTGAGCAGTCTCACAGACACTCAGTTTCATGATCCTTGGGGAAGTCACTTAATCTGTTTGCCTCAGTTTCTTCATCTATAATATGGACCTATAACAACAGCACCTGTCTCTCAGGGTTGTTGTGAGGATTAAATGAGGTAATATTTGTAAAGCCTTAGCACAATGCCTAGCACACAATTGGGATTAATGAACATTTCTTTTTTTCTTCCTTCCTTCCTTCCTTCCTTCCTTCCTTCCTCCCTTCCTTCCTTCCCCAACAGAAAGCAATCTTCTAGAAAGTACACATTGCTTTATTTTTGGCATTTGTAACACCATGGCCCACTTAGCACAGTGCCTGGCACAGAGCAGGTGCATAAAAAGTGCTCAATGGTTGATCAATTGCTCGTGGAGCAGGATGAGAGGATATAATGGTTGGTGCGAGTAATAAAAAGTCTAATGATTCCTGGGTGCCCCTCAGGTCTAGAACATGGCAGCCTCTGCTATACCTGGCCCACTTCTCTTGTTCTTCTGTAGTGTCCCACAGCTCTGTGAAGTGGAAGTAGGGTAGGAATGCAGCTAAAAAGAAAGGAGCCTCATGGATAGAGTCCACATTTCTGTGCTGTCGTAAGCGGATACTTAACAGAATCTAACCTTTTCTGGTTGGCACAGGACCATCATTACAGACTTGAATCATTCTACTGTCTTAGAATACACTAATGGGATATATAGGGCTGTCTATTCTTGTACTG
The DNA here is from genome assembly GCA_028646575.1 of Pseudocheirus occidentalis. NCBI lineage: Eukaryota > Metazoa > Chordata > Mammalia > Diprotodontia > Pseudocheiridae > Pseudocheirus > Pseudocheirus occidentalis. The sequence goes on along the minus strand of CM053595.1, from coordinate 196,589,775 downwards.
TGTCCTCTTAGAATTTTTTTAAATATACAGTTCTTCTGTGTCCTCTTTCTTCAGCCAACTGTCTGTCACTTTTTCCCACTGCTGCTAATTGTATTTCTTATATGCAACCTTATTTTACACAGTTGTCTGAGTACAGAATCAAGAACAGTCCCAACTTCTATGGAGAAACCTGCACGTGATTCTTCATTGCCACTGTCCTTGCTGCAGAAATGCCATTTTTGCTACTCTCTGGTTCCCTAGTCGTATTCTGTATGGTTGGGATTGCAAAAAATATGATTTCCAGACAAATGAATTATCAAATTTTTTTGCTGAAAAAATTCTACCAGAACATTTCCGAGATAATGATTACAATATCATTTGTATAGAGCTTTGAGAATAGGATGTTATAGTTGGCCTCAAATCCTTCCTCATACTCATATGCTCTTATGTATATTCAGCACCTATTGCTTGTATGACCATGACTATGCTAAAATGCCAACTTTCCTATGATCCTGGGCAAATCACTTAACCTCTCAATACTCCAGGTAATTCCTTTATTTTAATCTCTTCCATGTGAAAACAATTTTTTAACATGCATTTGTTTTTAAATTTTGAGTTGCATACTCTTTCCTACCCTCCTTTACCTCCTCCCTCATTGAGAAAGCAAAATTTTTGAAAAAGGATTTATGGGTGAAGTCATGCAAAACATATTTCCATATCAGTCATTTTACGAAAGAAAACACAGACAATCCCCCCCAAAAGGAAAAAAAAATGTATGCTTCTGTCTGCACTAAGACTCTATCAGTTCTTTCTCTAGAGGTGGATAGACAGCATTTTTCATCATGAGTCCTTTGTAATTCTCTTAGATCACTATATTGCTGAGAATATCTAAATCATTTACAGCTGATTATCATATAATATTGTTATTACTATATATTATTACTATATACACTCTTCTCCAGGTTCTGCTCACTTCACTTTGCATTAGTTCGTGGAAGTCTTTCCAGGAAGTTTTTCTGAAAGCATCCTGCTTATCATTTCTTTTTTTATTTTAATTAAAAAAATTTTTAGGAGGCAGCTAGGTGGCACAGTGAATAGAGCACTGGCTCTGGAGTCAGGAGGACCTGAGTTCAAATCTTGCCTCAGACACTTAACACTTACTAGCTGTGTGACCTTGGACAAATCACTTAACCCCAATTGCCCTGCGTTCCCTCCTCCAAAAGACAAAAACAAAACAAATTAAAAAATTTAGACAAAAACACATAAAAAGAAAAGAAAAAGAAACATTATAAACTTAAACATCGAATAAGAAAAAACATGCCATGTGCATAGCAGAATGTAGAAGATGCAGAATATATAGCAATAACTTTCCATTTCAAGAAAGTCTCTATATTAAATATTGCATGTTATGTTGAAATTTGTCCATCTTTTATTTGCTTCCTTGTATGTTTTCTTTTGTTCTCTGCTATACACTTTTCACTTTGCTCTTTCCCCCCCTCCCTCCTGCATCATTTCTTATAACACAATAGTATTCCATCATAATTATATACCACAATTTATTCAGCCATTCCCCAATTGATGGGCACCTCAGTTTCTAATTCTTTGCCACTATGAAAAGAGCTGCTGCAATTTTTTGTACATATAGGTCCTTTTTCCTTTTTAAAAAATGTCTTTGGGATACAGAGCTAGTAGTAATATTTCTGGGTTGACAGGAAACAGTTCTTTAAGACTTTAAGTTGCAGAGAAAGTGATGATTTGCAATGATAGAAGTAATTGTCTCATCAGGAACCTACAACACTGATGAAGTCATAGAGCAATTAAAAATTACAGAGCTTTAATACTTACTAAGTTATGTGTGTGTGTGTATATAAAATATGAATATTCTTATTTGAGTCTCCTTTCTTTACTACTAAAAGAAATACCTCCAAGCATAGTACCCAAAGAAGTAGCACTCTAAATCATGGTAATTAATTTAATTTTATGTGATATAGAAAGGAAAAGAAGGAAGTGGGCTTGATATCTCTCCATCTTTTTCACTGTGTTCCATGCCACTTGTTCCAAATATAAGATGAATTCTATCAATTTCAAAACAGAGTCAATTTTTTTTTCAGAAACTGCAAATTCAATTTACCTCCCATTCTTCTTCCCCAAAGAAGTGGGCACAATAGTACTTGGTCTTGTATTTGGAGTCAAGTGGACATGAAAAAGTGACATCCATCAATTGACTGAGGAGAGAGGCTTTTTGTGTTTACCAGCTACTCCTCACAAATATCTAGTCAGCTTGCCAAACCCATTCTTTGCATTCCCAGTGGGCTATTAAGCACTCTGTAAGGTGATTGCTCATGAGAGTGATGAATTATTTGAATTATATAAACGACCAAAAACCAGAGCTAAGATCTGAACTCAGATATGCCTTCCTGGTCTCTACTAGCTCTTCACAATGAGGAAATATTCTAGGTGATTCTCTTTATTTCCTTTGCCTCTGCCTAACTCACCCTGCCAGAGGATCTGGAAAGTTTATATAATCTCCTCTGTACCCAGATATTTAGATTAATCAACCACAGGGAGAGCTGGCAGTTCCTTTAGGGAAGAGGTTTCATAACATGGCATCATCTGCAGGGGAAGAACATGACTAACCGTTAGCTAAAGCATTGTGTTCTCAGCAGATGTTCCATGCTCCCTCTTGTCCTTACCCTAAACCTGAAAGGCTGAGTTGCACTGAATGATAATTATAGAGATAGAAATGTCTCTGTCCATGGATAATTTAATCAGAATATGAATTAATTTCTCATTGGTCAGGCAAAATGCCAAAAGTTGGAAGAGTACATCAGCAGGGGAAAAGCCAGGAGATCAGCATGGATCTCTTTCTCTTCCATCTGTTACTTTACCTTACTGAGACTTTGTTTCTCTACTTGTACAATGGAGCCACTGGTATTAAGGTAAGGAGTAGAAATAGAAAAATATTGTTATCACTGACACTTCATAATCAATAGTGTTGTACTTAGATGTACCAATGACTACCTTTCTCATTAAGTGCCTACTATGTGTGAAACAGAGTTCAGACTAGAGATAGTTGCTATCCTCACATGGTCTACAGTCTATTATAGAAATAAGAAATGAATGCAAAAAAGTATACCATACAATATCCCATTAATATTCTATGAGGAATGACTGGGAAATTTACCAAAAGAGGGAGGCATTAAAGTTGTCCTTTGAATGAAAGATAGGAAAATGAGAGAGCTGGACTCAGTCATGTTAAATTCTTTCCCAGTTACCATATCCTGTGGATCTAGGAATATAGCTTACTCCTAGTAGAAGTTTGGCAGTGAAGAAGAGAAGGAAGGTAAGTCAGTAGCATATAATAAGCCTTCTATTTCTTCTCATCTTGTGTAATTCTTGTCTATAGCCTTTTGGAGAAGATCTACTCAACTGTCACCAGCAGATATACATACATACATATATATATACATATATGTATATATGCACACATACACACATATGTGTATATATATATATATTGCATAAAGGGTGCTAAACTGGAATAGGAAGAAGACAGCATTAGTGACAGATTATTGGATCATTAATGAATGAGGAAATACAAAACTAATGCAGTTCTAAAATAATTGAGAGAGAAAACCAATTTTGACAGCTCCATTTTGAACACACACAATTAAAAGGTAATAAATTAAAAAGAGAGATCAAAAGCATTTAAGGAATACTTGAGGAATCAAACTATCCCTCAATAACTAGATTCAGGTGGCAAAGCCAAGGTTTGAAAACAATTTATCAACTTGAAAATCAGTATCAGTTTCATTGGCCAGGTCCCTGAAATGTGTGAACATCTCTCATGTCATCTATAGAGGATAGAAGATTCCTTCTGGTGCCCATATTCTGCCCCACCAACGGAAGGAGTTAATGATGCTCATGAAGAGTATGGAGAGATAAGTTGGAGAAGTTGTGTTACTAGTGAAAACAGTGAGTGGAGAGATGGCTTGACAGATAGAACTGGTGGAAGATGGTACCTGGAAGATTCCGGAGGAGATAGGCATAAGGGGGTCCAGGGGAATTTACACAGACAAAATCAGAGATACCACTCAGATAATGAAGGACACTGAAAAAAAAACACTTGCTCTATCTGCTACTGCTGAACAGAATACACAAAATATTTAGAAATTTCAAAATGGATTTAAATTAAATTACCTTGGATTGCATGTCCTCAGCTTTATTTTATACTCATCCCTGCATTTATGTTTTTTAAAAATGAGAGACTGTCACAAAATATTCTGAACCCATATGAAAACTTACAATATAAAACAAACAACTGGGAGAAAGAACTATGGGGCCACTGAAGTATAAAGGAAGAATAACTAAACAAAATGGTAACCAAAGTAATGTCTAGTTTCCTATTTTGAAGTCAAAAGTATTACCCATCATGGTAATAGGGGAGCTAGTTCTAGGAGGAGCCATAGCAATGACTTGGCAACCTCTCAAATGAAGAGTTGGGTTGAATTCCATGGCCCAGTGACTCCCATTCCAGCTCTGCTCTACTGGATGCCAATAAAAGGGTCAAACGCCCATTATGAATTGCTAAGGATTATAAAAGTGAACAAGAACAAGGTTAAGGGAGAAAAGGACCTCTTCCTTTTTTTCCTTCTTGACCTTCAATCAGGCGTAGGAGAAACAGCCTAGATTATGGTACATATTGTCCCCTGATTAAGTGGATACATTTCTTTGGTAAAAAGGAGAATGGGTGTGGCTTCTAGACATGACCATCTTGTGACTAGGAAGTGTGATTGAAGCCTTTTCTACACTGTTCCCCCAGATCCCAGAAAAAGACTTCAGATATTCTCTGATCTAGTATCCAAGGCAGATTGTTTATAAGATATTTGTTATTGGCATCTATCTTTTTTAAAAAATGTTCTTATCTCAAGGATACAATCAAAGTTATTTACTGAGTAGTTTATATTTTAAGACTTAGCTGAGAAAACCATAAAAATACTGGGATTTAAAATGCTATCCATCTTCTCTTGGCAACATTCCAGGGCTCTTTACAAAAGGGAAAAATAATCCATGTATCAAGACATAGTAAAATGGGTTAGTAGATAGTGAAATCTCAACTACCTTGAAAATGAGTCATTTTGGACAGCCAAATTCTTTAGAAAGTTTAACTCTTCATGCCACAAAACATTGTTAGTCACTTTGCATTTTGGGAAATGTTTATTTAATACCTTACAAATTTCCCATGAGTCTATGATCTGCTTGAGGGTAGTGGCTGAGTTTTGGGGGCCAGGGGTGTTTGGCCTGATTTTGTGTTTTTGGTGCTTAGCACTGTGTGTCTTCCCGAGAATAGGTGATTAATAAATGTTTGCTCACTTGACTTGCCTTTCTCTTCTGTCATAAAAATATGGTGCTAAGCATCACAAAACTGTCGATTGTTTGAGCCTGACAGGACCTTAGTGAACTTTTAGCCTCAACTCTCCATGTTTTCTTTAGTGTAACTAATCTGCCCTTCTACTTTCTCAAATGCTAATTACAGGGCTTATCCCTAGTAGCCAAGCAACAAATGTTTGTTGAGTTGATTTGAGTCATCTGAAACATTCATCTTTATGTTGTGTTGCCAATACAGTGATAACTCAAGACCCACTGAAGTTTGTGGTACTGTATGCTCCTACATCAAATGACTCAGATTACTTGGCGTTTAGATTCCCTACATTGGTTTCTTATATATTTTATCTCCCTTCCCTCAAAGTCATGCTGTCATCTGTCACTTCTAACTGTCCGAGTATATATGTCTCAAACAGTCCATTTCTAAACTTCTAATTTTCTGCTTCTAATCTGCTGTGGGCTGGGAAATCATATAAGGAAAGTTTTGTGTAAGGGTGCAAAACCATAAATTGCATGTTAAATCAAAGAAAATAAGCTCCACTTAGAGGTCTAATGGGTCCAGTATACAAAGAAGGCCTGGACTTGAATGGAAGTCATCTTTCTGTCTTTAGAATGTTTTAGGACTTTTTATCTACCTCACCTACACAGGTATTATATTATAACTGTATCATACTTACATGGAATACATATGTTATCCCCACCCTTACTAGATTCTGGAGAACGTTTTTTTACCCCCAAAGTGTCTAGCACTGTGACTCACTCATAGCAAATATCAAATGATTCATTCAATAAATGTTCATAGAATTAAAAGTAACTTACAATGATTAGTTCTATTTCCTTATCCACAAAATGAAGCAGTTTGATTTGGTAATACTAAAGTCCCTTCTTGCCCCAAATCTTATAAGCTATTAAGTTATAATTGAAAGACAACTTTTCGGGGTGGCTAGGTGGTGCAGGGGCGGCTAGGTGGCGCAGTGAATAGAGCACTGACCCCGAAGTCAGGAGGACGTGAGTTCAAATCCAGCCTCAGACACTTGAGACAAAAACTAGCCATGTGACTTTGGGCAAGTCACTTAACCCCAATTGCCCTCCAAAAAAAAGCAAAAAAAAAAAAAGACAACTTTTCTTTGAGATCAAAATGCTTAATAGTAATAAATGTAAAGTTTTATACTTATGTTCAAAAAACCAATTTCAGAAATACAAGATGGTCAAGTCATTGCTAGATAAACTAATCTGTCTAAAGACCTAGGGACTTCAATGGAATAGAAGTTCAACGTAACTCATCTATATTTGGGCCTGACAGGCACAACTAATGAATCTCCATCAAGAAAGGTGCCATGTTCAATACCAAGAAGGGATCTATTGGTTCTACTTTGTGCTTCTTAGACCATATCAGAATACTGCATTTTCTTCTAAGCCTCACCTTTTCGCATGAGATTGTTAAATTGAGAAGCAACCAGAGGAGGGCACCTTGAAATGAAAAATAGCTTGAGATTTTCATATATAACAATCAGTTGAAAGTACTGGGGATCTTTATTTTAGAGAAGAGAAGTTGTAGGTGATATGAGGGTGCTTTCTTTCAATACATGAACAGTTGATCCAAAGAAGAAGGATGAGATTTTAATTCATCTTGGCCCCAGAGGATAGAACTATAAATAAATGTTGGAAAGTATAAAGAAGAGATTAGACTTTGTCTAAACAAAAAGTTTCCAAAAATTAGAAGTGGCTCCAAGTGGAATGGATTGCCTTTGGAGATAGTAGACTCTCTTTCACAGGGAACATTTACAGAAAGTCTGGATTAACACTTATTGGACATGTTGCAAAGGGGATTATCAGATCAATCTGGGTGGCCTCCAACTTTAATTTTGACTGCAGTATCATTTTATTCTTTAAGGATGTGTTTGCAGCAATAGCACTCACAATTTTAAGACTCTGGGGTCACCACATCAATTAATATAAATCAAAAGAGGCATATGCCCACTTGTCTGCTCATAGCATCCTAGTATAGCATAATATTCAACTATCAAAATCAGACAAGTTGCTATGCAGTATGGTAGCTAGGCCCTGATCATTGCAAATAATCCTCAGTAGTGGTCCCATCATTTGCATTCATACCACATAGTTACCTTGGGCTAGAACTAATTGCCATATTTTATATAACTATAATGTCAAACACTACAAATTTGAATATGTGTGACCATGAGGGGATTTACTATCTGTACTAATCAGGGTCTAGCTGTGTACTAGAACTAGAAAAAAGTACTAGGCTAGAAGATAGGTTACTGCACTTCTAATCCTCATTCTGCGAACCTGTAAGCTTCAGTCCTCAGGCAAATTACTTCAACTCTGTTAGCCTTAATATTCCCCTCTATAAAATTAAGATGAAATAATATAAAGTGAAAGTTGTTTGAAAACTGCACAGTTATACACACATATCAAGTCAGGTATTAGTGCCTCAGTCTCTGCAGACAACTGATTAATGATTATAATATACTTGAAATATTTAGGGGGTGGAAGCTGATGTTGTGATACTGACAAATACTCAAATCACTGATTTGATCACTGATCTGGATGTTCACTCCCATGATGCTGACTGCAATCTATCCATGCATCCTTTGTAATTCTTGTCCCTATGCTCCTTTAAGTTCATCTCAGGGATCCACCTAATTCACTGGAGGCCTTTCTTGCTTTCTCCTGACATGAGGATAGGAAGGATACTAATGCACTCTCTGCCTTTTTAGGTGCGAATTTCAAAGCAGTTGGGAGATTAAATCAAAGTTCACCTTGACAAAGGTAAACCTAGCTTCTATATTTTCTTCCCTCTTTTCCAGATTCTATCTGATTTAAGTTACAATTTTTTCTAGTCCTGAAGCAAACCAAGCCCATAGTCAGAGGCAGATATGCGACCCAGAAAAAATGTCTCCAAGCTTATTCCCAGTGCAAACTTCTCTTCAACTTTTAAGAGGCAACGTCCAATAGGCATTAAGGGAAATATACTATAAACATGAAGAGGATGATGGGTTCATGAACAATAGAAAGGCACATGATTTTTTTAAGCATGAAATGTGCCAGACAAACTTTACACCTCTTTAGTAACCTCCCCCCTTCACTTTGTTACACACACACACACACACACACACACACACACACACACACACATGCAGAGGTTTAATGGGATTGGATCACAGCAGATTAAGTAAATTTAGAAAGTTTTAAAATATTTGATTAATTGTAGCACAAAATTTCACCCATGAATGAATTTAAATTGGCTGAGTTGAAGACTGTCATGCAGGATAGAGCCAAGAGCAAAGGACAATGAAAGGAGGAGGTAAGGAAAGTGTCAGAAGAATAGAAGTCTCATTGAGACAGCCAGTGAGATAGCACAATGGATAGAATAAAGGACCTGGAGTCAGGTCCCAAGTTCAAATCTAGCCTTAGATACTTGATAGCAACATGGGCAAATCACAAACTCTGAGAGTCTCAGTTTTCTCTTCTATTATATTGTACATAAGTGTATATATCTGTATACACACATATATGTGCATATATTTATCTATACACACATACATATAAGATATATATGTGTGGATATGGATATAAGTGGTATTATGGGCACAGTATCAGACCTGTAGTCAGGAAGACTCATCTTCATGAGTTCAAATCTGGCCTTAGACATTTACTAGCTGTGTGACCCTGAGCAAGTCACTTAGTCTTGTTTACTCCAGTATTCTCATCTGTGAAAAGGAAATGGCAAACCATTTAGTGGTTTGCCAACGGTTAAACCATTTGCTAAATGGTTAGATCATTTAGTGTCTTTCCAAAGAAAAGCCCAAATGGAATCACAAAAAGTGAGAAATGACTGAAACAGCTGAATGACAATAGGCACACACATATACACATATATAATATAAATTTAATATATGCATCTATACATCTATGTGTATATGCACATACGTATGAGTATGAGTCTATATACACCTTAAACCAACACACATCCACATGGAGAAGTGGGGTTTCTACACCTGGGGTTTGGAAACTAATTCTTCATAATCCTTTATTCCTACAGCAACATGGTACTTGAGGAGAAAGGAAAGAAAGAAAAGGTAAAAGTCCATCACAGCAAAGCAGCAAAGCTACCGGATTCAGAAGCTTTTGTGCATCTTTCCTTTCATTCTGAGCAGTATAATTCCCTAATTTTGTCAGTATTCTCCTCAGGGAGGCGCAGCATGTCTGACTACACTGCTATTGAACTGTATGGCATCTGGGTGCGCATTGCATTAATGGTGAATATTTGTGAAGAATTTGTGTTTCAAGGTCTGTGAAGACCACATAACTGATCCATAACTTTTGAGATCTTCAGTTCAACTAGAAAAGGACTGAGATCATTTAGGGCAATCCCTTTATTTTACAAAAAAGGAAACCAAAGACTACGTAGAGGTATACTTAGTTATATCATTGTCTGAGACCTGGAAGGGAACTCGGGGCTAAGGCCAAAGTTGCCTCTAGTGATCCTATCATCTAACTGCTAGTTTTACAAATGAGGGAACTGGGGCCCAGAGAGGCTAAGTGATTTCCACAAGGTCACACAGTGAGTGAATATCAGCCATGGTGACTGAACCCATGTCCTCTTACTCCAGAGTGAGTGGATACATCTGAATTCAGGTCTCAATGATTCCAAACTTGGAACTCTTTTCTCCTTTATATTTAGAACATGTAATAGAAACAGGACCCTTACATGGTATGCATGTATGTCTTAACAGTACAACAACAATAACAACAAAAACTTCAGATTAGGCTAATGTGATGTTACAGATATTTAAAATGGGGGTGGTGTAGGATGGGAAGAACAAAGTAATTTTAATTTGACAAACTTCAGTTCCTACTATGTATAAGTCGTTGTGCTGAGTTTTGAGGGTAAACAGAGGTGAAAAACACAAGGCTCTTGGCCTCAACAAACTTGTAATTGAATAATGGAGAAAAGATGTACAGAAGATAGAACATGATGACATTGAAAAGTCCTATGATATTCAAATTTGAAACAAAAATCGATATAAAAGGGATCAAATATTCCACAATCAATGTGATAAGAGCAAACTTTGAAGGAAGAAGGACTCAAAGAAAGATCCTAGAGATGAGTTGTTTGGGTCATTTTTTTTTAATAAAGAAAGCATGTGCCAGCAATGTGACATAACCAGAGACATGCAGGTCAGCATTTCTGAGAAACAGCCAAAGTTTGGCTTAATCTGTTCTTCGTAAGACTCCAGTGAAATTGGAATAAAAATCCATCACTGAACTTGGGACACCTCAGGGTTAGAAAAAATACTGCCAAATTACAGATCATCAAGAGTAATGGAAATGATGAAGGGAAGCTTGGTTTATAGAGAAGAATTAGTAGAGTTAAATGTGCAGAATTTGGCTAAGAAAATGATTAACAGAGAATGTAATACCAATCAATGAATATTAAAAGGGCACAAAACACCAAGGAAGAAGTGACCAAGGGGAGGAAAGAGTGAGATTTAAAAAATAAAATAAAGGACAATATTGGATGAATTTTAGGAAATGTTTTTATATGAGGAGAACTATAATGGCCTCCTGAGGCATAATCTCCCAGGGGGGAAAGGCAGAATTCTCATTTAAAAGGAGTCTTAAAAGACTCAACTAAACTTCCCGTGAGATTTCTGTGCAATTGACCTACCCTGGAAAGATATGAGTGGGAAAACTTCATCTGGGGACTCTGATTCAATTAGAAAAAGGAGAGTGCTATAAATAATTGGTGTTCAATAAATACTTATGATTGACCAAAAACTTTCCAAAGTCGAGGAATTCATAATTTATATAGAATTTGTCCTTTTCAAAGTCACTGACATCTTTACCATTAGTTCAGGGTTATTCAGCCCAATAATGCCTCCAATTGCTTTAACAAAGGAAAAGAGGCAGCAATCATACCCAAAGAAGGGAGAAGAACGAGATAGAAAGAGTCCTGGATTTGGAGTCAAAAGATGTAGGTTCAATGTATCCTCCTGCTGTGTAATACCTCTGTGACTCTGGGCAAGCCATTTAATTCATCTAGGCCTTGGTTTCTTTATACATAAAAATGAAGGAGAGAGACTCCAAGGAAGCTCAGGTTCTTTGAAGCTCTAGAATTTGTATCTAACCGTATGAACTGAAGTACCAATTGTCCTAACTTTACTGATGTCCAAGATCTAATCTACGGTATCTAAGGAGTCCAAGTACTAAATAATCATCCTAATTTATAAGACAAGCAAACTGACAAAACCACTGAAATAACACCACCAATAGCAGCCTGAGTAATCAGCTGTGAGAGTAGAGACAGAATGCATTTGGAATGAAAAAGAGAAAATACGGAACTCAACCCAGAAAGAGGGATGGGGAGGGAAAACAAGGAGAAAAGTTAGAAGGCAACAAACTGGGAGTCTGGATTTTCCATCCTAGTTCCTATTTTGAAAAGTCAATTCAATCACTCTCCCACAAAATTCTGTCCTAATTAAGTGCATCGATTTTACCTAATGTAGTATACCAAATGGGATTTAACATTTAAATTTTTCTTCTGTTTTTTTTTTCTTATATAGCCTTTAGAGCTATGAAGGATACCTTGGGAATAGAAAGGATGGCAAGTAATGGCCTTGGGACTATATCCTTCACTAACCTCTGATCTTAGTCTCAGGTACTGGTTCCCAGAGGTTAATTAACCTTAACTGAGCCACTGAAGGCTTATTTCTGATCCTTCTTGTAAAGACATGTCCTGTATTGTTCAAAATAATGTTATGCCCAAATATTATATCACAAAACCTCCCTATATTTGCTTGGAAAAACTACCGAAGACTCAACTCAGAGGGTTGGATGATTGATTGAGATGCCAACTCTTCTAAGCATGCCCTATTTACCATTTCATTTATAACCTTGATTACATGGATCTCACTGGCTCTGTAGCACTGATATTTTCATGGAACCAGTGACCAGTGCTTGATGTAGGATTGCCCGTACTCTATTTGGCTAATTCAGTCATAGATGCCACTGGCACTGAAATCCTTCCTGATTCCCACATCTAGTAATCCTCTCCTTCCCCAAATTACCTTGTATCTATAAGCAAAAGTTGTCTCCCCTAATAGAATGTAAGCTCTGTGAATGTAAGGACTTTAATTCCCATCTTTGCACCCCCAGTGCATAGTGCCTGGCACTTGGCAGACATTTAATAAATGCCTATTGATTGAGAAACTTAGTTCAGTCTCAAGAATATGATATAAGAGCTAATTACAAGGGGCACCTAGGTGGTGCGGTGAATAAAGCATGGGCCCTGGAGTCAGGAGGACCTAAATTCAAATCTGGTCTCAGACACGTACACACTTACTAGCTGTGTGACCTTAGGCAAGTTACTTAACCCCAACTGCTCAGCCTTCCCCCTCCAAAAAAAAGAGCTAATTATAAATGATAGCTTCTGGGTAAGAACTTGAGGGAAAGTGAATATATTCAGCAGATTCATAAAGTTATAAAGTATCACAAACTAAGTACCAATATAAAAGAGATAAGAATGACAAGATGACGGAACAAAAAATTTTGGAGCAGAAAGGGACCTTAGGCTCCATCTAATCCAATCCACTCATTTTCTGAGTAGGTCAACTGAATCTAAGAGATGTAAGGAACCATAATCAAAGTATTATGATTAGGTATTTACTAGAGGGAAGATAACAAGGTGATCATAATGTTGATATGTTCCTGAATGTCATGAATTCATGAGGTTTAGGTTGCTCCCAAGGCAGCTCAAGAGAAAAAAAAAAACTCCCAACAACTTTAAAAAGTGACCATTTGTGCTTTATAGGAAGGGATAATGATCTAATGTAAATTGAGAAGTTGAAGATGGTTCCATAGCTTTGTGACTTACTGTGTAACCCCAAACAAGTCATTTAATTTCCCTGAGTCTGTTTCCTCATCTGTAAAATGAGTGTATTGGACCAGATGACGGCTAATTCTCTTCCAGCTCTACATCTACAAACTGTGATACTTTGACTTTATCCACAGATGTGAGAATTTTTTTAAATTACAAAATATATTCAATTTATGGTATCTTTAGAGTAAAGAGAAGAGGGTGAGAAAATAATAATAATAACAACCTATAAAATTCATTCTTTTTGGAAAAGTAGACCAAGATGATCTCTACTACAACTACCTTTAAGAACCTAAGAAAAGAAAATGCTCCATAGCAGATTTTTTTCCATGAAGAAAAATTCCATAATGAGCAGTATGGCAGCTTAACTGATATGTAAGTACTATTATGAGTACCTGCTCCTTATGATGAAGTTTTGCCCTTCTTTGCTCCCAACCCATGAAACTCCTTTCTGATCAGCACAAAGCATCTTTCTCCTTACAAGATTTCATCTCCCAATTCTGATGGAAAACTCCTCCTAAAAATGAGTGTTTATGTGTGAGTGTATTTAAGGCTCTGAAATGATAGCATAAGGACAACTCAAGTATTCTGGTGATCTCCACAACCTCCTTGAAAGAGAAGAAACATCCTCAAGTGGCTCTCCTGATGTGGGAAACGCTTTTTACCGAATGAATCAAGTAGCCTCAAAATGTTTCAATGAGAAACCCAATCATGGAACCTGGACTGGGTTTGCAATAGAGTTTAAATAAGTGTCCTAGGGAGCTGAGGATCAATTAGTACTTCGTTTTGCTCTGCCGACAGATTATTTTTCTGATTGTTGTCCATTTCTGCCTAGTGATCACTGAGCTAAAAAATGGTGCAAATACTCAATTCAGCCAAAAAATTCATATTGCCTAAAACTTGGCATATATTTCTATGTAACAATATTCCATGGTATACAAAGTACTTTCCTATTTCCTATTAGCACATCCTTGTGAGTATAGATAGGGAAAAATGAGGATAGTCCCATTTTACAGATGCCAAGAATAAAATTGAGAGGGCACATGTTTGTTATTGACATGTAGTATCAAGGAAGAGGTGCTGGATTTTGGATTCAGAGGCCTTCACTTTTAAGCTTACTCCTGTGTGACTTTGGGAAACTCACTTTCCTTCTCTGGACCTCAATTTTCTCAACTGTAAAATGAGAAGGTCTGAACTAGATGGCCTTTAATGTCCCCTTCCTGTTCTAAATGTTATGTTGGAATTGATATTAAAACTCACAGCTCTTTCTGCTGGATTACACGGCCATGTTTTTATGCTGGACTTACTGTCAAATTTTAAAACTTTATTTGGCTCTCAAAATGCTTATTTACCAGTGCTGACCAATGTCACCGCTGCCTCCTCTAATAATTGCTCTTCTCTGAATACTTTTCATGACACTAGGCTAAAAGCAATCCCCAAACCCACACAAAAACATTTAACAATCTTATCAAGTTTTCTCATCAGGGAAGGAGAAAAAAGAAGCAGAAAAACCATCTATTTATTTTAGTTCCATAGTCTTCTATAGGTTAATGAGTGTGTTATGATACACAGACTGGGGGTTTATTTTCATGGCTGACATATTGTGGAATTTTGCAGAAACTCTAGAATATAGCTAAGTCATGATATCGTGCACCCTTTAACGCTAAATATGGGACCAGCAAAGCTCTCCCAGAGAGGGCTCCAGATGCTATTCTCTCATTTCCTTCCACAGATCTGTCATGAACATTCCTAAAACAAAACTAGTTTTCAAATCTTTCTATCTAGCCTTACCATCTCGCCAGTGTTCCAGTCTCATATCACCAACTGCCTGTTGGACATCGGCACCTACATATCCCATAGGCATCTCAAACTCAACATATCTACAACAGAACTCATTATCTCCCTGTTAAAACCTTCCCCACATTCCAAACTTTCCTCTTTCTGTCCAGAGTGCCACTAGCTTCAAGTCACTGATGTTTACAATATTGGACTCTTGCTAGTTCCTTTTGCACTCCCCAAATCCAATTAGAAGCCAATTATTATCTATCCTACCTCCACAACATCTCTTGAATCCCTTCTCTTCCCTCCTACAGCCAGCTCAAAATCAGGTCCTTAGATAAATTACTAGGTCTGTTGGCTTCTGGTCTCTCCCTCCTCAAAGCCATCTTCCACAGGGCTGCCAAATAAGTCTTCCTATAGCACAGATGTGACCATGTATGTCATTCATCTGCTGAAGAAGTTCCCTCTACATAAAACATAAACTCCTCATCTTGGCATTTAAAAGCCTTTTGCAATGAGGCTCTTGCCTATATTTCCAGATTTAGTTTATAGCACTCCCCTTTATGAACTCTCCATTCCAGTCAAAATAGCTTATTTGCTGCTCCAAGAACTAGACATTCCACCTCCCACCTTTTATGTCTGACTTAGACTGCTCTGCTCTTCTACCTAGAAGGCACTCCTTCCTCATCACTGCCCCTTAAAAATATTTGGTTTCCTATACCACTCAGTTCATGTGCCTTCTCCGAGGGCACCTAATTGAAACATCCAGTTGGAGCACTCTTTCTTTCCTCAAATTAAATTATCTCAGTTTATTATATTTAGATGCTCATATAGGTTCTACTCATGCTGTGGTCGCCATCTTCCTTTCTGCCTACTCTCACTGTCCTCTTTATTTGTCTTATTTTCCCAATACAATTATTCCTCAAGGACAGGGACTTCCAAATCCCACAAACCAAGCACTGGAGGCACAGCAAAAAGAGCACTAGACCTGGAACCAAGAGACATGGGTTCAAATCTCAACTCTGACATAGATCTGTATGATGTTGGCAAGTCAGTGGCAAGCTAGCTCTTTGAGCTAGTTTCATCACTTGTAAAATGTGTATAATATTTGTATTCACTAAATCATAGCCCTGCTTTAAGCTTTGGAAACCCAAAAGATGATTTTTAGTATTATCATTTATCTATTAATGATAATAATAGCTCGCATTGGTATATAACTTTACAATTCAAAGCACTTTTCATCTATTATTTTATCTCCAAAACAACTTTATGAAGGAAGTAATACAATATTCTTTTCTTTTTACAGTAAGTTCAAGAGTTTATGGGACTACTCATTAGTGACATATGGGGACTGTGTGTTATAAGCTCCTTCTGTTTTGTTAAGTAGTTCAGTGAAATGATGCAGTCAGAGATTGACCTAGTGGTCAGCTGAAATCTAAAATTGAAGGCATTTGGAAGTCAACTAACATAAGAATGGTCCTTCATTCGTCACCCTACTATGCACATTTTATATCATAGCATCTTGTACTGTAATAGTTATTAAGCAATTATTATCTGTAAGACCCAATGCAGAGAGGTGGGGATACAAATAAAAGCTAGTAAGATGGTCCCTGCCCTCAAGGAACTTATATTCTAAGAGAGAGAGAAAGAGAGAGACAGACAGAGAGAGAGAGAGAGAGAGAGAGACAGAGACAGAGACAGAGAGAGAGAAAGAATACATTACATAAAGGGGAGTGGTGGCCAGGGAGGAGTATTTCATACTTGGAAGTCAGAGTGAATTGTGACTGGAGTCATAAGGTAAATGATTGACATGTCCTTTCCTGGAAAGGCAGAATGACCTGGTTGATGATCTTGGAGTTGTTCCTGGAGTTAGAAAGCTGGTTAGTTGGCTGTGGGATGGGAGCTAACAGTATGGAGAGGTCAAGTAGCAGAATGGTGAGCCTGAGACAAGTAAGATAAGAATGCATCTGTGTAGAGAATAAAACAATTATTTCATTCCTTGGAATTATTGCCTGCTCTAGATAACAAGCTCCTAAAAAAAAGAGAGCTTGTTTGTTAAACAGACTTTGTATGGCAATGTGTTAATAAACTTTTAGATGGAGATCTATGACCACGTGGCTCCCAGATAAGAAGTGAGTTATATGGCTTTTACCATGAAAAGTCACAGAAGTCATGCATTCTGTCCCAAAAATGAACAAAAATCCTGTCTACAATATCACCAGCAAGTGGTCAGCCAGTCTTTGTTCAAAGCCTCATGCACTTTTCCAGGCAATAACTGAATAGTCATGGCAGAAATACACAGGAAAGCCAAAAGCACACACTTCCTTAGAAAAGTAAGACCAAAAGGTCCATCTTTAATCTCGGTGGTTATATTCACTCAGTCACTTAGGAATTATCTAGTAACATCTGTAAAAGTTTTTAAAAAAATAGGCAGTCAGACTGACAGGTAAACAGACAGACAGGCAAAGAGATAGAAGATAAATGGGTAGACAGGAACATTATACACACACACATACACACATACATACACAAGGGAGTGAGAGAGAGGAGGGGGAGGAGAAAAAGGAGAAAAAAGAGAAAGGAGAAGGGAGAGGGAGGGAGGGAGGGAAGGAGAGAGAGCAAGACGGAGAATGAATGAGAATATTTGCTAATCATTTGCTATGTGCCAGGCACTCTGCTAAACACTGGGGATACAAAAACAAGGTGAAAAAGAAGAAAACAACCCGCTCTTTACTCTCAATGAACTTAACATCTGAATAGAGGAAAACAAAACATAGAAGGGAGTTTGAAAGGAGTGGGGAGGAAAGGCATGAAGAGAGCTCTTGCTGCTGGGCCAAAACTGATTGCATGGAATTAGAGTTGTTGTGCAGAGGGAGCCAGAAGTGAACTGGGCATTTGGGGCTCCTCAAGATATGGAGGTTCCAAACAGAGATACACCAATCAGCAAGGACTGCTTGGGCCAGAGTCATTCTTAGGTGTGCAAGGTGTAGGGACAATAGCCTAGAAAGTGAGCTGGAAGTGAAGTGACATGGGTTCTTCTTCTGCCCTAGGTTTCAGGGATCCATACGAGAAAAAACAGAAGGAAGCACATTAGCCATAGAGACAATTCCTTGCCCAGAATAGAAAAGTCTTGCCCAATGTATCTTTGTTCCAGGAGCCTGATGACCTGAGCTGCCTTTAACTGGAAGAGTTCCAACTAGAGCAGAAATAACCAAAAATACTGAAGAGTGAAAAGCAGCCAAAAGGAGTCAGGCTTAGAATGGAAGTGCTCATCGATGGAAGTGCATGGTGCAGCAGGAGAGACAGCTTCACATAGTGGGAATAGGGCAGGGCCAGAGGCCAAGAGCACTGGGTGACAAAACTATTTCTTAAAGCAATGGGCTGAGCAACACAAGACTGTGATCAAGTGCCGCAACAACATGCTCCTCCTTCCAAACGACTTAATTCAACAGACATTTATTAAGCACCTACTATGGGCCCTGCTTGGTTTGTTTATTTTAAATAGCTATTGTCACTTTTTATAAATGGTCCAGCTGGTCTTACTTCCCGGTCTCTGATAAGTTTGAAATTACAGAACCTGAATCCTGGAAAGTCTTTTACAACATCATCTACTTTTCCCCTAGAAAGGTATTTAAATTGTCTTTGGAGACATCTATGTCTTTAAGATGGCAACTCTAATAAGGTCCAAAACAATGCTCCTCAGGTGTACAGAGGAGTTGTGAATAAATCAGCTTAAGACTGCCTACTTAGGGCGGGAACTCCCTTAACTAACACAGAACATAGCCCATATACAACATGGTACCTTAATCCTAGACAGCTGCAGGAGGATTATAAAGGGTAAATGACTTGCCCAGGATCGACAACCCTGGTGTTAAGCACAATAGGGCACATATGAACCCAGGTCTTCCTGACTCCAAGCTCAGTATTGTAGCTAGTACACTATTATGCTTCTGGAAAGAGGAGAAGGAAGGTGTAAGGGAAGGAGAAGGGGAAGGGGAGGAAAGAGGAGAATCTGCATTTACTTAAGCTTTAAAGTGTACAAAGTGCTTTACAAATAGCATATCTCTGATTCTCACAACTCAGAGAGAGGCATTATTACTATGCCTGCTTTATAGAAGAGAAAAATGAGACAGTTATTAAGTAACTTACCCAGGGTCACACAGCAATTGTCAGAAACCACATTTGAATTCAGCTCTTCCTAACTCCAAGTTCAACTCTATCCACTGTGTTAACTAGGTCCCTCTAGAACTGTAAGGGGGAAGGAGCTTTAAAAGTCGTCTACACACACACACACACACACACACACACACACACACACACACACACACACACTTTTTATAGATAAGGAGACTGAGTTCTGGAGAGGCTAAATGATTTAATCAGGGTCATATGGTTAGTAAATAGAAACTCTGAATGCCTAGGGAGGTGAAAAACAATCATAGTGCCTCCCATGTAGAAAAACAAAAGCACATAAACAAATATTTGTTGAATAAATATTCCTTAACTTCCAAAAATGCACAATATTACCTTTTAGAATCCTTGTAGTGAATCCTCTCTTCAATCTGTCACACTCCATTCATTTAGAAAGAAGCTTCATATGGTCATGAAGGGGGAAAAAAGAATAACCTTTTCCTGTTCAGAACCATTTAGGAATAACCTACTTAGAGGAAGTGAAGTGTGGACAAGATGGCATCTCAAAGCGACTGACAAAGCACTGTCTGAAAAGTCTTCAGCTTCTTTGGTGAGGGTGGAGGGGATATAAGAAAAGGAGAGGATTAAATCATGGGAAATTCCTTGAGTCCCAGGTTTTGTGCTATTATTCAGTATTTATTTGGAAGAATGGCAAGTTCAGCAGACTATTAACCCAATCTTTTTGCTGTTATGAGAGGAAGAGTATAGTGGAAAGAGCACTGGATTTTGCATGATGGCGACACAAATTTAAATCCCCTATGGCAATGATGGTGATAATGCTCTAAAAATTAAAACCCACTAATGGAATATGAATGTTGATCCCTTTCTGAATATCAATCAGTTGATCTTCCATAGGTACAAGTTCTATGAATGGTGTAGAGTAAGAGTTTGGAGAGAAGACTTTAAACAGAATATTTCTGGTACTATGCCATCCCATATATATGAATCCAAGAGTGTCCTCTTAAAAAGTGATTCCCCCAGATTTGCTATGTACACATTAAGTTCAATACTCTTGGTTCAGAGGACATCAGCAAAAAGATGTTTGCAAGAGTTTGAGTAACTGTCCAAATGGTCCTTCATCAAAAATCCTCTGGTTTTTTCCCTACTATGCATAAGGAACTCATTTGGGGATCACATGGAACTTGTCTTCCATCTGGAATACCCTCCTCCCCCTAACTCAATTTGCTTTTAAACAGTATTTATCAGACAGACACTTAATAAAGTGTTAGTGACACCAAATTATATCCAAATGACTCAACTCTTGGTCAGAATCTAACAAAAAGGTTGTTGTCTTGAGTTTAATTCAGGCCTCCCCTCAAAGATATACTCCAAAAACTTTGCAGCTCTGGGTGAAAAGTATATGGTATATACCTGCATGACAGGTAAACTAGGCTGGCCTCTCTTTTAAACTATCACACAGCCATTAAAACAAAATGCAAATGAGAAGATTTATTCAATCGCTTTTTCTTCTGTAACACTGTCATACTTTGGGCTCAATTTCCCTACAAATTCCTTTCATTTTTCATTTATAAAACAGAATTTATATAAAACAGAACAAAAATCTCGGGACTTTTTGGTAATTATACTGCAGCTAAGGAAGTGAAATGCCATTGTCTTCTCTTATAAACATATAAAACGGTGATGTGTGGATGGAGACAGCTTATGAATAAATAAATATACCCACAGTCCGGTATATTTGTGCACTTATTACTGTGATGTAAATAGCCACACAAATGATGCATAAAAGAGGTCAGAAGAACAAAAAGAAAATTTAAAAGCCCTATTCCTATACCTAGAATCCATCAGTGTAATACTACCAAGTACAAGACTGAGGACTTCAACCTATCAGAACCGTAACTACTGCCCAATGAAATCCCAATGGGAACACAGCAGGGAGGGCATAAAATGAAGCTCTGGAAGTATTCAAATTAATTGGAAACAGAGTCCAGTTTGTTGGGAGCTCAGTTTCCAAGAATGCCTTTCCACAATTCAGCAAGTTTATAGCTCCTTCGAAGCTTGGCAAGTGCCCCTTCACTGATGAGAAGTTATCCCCTTCGAAATATGGAAAGTCACTGGGTGATACAAAAACTACATCCCAATAGCAATGCACAGATGTTTCCACTAAAAGAGAGCCGTTTCAACCCAGGCTAAGAAAGGCAGCTCAGACCCCTTGTAAGAGTCTGAAAAGGGGGGAAAGGGCACATGTCCTGGATGTATTTATTGCTGTGTTGGTCACTAAAAAGGAATTTGGCTTCCTACCCTACCACAGTATTGAGATATTGCCTGGGTCGACCGTAAGCCAAAACAAAAAGCTGATTGAATCAGTTCTGTCAAAGAGATGGTCCATTATGCAGTGGCACTGTAGCCACCAAGAGACCCTGGCTGTTGGGCTACATGTGATTTTTCTTTAATTGGTTGTGTTGCATTGGTTGTGTTTGGACTTTTGAAGAATGAAAAGTTTGAAGCCTACTATGCAAGATCACAAGATAGTTGAGGGGCTTGTGAAAACCCAGAGAAGAGAATTTGATATGTAGCAAACATTACCCTGAGGCTTGCTGACCCTCTTACTGAAGAGCCAACCTGCAAGAGGGCAAGGAAGGGCTCAAATCAACATTTTCCTGTCAACAGCTCTGCAATTCCCCAACGCAAAGATGGCCAGGGCAGATACTGCTGCACCATCTTCATCTTTCTAATGGCGTGTCTTATTTATGGAGCATTTTTCTTGCACTGTCTTCTCCAGTCTGTGTCTATGAAAGACTATGCTAATTATGAAATTAATTGAATATTTGGTTTTTGTACTAATGTTTGTCAAGATGTGGGTATTGCTTCTATCTCATTCTTAAGGTAAATGTTATCATTCCCATATTTTATATGGAGTATGAAGAATCCAAAACACAGAGAAATTAAGTGATTGATTAAAGATCTGGATAGAATTGCTAGAACAAAAAAAGAGAGTTGACTTTCTTAGGAGAGGGATTCATTCTGTAGAAGGTTATTCACTTAAGACAACAGAAACTTCTGGAAGAGGGGAACAATTTTAGTTTGAGTCCTTATTTTGCCAACATTGAGCATAATGCCTTGAAAATAATAATAGGAGGCATTCAAAGAATGTTTGTTGAATTTCATAAGCAGCTGGGTAGTATAAGAGAAAGACCATTCGATCCTAAGTTGGAGCTCCTGTCATTGAAAGCCAGCTTTGTCATTTACTATCTGTGTAATATTGAACAAGTCACTTTCTCATCTTGAGACCTTAGCTGACTCATACATAGGAAGAGTTAGATGGAATGATTTCTAAGGTCATGTCTGGGTCTAGATTCAGAGACACCACGTATTAGAAGCAGTGAGGCACAGGGGATAGAGTTCTGGGCTTGAAATTAGAAAGATCTTTCATAATCATAGGATCTTAGGCAAGTCTTCTGTGACTCAGTTTCCTCATTTGTAAATAACACCACCTACCTCAGTGAGTTGTTGGAGGAATAGAATGTAATGATGTACATAAGATGCTCTACAGACCTTAAAGTCCTACATAAATACTAGTTATTTATTATTATTTTTGTTATTTTTATTGTGTGACTTTCCCTTGATACATTAAACACAGAGGCATAAACCAAGCGCTATACTGGATGTGAGGAACATCTGGTTTCAGAGCCCATTTCTGTTATTTACTTGTGTGACAACATGCATGTCAATAAAGCTTGTTGGTTCTGAATTTTCTCATCTGTCAATGGGGATAATAATACCTGTATTATGATCTTCTTGGTTGTTGTGAAGCACAAATGAAACAATTTATTTCACATCAAACATTTCTTACATACTCTATGCCAGGTACAAAGTTATGGCGTTTGGAAGACAAAAATAAAATTATTCCTCTCTTCAAGGGACTTAAACTCCCTTAGACCAGAGGTGTCAAACATGGTGCCCACAGCTTGTGAAAACGCCAGAGAAGAGAATTTAATATGTAGCAAACAGTTACCCTGAGGCTTGCTGACCCTCTTACTGAAGAGCCAACCTGCAAGAGGGCAAGGAAGGGCTCAAATCAACATTTTCCTGTCAACAGCTCTGCAATTCCTCAACGCAAGGAGGCCACAACACTCCAGAGTACCACCTGAAAAGTGGATTAAAATATAATTGGGAAATATTTAACAAAAAAAAATAAGAAAATACAGATAATGTTAATATGTAGTTCTCTAAGTCAATTTGCACTCTGCAGAGATCCTTATTTATGGTTTAATGGTTCTCATTTCTATTTGACTTTGATATCACCTCAATAGAAGAAATAATTTAAACATAACTAAATAAATATAAATACAAAGTCATTTCAAGAAGGAAAGTGATTCATTTTTTTCTGGAGCATATAAACTGCTTTACAAATTTTAGAGGTCTATATAAAAGCTGGTTATTCTGATCACAGCCATATGCTTACAAGTTAGACATTTCTGCTTTGTTTAAATTATTTTTATTATTATTATTAAAATGACACCTGACTTGCCCCCAAGAGGTAAGAAAAGGGAGCAGTTTCTTTGGCCTCAGGATTGAAGATAAATTCTCCATATTCAGCTGAAGGAATTTCTCAGAAGAAAATGGGTAAGACAGGATGAATTGCTTCTTGAATTTAAGGAAGAAAGTATCTCTGCTAGGGTCAACTCTCAGTTATCTGGCTCCATTATTTGTTTTCCACTTGGTTAATTAAATTATTGTTGTTGCTGTGGTTATTATTAACAATAATACTATTTACAAATAGGAATAAGAATGCTAGTTGAAAGAGAAGGTCTTATGAACTACAATTGCTTCCCATTTCCAGGGAACATATGCACCTGAAGAAACTTGAGATGGAAGAAGCCCAACTCTGCTTAAAGCTCTTCTTTGACATCAGTCTGAGAAGGCTACCCAAACTTAGCACTATATGAAGAGCATTGTGGGTGCTCAGCATGAATGCACAGTGGGTAAGCCAGGGAACTTTGCTGAGTGAGATCTTTATGACACGGTTTCATTATTTGATATCAAGCACTTTAAATTCAGAGAACATCTGAAAAAATATATATCCCAATATTCATGTAAATATATATTCCAAAGCTTATCAAATACAAATTACATTTGGATTATCTTCTGGGATGGATTATTTTCACTACTGCTATACTCATTTGCAAAGGTAATCAAGAGTGGAGAGAATAATATGACATTTCCTTGCCTGTATGCTAGAGACCTGAATGATCTCTTTGATGAGAATTCAAATATTCTTTAGGAAAATATTTAAGCTGGTGATATTTCCCTTTCAAAAATGACATATGAAACAGTGTATCAAAAAACTTGTTAGGTATGGCAAACTGTCTATATGTACATAGATATAATTCATTCTGTTTTTATGTGAAAATGTCTCTACCCTCTCACTAATAACTAGCAGCATGCAATATTCCCAGACCTCCCAGACAAGCTTTTATGAGCTTTGTCAATATATTTCCAGCTCCAAAGTGTTCCCAGACAAATTAGTTTGGGAAATCATTTCAGGCTGTGTTTCAAAAACAGGTGTGATATAATGACCCTCCAGGGTTTTAAGGGGCCCTTAACTTACTAGCTGGATCCATGAGTTCCTTGTCCTTCCCTCAAAAGTAAAAGCCATCCATGTAAGCTACAAAATGTGAGAAAACTGCTTCACCAGCTATAAATTTTGATGGGTGACATAAAACCAGATTTGTAATGCCAACCAAGTCTCTAGCAGTCTTACTCCAGAGCAAAAGGAGTAGTCTTGCATCAGGTACCCTTCATCCACCTTTTGTCTTTTATAAAAATGATAGGACTATATCCTTCTCTATATGGCAGAGCAAAGATGGATGGTCACATTACTTTTTTTGCAATGCCATTTAAATACTTGTTAAATTGAACTGGACTGAACTAAGGTATTGTGGTTAGTTGTGGCTGAGCAGAGTAAGTCCCATCTCTAAGCTAAGATACAGAGAGATAAATGCAGCATGGCTCTCCATACATAAAATGTAAAACACAGGGAATTCAATGTGACATTGAGTAACCAGGAGAGCTGAGCTGTATGTGAGGTCTAGAGATTCATTTCCTAACATTCACCCAGACATGTAGCCTTAGTCATCCTAGCTTGAGAAATTCAGCGTCCCTTCAGAACCCTGGGGATCCAGAAATGTCCATTGTCCCTAGAGGAAAGAATGACCATGCCTTTTTCTATCAGAGTCTTTTCTATTTAAAAAGCTCTGCCCCAAATATAACTCTAACAAGTTTTCTGATACACTGTTTCATATGTCATTTTTAAAGGGAAAGTATCACCAGCATAAATATTTTCCTAAAGAATATTTGAATTCCCATCAAAGAGATCATTCAGGTCTCTAGCATACATGAAAAGATATTATTATGGGGAACTGAACCATAGGCTATGTGACTATAAAGAATTTCATTTTGACAAATGTATGAATGTGATTATGTAAATGTACATGATATATGTGGAGGCTAATGAGTGTCTTCCTTTAAAACATTCCCTTCAGAAAAAATATACACTTTTCCATAAGAACACAGTCCAAATCCTTCATTTTACACTTAAGGAAAACTGAGACCAAGGAAGGTTAAGTCATTTACCAAGATCACACAGGTAGTAAGCACCAGAAGTGAAAAGTGACTGCGGGCCAGTCTTCTTTCCACTTGCCCTTGTTATATAACAATGGGGCTTCCATTTCTTCAGTTTTTGGAACTCTTTCAGAATTGCTTTCAGGGTCAATTTAACCATTAATATAATGGTTATAATTAATATAATTAATATAATATAATAATTCAGTATCATTACTACCGGCAACATAGCCCAGACCAGGGGTGCTTAACCGTTCTTGTGTCATGGACCAATTTGCCAGTCTGGTAAAGCCTATGGCCACCTTCTCAGAATACTGAGAATACTATTTTTAAATGCACAAAATTTAATAAATAGGGTTTCAAAAGAAATTAATTGTATTAATGTATAATTATCAATATAATTGATAATTTATATTAATGTAATTAATTGTATTTATAATATTGACTACAATAATTTGTATTAATTACTATGTGTGTTATATTGATTAATTATTATAACTTTTATTCATGTATTATTATACTAGGTGACTAGGCAACTAGGTGATACAGCTTATAGAGTACCAGACCAGGAGTCAGGAAGACCTGCATTTAAATAAGGCCTCAGATACTTACTAGCTGTGTGAACCTGGACAAATCACTTAACCCTGTTTTCCTCAGTTTCCTCATCTATAAAATGAGGTAGAGAAGGAAATGGCAAACCACTCCAATATATTTGCTAAGAAAACCCCAAATGGGTTCACAAAGAATCAGACATGACTGAACAATAACAACATAATTACCAAAAAAGGGGATTTTTGCTTTTTTGGAGGGCGGAAGGTAGGGCAGTTGGGGTTAAGTGACTTGCCCAAGGTCACGTGGCTTGAAATGTGTTAAGTGTCTGAGGCCAAATTTGAACTTAGGTCCTCCTGACTCCAGGGCCAGTGCTCTATTCATTCTACCACCTAGCTGCCCCTTATCAAAATATTTTTTTTAATTAAGTTCATGAACCCTAGGTTAAGATACCCCAACATAAAGGATAGAATGTCAGGCTTAGAGTCAAGAAAGCCCGGATTCATCTCTGAAACATTCTAGATGTGTTGATTATGGGAAGGACTCTGAGCTTCAGTTTTCCCACTAAAAAAATTAGGATAACAACGTCTGTAGTACCTACCTCACAGGGCTATTGTAAGGGTCAAATGAGATGTTTATATAAAGCACTTTGCATGACAGCCTGTTGCTAAAAGTAAGCTATCATCTTATAATCAACTTTTATCCATGACTCCCAAAGCATAGCATTCAATTAAAAAAACACTTATTAATATATTCTATATTCTAGGTGCTAGCATACAAAGACACAAATGAAGTAGCCCCAATTATTCACATTGAATGTATGAATACTGGGGTTATATCACTGTGCTGCACAGGGAGAACAGTACAAAGTATAAACAATGTAATGGCAAGAGGGAAAACCCCCCCAACAGTGGTAGATCTGGAAAAATTTTACCTAGGAGGTTGGCAGTGCCAGAGCTAAGTTTTGAAGGGAGCTCAGGCTTCATTGAGGACAGCAGCAAGTTCATTCCAGACATTGGAGATCACTTGTGTATATTACATGGTACGATTTCCCACATCATTTGGAAAAATTGACTCCAAATGACTTTGTTTCAAAAAATCAAATTCTTCTCCTCAAAGGTCTGTCACCACGAGGACACTTGGATTACTCAGTGCTATTATGCAGACTCTTAAGACCATTTCCAAAGAAGGTTTCCAAAACTGCTTGGACCATTGTAGATAGTCTATGTAACCAAACCAATGGCTATGAAGGCCAGCATTAGAAGGTCAGATATATTACCTTTTTAAAAATTCATCAATACCACATTTCACTTTTAATTAAATGATATCAAATGACCAGCAGTATTCTCTTCTTTTATTCCCCAGACTAAGCTCTGAATGACTTTTGGTGATTTCCAAAAATTGAATCCACTCTCAGAAAAAAATAAAATAAAAGATTTGCCACCGTCTAAGAATGTACCTTTACTGTTGGAACCTGGCTTGTTCCTTCTATTTCCTCATGCTTTTTTTGACTGATGGAGAGTTTTCAGCTATTGATTCACTTATTTATACTGTTTAAAAAACATTATTAAGATGAGGCAATCAAGAAACACTTTGTTTATTCTTCAAGAAGTGGAAATGCACTCACAAAAAGGATTGGATATCTAACCAGCATTTTTCTTGTTTAATTTTCCAGTCCTTTCTTGTTCTCTGATTCAGTTTGGATTTTTTTTTTGCCACAAACCACTTTGGTAAAACAGTTCTCCCCCTCTTCCCACCACTGATGTCTTCAACCTGCCAATGCTCTACCTTCTCCAGCCCTCTTCTCATCTACTGAGGCCATCTATAAGACCACTAGAAGCCAGTTCACAAACCACTTGTGGACCACAGCCTATAATTTATGTACTTTGGTTGGGGTAGAGGTGGGCTTTAGAGTAGTTAATAATTAAATCCAGAGGGAAGATGAAAGGTTAACATTTCAGGGAACTGAACAGAAATTGCAATGTTTTTATTCAATCAACTGATTGGAGCAGATAAATTCTTAAGAGATTCCTTCACCCTGCATTTCCTTGCTCAGCCTCCCTGAGGGGGACATTAGGTCTGAAATTAAAACAGATTCTATGAAGGTAACACATTCTTTGAACAATCAGAGATCTGTAATGATCTTGACAGGTCACAAAACTGCTCACTCTTTCTTCTGTCAAGATGATACATGAAGAGAAGCAAATAGCTATCCATTGAGAAACCTAAGTTAACAGGCCTCTCCAGTGTGCAAGGATTGGGGGTGGATGAGGTACCAAAAAAGAAAGGGATTAAACTCTAGAGCTTTCAAGTCATTTGCCCAAGGTTACACAGCATGTTTGTTAATAGTGAAGCCAGGTCATGAATATCAGCTGATAGAAACTCTGGAAATGGAGCAACTTCAATGCAATTTCTGCATTTTCATCCCACCATTCATATTTAAACCTGAATGTAGTGAATTAACCAAAATTAATTGCAGAGGAATATATGTGCATATATATTGCTCATTCTCTATGTATGTGTTTTATGTGCATGTGCTTGTATGTAAATATATACACATACACATATATAAGTGAATGCGTACATATACATATGTGTATATGAAAGCATGCATATATACAGTCATTACTGCCATGTGTCGGAGTAGGAAAAATAAGTTTTAAATAAGGCTAATTTTAAGGCTTATTGAAAGGCATTCATTGATAGTACCACAGTTCTTTTTGTTCAAATCACAAAAAAAGGAAAAAAAAATTTTTTATACTCATCCTCAAGTAAAAGAAAAAATTATCAAGGTATGCATAGAAGTTTAACTTGCCATAAGTAAAGGTAAACAGGAGTATCATTAGAGCAAACATCCCTTTATTAAAACTAAAATACTTATCCTCTCCTGCAGAGTAACGCCAATTACATTTTATACATTTTTTTAATGTTAAATAATACTACCTAAAGTCCTTTGTATTGCATTCAAGGTAATTGCTTTCATAGATGTGTTTACTTCTACTTCTCTGGTTAACTGGGAAATACTTCTGTGCACTAGTTTACATCAAGTTACTACCCACTTAAAAGGATGGAATTCTGAGAAAAATAATTCCTTCCCAATGTCATAGAACTGAGAGATATGAAAATATTGATTTCACCAAACTTTTCAGTGGGTAGAACTTTTTTTAGGATGAAAATGGGAATTTTTATTTTTAATAATGTGTTTTATGGTAGAATTATAATCTTAAGTAGTTTTTATTTTAATTGAAAGTCTTATATAGAACTTCACATAATCAATAAGACAGGGGTTTTTTTTTGTTCTGGTCAGAAGTCCTATAATCTAGAGCAATAATTATTATGCTTATTTTACGAGAATTTTGGAAGCCCAGAGACACTTGTCAAAGGCTTCACAATCAATTAATGGTGATAGGCGTGGTTAAATTGGTTTGCCTATTTGTTGCTAACCTCTACTACAAGTAGAAGACTTAGGGGGAAAAAAGTTCCAAATCAATTAGTGAGACATAGTACAATTTGGAACATATATGATCCTGGAATGAAATACAGAATTCTAGTATTAGGGGAGCTACCACATGGCTTTATGCTAACTTAACAAAGATTCCTCCTGTCCAAATATACATATAACAATTCAGGCTTATACGAAGACAGTGCTAGTTAGATGGAAAAGTCTTATACAATAAACGCTATGATATTCATTTACTCAATAATCATTTCTTAGACACTTGAGTGCTGTAGAGACAATATAAGATGAAAAACAGTCCAAAATTTACATTTATTGAGGGGACATGACATTTGCACAGATAACTAACTACAAGATAGTCGTCATCGTCGTCATCATCATCATCATCATCATCATCATCATCGATAAAGGATGTTGGAAAGTGGTTTTTGTATGTGGTATATTGAGGAAGTTAAAAAATTTTAATAATTAATGTTACCTCGTTTTATTTGAATTTGTTCCTTTCAAAAACTTGTAAACTAAAAGCAAACAACAAGTCAATAAAAAAGTAATGAAAAAAAAACTTAAGCAGATTAAAAAAAAATCAATTGAGGACTCCAGAGAATCAGCTTGCAGTTACAGAGGCTTTCCTCTATAAGATCCAAGCGTGGGTGCACTGTTTCCATACCCTGTTTCTGCTGCATGATAGCAAGCCAACAGGCAAGATCGTAGGATTGTGAGGAAGCCATCTCGGCGCTGTTCCTATCCTAGGATGGTATGGAGACAGGATAAGTACCCTGTTGATTAATAGCTGCTTTGCTTCCAATACTGAATTGCTACGACAATCGTATGTTAAAACATAATTACGGCTCACAAGATGAGTTCGTAATTTGGTTAGTCCAAGAATAATGTTTCAGTGAACATTGTATAAAACAGTCTGTGATGTGTGTTAAGGAGCTATTTTCAATTAAAGTCTTGTTTGGAGACTATGTCGATTATTAAAACACTGATTTCAGGAAGCCCAGAGGGACAACAGACTTGTGACATGTTTCTAAACCAAAGATATCCAGATTTTTCATTTTCATACCCACTAGACATTCTCACAGACACATTCACAGTATAGGTTATATCTTTGATCTGGGATACCGTAGGAGGAGGAGGAAGGTCATTAGAGGGAGAGCATTCTGTTCAAAAACAGATAAAAGCATCCTTTTAAAAAAAAAGGTACAAATAGAAAACTCCAAGGTGAATGAGAATGCCTAAAATTACAAAGTACTAAGAGAGAAATAATATTGAGAAACAGGGTCTAGGAAGAAGTAAGGCATATATTTCGAACAGAGTCATCTGAGTATACTCTGCCATTCAAAGAGTCAGAGGGAATAGAACTGGAAGACCCCTGTTGGAAAACCTGGGTTCGTAATCTAGATTTGCCATTTATAAACTGTGTGGCCTGTCACTCATTTCTCTGAGGCCTCAATTTCCTTTGTAAAGATAGGGTACTGAACAAATCCTACCATCTCCAGTCTTTCCATTACACTGAGAGTACTTGAAGTCAGAAATGCAAGTCAACAAGTATTACCAGGCGCTTTGCTATGTAGGAGGGATACAAAGACAGGCCAAAACACTGTCCCTGCCTTCAAAAAGATCACACTCAGACCTCTGTTGTCCACAGAATCAAGATGCAATTTAACCCTTAAACCTGTTGGCCTCACTTTACCCATTCCTCCCAAGCCTTGAGAAAGGTGCTCAGTTTTCCAGAGCAGACCACAGCTTCCTGTTGTCTCATTTACTGAATTACAACCCCGATGTCACCCACCCTCCATACTCCATTGCAATATGTACATGAATAAATATTTTCAATGTAAATTTTTTAAAGAATTTGATAAAGCCTTTCTAGTGAAGGAGGGAGGAGGGGGGAAGGATGAGGAGAAGGAAAAGGAGGAGGAAAAGGAAGAGGAGGAGGAGGAGGAGAAAGAGAAGGAAAAGGAAGAGGAGAAGGAAAAAAGGAGGAGAAGAAAAAGGAGGAGGAGAAGAAAAAGGAGGAGGAGAAGAAAAAGGAGGAGGAGAAGGAGAAGGAGAAGAAAGAGATAACCTGCAAACAACTCTGTACAAATAAGACAAATATCAAATTACAGGTGACCAGAGGCAAAAGACTAGCAGTAAGGGGTAGGTGAGGTGGTCCAAGAGAAGAGAACTAAAATGAAGGACTTTAGGGAGATCTGAAGGAAGCAAGAAAGCAGTGATGGGAGGTGAAGGGAGGCTAACAGTCACTGAAAATACAGTTTCAGAAGACTTAAGTATAATGAATGGATCACTTCACTTGGAGATCAAAAAGAAAGGGGACGAAATCTTGCCTATAACTCTTAGTAGCTATGTGGTCATGGGCAAACATCTTCTCTAAGCCTCAGTTTCCTCTTCTGTAAAACAGGTTTAACCGTTATCTATAAACACCTACCTCACATGTTTGCTGTGAGGCTCAAAAAAGATAATGTATGTAAAACACTTCATAAACTTTAGATTGCCATATAAATGTCAGGTCATAGAATAGAGATTTAGATGCTCAGGGGGCCTTAGAGGTCATCTAGCATAACTCACTCATTTTACAGATGAGGAAACAGATCTCTAGAGAAGCTAATTGATTCAAACAAGGTCATACAAGTAATAACTTGCAGACCTAGAATTCAAACTCAGATCTTCCAGCTTCAAAGGCAGCATTTTCCCCCACTGAGACACACTGCTTTTATCCTATTATAATAATTAATTTCAAACAGTTATAGCAAAATCTACATACATAAAAAGTTCTATTTTCATGTATTTCATACAGAAATAATAACATTAGTACTAAGTGGAGAAATAGTTACAATCTCTGCTTTGTGATCTATAAACACCATTAATCACAAGAGAAAATACCTTTCCTAACTGTCTTTCTGTGGTATAAGCTACTACAGACCCAAATTTTCTGGTATTTGGTAATTTTGTTAGCCTATTTTAGGTCTGCTGGGTCCTTCCTGTGAACTAGTTAGAATGAATATAAAGATTCCAAACTTTAACTCTGGGGTCTACATTATCCATTAGGAATAAAAGGGAGCTAAAAACCTCAATAAAAATGTGAAGCTGAGGCGGAGCCAAAAAGGCAGTATAGACGCAGCAAGGTCCCACAGCTCCCACACCGCCACCCTAAACACCCATAAAATTATGAGCCCAGAGAAAGTCTAAGACCCTCAGACTCACAAAAATACAGAGAACACATCTCTTGCTGAAGGGAGCTCGGCAGCAGGGGCTCAATGCGGCAGCCAGGAACGGAGGCTGGAACAGCCAGAAGCTAAGACCTCGGCCAGGCCCAGGGCGGTGGGAAGGAGCTGGGCTGAGCTGAGCCGAGCAGGCTGCAGAGGTTCTACAGCCTCCAGCACCTCCACATCTGCCAAGGCTGAGGAACGGGAGAGGAGCAGTTAATACTGCAGCAGAACAGAGACCCGGCCAGCCCAAAAGCAGTCGTAGCCAGGCAAGGCCCCAGGGTGGCCATAAGGAGTGGGGCCTCCAATACCACAGCTTGAGTCTACTTAAAAGAAAATCTAAAGCACCTGCCTTAGGGGAGCTTCAAATCCCGGTCAAAGACGGTTAGTGAAAGTGAAACTTTGAAAATTAATTTGGGGGTGGTAAAGCAGTTTGGCCAATCTGCCCCCAGGGCAAGGAAGCAGTGGGGGAAGGGAACTGCTGGAACCGGCAGTGGCCCACACCAGGCTGCTTCAGAGCCCCTGGCCTGCGGACTCCACAGTGGGGCTGAATCAATTGATCAGGGCCAAGTGCTATTGTATTGAGCGGCCTGGATATGGAGTGTGGTCTTGGGTGGTGGTCTTGGGGTGCACTTTCAGCAAGCCAAAGCTGGGGGGACTCGCAACACCCCCCAATAGCTCTGGCAGTTGGGAAAACCCCAACGATTTGGAACAGAGCCTTCCCCCCTTGGAAGCAAATTTTCACAGAGCTAAAAAACCAACCAATTAATTGACTGGACAGCATGAGGAAAAGGAAGCAAAATAAAAACAGCCACAAAACTCTAGAATCCTTTTTTGTGGACAAAAAGGGTCAAAGTATGGAACAGGAGGAAGACAGCCCAGAACTCAGAACTCCCACACCAAATGCTTCTAAGACACTTGAAGAATGCCTAGAAGCTATACATCAACTGAGAAAGGAATTTGAAAACCAAATAAAAGAACTGGAGGAAAAATTGGGAAGAGAAATGAGAATGATGCAAGAAAATTATGAAAAGAGAGTCCACAACCTGACTGAAGAAAACAACACCTTAAAGAACAGATTAACTCAAATGGCAAAAGAGGTCCAGAAAGCCAATGAGGAGATGAATGCCTTAAAAAGTCGAATTTCCAAGATGGAAAAAGAATCTCAAAAGCATTCTGAAGAGAATAATTCCTTCAGAATTAGAGTGGAGCAAGTAGAAGCTAATGACTTTATGAGAAACCAAGATACTATTAAACAGTTACAAAGAAATGAAAAAATAGAAA
The DNA here is from genome assembly GCA_028646575.1 of Pseudocheirus occidentalis. NCBI lineage: Eukaryota > Metazoa > Chordata > Mammalia > Diprotodontia > Pseudocheiridae > Pseudocheirus > Pseudocheirus occidentalis. Next base: position 196,555,454 of record CM053595.1, on the reverse strand, counting down.
GCAATGTGAAATATCTCCTTGAAAAAGGCACTGACCTGGAAAATAGATCCAGGAGAGACAATTTGAAAATTATTGGTCTAC
>CM053595.1:196494523-196548177 GCA_028646575.1 Pseudocheirus occidentalis | reverse complement strand
TTTATAATAGAGATTGAAATCTGGTATGGCTAGACCACCTTCCCTTGCATTTCTTTTCATTAATTGCCTTGATATTCTGGACCTTTTGTTCTTCCAAATGAATTTTGTTACTATTTTTTCTAGTTCTATAAAGTAACTTTTGTTGAGCCATCGCAGTTCAAATACTCAGGTGGGATTTATGATCTCATTAATGAATTTCTTCCAGGCTTCCAATCCATGCCTGTCCATCCTGGGTAACTTTTGTACTCCATTACGGTCCACACAAGAGGTCCATCTAATGTGTTGAGGACCTTGCTAACTTTCTCCTGATATCATGAGGACACCAATGAAGCCTGAAGTGCATACCATGGTTATCTTCCAATTGTGTTGTATGATCAGTCCATTTTATTTTTCACTTCTATATCTTTAAAGGTGTCCTTCTCATTATTTCACCGTCAAATTTAGTTTTAACGTATCAAAGCCCACTTGGATCCACCACTGCATTCCTCATTGAGTAATCCTCCAATCTGATTCCTTCCTCTTCCTCTCCCTCCTTCCATATGTCCATCCCTCAGACCCTCCTTTTGTCTCTATCTCAGTCTCTCTCTCCTCTATCCTTCCTTCCTCTATCCCTCTTTCTCTCATTCATTTTACATACAACTGAGTTGTTAAAATAATCTCCCTAATACAATCTCCTAAATACTGCCCTGCTCTAAATACTTCAGTGACTCCACACTGTCTTGAGGGAAACTGCAAACTCCTAATAAGGTTGACTAAGGCCCTACACTTCGTTGCTTTGTTCAATGCACTCCCTTACATCCACTCTATAGTCCATCTAAATTGAATTCTTATGTGAGAAGAATAGTCCATATTCACTAAATTTTCTCTCCAGGAAAAATCTTCTAAAAGAAAGGGATCTTCGGATCAGTCTGGAAGGATCAAAGGCCATTAGATGAGGTGAAATCATGCCACCCAGGAAGTATGTTGAGATGGGTTAGAGAAATTTATGTCAAATGTAATTTGTATAAAATAACAGAGTAGCTTGGGACCCCAAAATTTCCAACTGACAAGAGAGGAGAGCACGGTTCAAGTCCAGTCCATTAAATGGGTATCCCTATGGGGGATCCCTTCTCCCCAGAAGATGACTTTGGGAACTTTGAAGGATCTGAGGACTTGGACTTCTCACTGGCATCCTACAAAAGTCCAAGGATAGCAGCAGCTGGCAACAGCATTTTCACTGAGAACCAAGGACAAAGTAGCCACCGAGGAAAAGAAGATTCTAGAATTTGGAACCAGAGGTATAACATACTTAAGGGGAACATCATTAGTATACTACAGAGAAAAGAATTTTGAACAACCAGTAGCTACAAATTCCAGTTCTGGTACATGTGTACTTTAAACTTGAGTCTACTTTCCCCTAAACTCTGTATGTACTGATGAGAGGATGTCATGGACTTTGGGAGGGTATGTTTTATATGAACTATTCTTACTATATCAATTTAGTAAATACCTCTTTTTAAAAACTAACTAAATCTAGTTGACTAATTGTTATCAAGAGATAATCAATGGGAGAACACCAGTGGTAGCTTGTGAGCATGAAGCCACCAAGATACCCTCTCAGCCTTCGTGGGATTCTACTTTGGGACCTGAAGTGGGATGTAATAGTTATTCTACAGGGGCCCAATCTCCTAGTGTTGTTTGGGAGAAGAGCTCCAGAACCTCTGATACTTAAGGAAAAAACTTATTAACAAAGAGAACTCTACAACAAAATGGGTGACCTAAGAAGGGATCAGGCTCAATGGAAATCTTCAAACAAATGCTAGATCATCTTCTGAATATGGTTTTGTGGGGATATTTGGTTAGCTGTGGGTTTGATTAAAAGGCTTTCTAATATTCTGTGAAGGTCCTTGAAAATACACATTATTAATATATATGTATACATACATATAAGGTATCATTTTGATACTTTTTCTTACTGCTAATATGAGAAAGCATTTTCTTAAAAGCAGAGATTTCTGTTCATTAATTATAACAGCGAAAGAGCCTGCATGATGAATGTTGAAAGGGTTTATAACTTAGACATTAAGATTTGCTTGGGGCCAAAACTTACTGCAGATGTTATCAGTAGGAGAAAAATATTAAAATTAAAAATGGTTTCAAATGGGCTTTTTTGTACTAAGAAAAACAGCATTCTGGCCAGTTTCCCATGCTCTTTTGTACTCCAATAATGAGAAGAAAGAGCAATTTGAAATGTGCCCTTGGATATTCATATTTAGCTTCTTATATATAAGTAGTAGAAGATAGCTTTGTGATTTTAAACTACAAAATAAGGCTAATAGAGTTTAATTGGGAGGGTGCCTTCCATCTTAAGTTCTCAAAGGACACCACAAATGTTACTACTGTTCATCAGAATGAGCCCTGATCTCACTTTACAGTATTAGAAACTTAGATCCAAAAAGAAAAGCATCTGTGGTCTCAGGAGACTAGAGCAAACCAGGACTAGAATCTTGATCTCCTTGGGTCCCAAGCCAAAGATTTGCCTTGAATGAACATCAATCTACATGCTGCATAAACCTATAGTCTGTGGTCACAGAAATCTCCCATTTCCCTTAGAATGTTTGGCTGCCCTTTGCTATCTGGGGGAATTTCATATTTGAACAGCTGAATAATAAACACCAAGAAGCAATTACTGCACTTGACTTTAAGAAAGCTTTTATAGCCCTGCCCTTTATAAAGTCACCCTACAAATCAGAAGACCTACTGGCCTACATTTTCAAACTGTCAAGATACCAGGTTCAATTTTATTGGCTCTTCCCTAATTTAGAGGAGGAACAGGAGGTAGAAAGGACCTTAGTCAAATTCCTATATTTTTTGGATGAATAACTGAAGCCTGAGAGATTCAGAGATATGCCCAAGGTCACAAGACTAGGAAATGTTGGTGACAAAACTACAAGACTATGAAGTTCTGTGACTATGACTCTAGAACTCATGGCATTTCTCTTCAAATTCCATCCTCCCATGTAAACCTCTCCAGATCTTCCTCAAGCATGAGTTTAATGATGGAGACACCAATAAGATGTTGGCAACTCAAACTGTGCAGATTCTACTCTCCATCAACAGTATTTTGGTCAGTTGGGATGAAGGATGCAATGGCTGTGGCCAAGAAAGCCCCACGTAGTCTTTTTTCCTCTAACAGCTTCTAGGTAACACCGACTCTGCTCCACCATGACTGGTAAGGAGATGTTTTTAATTAAAATGTAGTTTGCTGCCTTCATCTCTCTTTCTAATGTTCTATGTTAGCCGCTGCTGGCCTTCTGCAGAAATGGCCGTGTTATATTTGTCATGCAAAGGAAGTAAAACCTTGTCTTTTCCTGAAAAAAGAATTTATTTTTGTAACTTTTCTTCTCACCTTTATGACAATCTATCCAAGTTGTATTTCCTGTCTCTCCTGTCCTTCACTGCTATAATAATAAATATTATTAGTAATACATATTAACAATTAACACATTATTAATGCATACAAATACACTTATTTGTATGATATGTTTCTAATATATTTAACTATATAATTAATACATAATACAGAATTACTATTATCATCATCATCATCATCATGTAGATAGTGCTTTAACATTTGCAAAGTACTTTACATATATGCCTTGCTTCATTCAATCTTCACAACAATTTTGTCAGGTAAGTACTATTATTTCCATTTTACAGAGGCTGAAAAATTAAGCAACTTGTCCAAGGTCAAATAGCTTGTAAGCATCTGAGGAAGAATTTGGACTCCAGTGTTTCTGACTCCTAATCCAAATCTTTATCCACATGGCTTACGTAATTAGCAAGCAGAATTTCAAATCAAGTCGCAATTTCCCCTTTCCCACTTTAGACATACTGTTGAGGTAAATTATCCACTCTCCATCCCCAGAGGTTTTCAATGTGCCAAATGCAGTATTTCATAAGACTCTTCTTGTCCTCCCCCTCTCATTCTTCACAACAGTCACCGGATTGGAGAGAATATGAAATTTTTTAAAAAGGAAGAAAAGAGATTGTTAACATTATCATTATCATCAAAGCCTAGATGATATCAGGGAAGAGATGACACTTTCTAGCCCCAAGAGCAATAAAGAACGAGACATGCCATGCAGCAGTTTCTCAGTAACCAGGCTATCCTTTCCATGAGCCTGCCCATCTTAGCCCTGAACTCCCATTGTAAATGTGAATTATCCTGACTCCACCTGAACTACTAGTCAGTTGCCGCTTTTCCTGTTCCACCTCACTGTAAGTCACCCTATTAACATACCTCTCTTCTTGATAGTCTGAAAACTTGAAAAATAACAGAAATATTTTGCTCTGAGAGACATTCATCCCCCACTAGCCCTGGTAAGTTCTTTTCTGCCTTAATATCTTTGTTTCTCACTGTCATTTTGTCAGTTCCAGATGACAAAAGGGATAAATCTGGACAAGTTCAGAGGACTATTGAATAATAAAGCATTTACATTCACTGACTTCTACTGACTTTCCATTTCTGCCACAGGGCTAGGATGAATATTTGGTCTCAAATTCAAAGGTTCTTCATTGCAGTCCATGAACTTGTTTTCTTTTTTTTTTTTTAACATTTTGATCACAATATTTAAACATAATTGGTTTCCTTTAGAATTCTTATTCCATTTCTCTTCAAATCTCATTCTCATAACTTGTGTGTGTGTGTGTGTGTGTGTGTGTGGCACACACTGGGGTGGCTAGTGAAGCAGTGAATGCAGCACCAGCCCTGGAGTCAAGAGGACCTGAGTTCAAATCCAGCTTCAGACATTTAACACTTACTAGTCGTGTGTCCTTGGGCAAGTCACTTAACCCCAATTGTCCTGCCTTCCCCCCTCCAAAAAAGCAAAAAATATAATAATAATAAAACACATAAAGCACATATAAGAATAATTTTTTTGTTTTTTTGATAACTGTTTACTTCCAAATAAACTTTTGACTGCTTTATATTTTATGGCAAGAATAGGAAAGGGTTAAAAACAATAACAGGCTACTGGAGATTCGGGGTAGGGCCAAAACTGCATGGAAACACTACAGAGCTAATAAGGTCACTTGTCCAGCAGCAGAATTTCCATAGCTAAGACCAAAGGAGTGACAACATCCCTTTCAGAAAAGGGAACCGATGTCCAAAAATAAGGGATCCAAGAATAATTATGCAGCACAACACCACAAGTGATGTGGAAATAATCTCTTAAGAACCACTCAGGCATCCCCTAATGTTAATTTCATAACTCAACGTTTTGCTCATTGGTTTATTATCATATTTGTGATTTAAATTTTCAAAACAAAACAATAACAACAAAAACGCCACCCCTCCACACCATAATGCCCGGCCTTCTATGAAAGGTAGAAACTGAAACCACTGCCAGTACTGGAGACGCTGCACAAATGTTCCTTCTCCTCTGCTTTCATCCCAGGCTAAGCTTGGCTTTAAATGAACATTAGACATGCCAACAGGTTTAAAATCAATGCAATTACAGGTGAGCGAGCTGGGTGGATCCGTTGTTTTCAAATCCATACCTGCTGCTGCCCTGAAGCAAGGCAGGGTCTAAAAAAAAACCAAGAAACCCCCAAGCTCCCACATGGGTTTCCTAAGAGGAAATTGAAAGACTTACAGTTTCCCTTGTCTGATCATCTTACCCTACAGCAGGGAAAGCCTCATGAGCCTTTCAAATTCATATCAGCTCCATAAATCTTCATAGTCATCATGGATCAGTACATACTGGGACCTCACTGTAAAAGGCTCTTCACTGTGCAGTTGCATTCATTGTTCGGCAGACACACTTTGGATGGTGTTGTAGCAGGAAGGAAAACCAAGCCCTGGACTCATAAATCAGAAACTGTGAGTTCAAAATCTAGTTCTGCTACTTACTAGTTATGTGATTTGGGGAGTCTCTGGACCTCAGTTTCCTCACCTGTAAAGGGAAGATAATATCATTTTCCCTACATACTTCACAGGGTTACTGTAATGCAAGTGGAAGAATTTTAGGGGCTATAAAGAATTATTAATAAAAATATTCCATCCAGAGGGGATCTAATTATTGAGTTATTGAATGTATTCAATTCTATGGTAGGATCCCATCTAAGAATGGTCCTAAAGCATGTGGATCAAGTACAGCATTATAGGGAAGTTCCAGTAGAGCTAAGAATATGATCATGTAGGACATTCCTTTCTGTCACTTAAACAGCAGAAAAGGCATACTCAGGAAAAACAAGTCTATATTTATCCCATTCCATGGATGGAATCTTAATATCTACTCAGAGATTATACTAAACCTCAATTTCTTCAGTTTTTGGAGGACATTCTGGATCACTAGGGTTTAGGCCAAGATTGATATATTAATATTAGAAATAGGGTCTTGGCAATGAGTTGAATATCAACAGACAAACATAAACAAAAATCCAGTTCAATTCAATAACCATTTGTTAAGTGCTACTATATGCCAGACACAGTGATAAGTGCTGGAAACCAAATGCTGAATCAAGGCCACCCTCAAGTTATCCTTAAAAAAAAATAGAGAGAGAGAGAAATCAGGAAGAAGACGGCATAGCATTATAATCTCTGAATTGACACTCTCTGATTCTTCCCCCAGCATGTCCTAATAATGTCGGCCTATAAACACATTCTCTATGTCTGTCTCTCCCTTGCCCTTTCTGTCTTTCTCTGTCTCTGTCTCTGTCTCTCTCTCTCTCTCACACACACACACACACACACACACACACACACACACACACGCACACACCTTTTAACACATTCACTAAGTGCAAAGTTAGTGATGAGACATTAAGGTGGGAGAGGAAAGCAAGGTAAAAATTTCAGAAGACTAAAAATGATTTTGTTAAGATAGATTTAAGGAAAATTTAACTTGGCATTGCCATACAATTAAATGATTGCTTGATACTCATTCTCTTGGGCCTATGGATCTCAAAGCACTTTGAAGATAAGATCTTACTGAGCCATACCACATGCATATTAAATAATTATGGCAGATGAAGAGACCTTCAGTAGGGAAACTCAAGACACTGAGAATCAAGGCTGCTGGAGCAGTGTGGGATACTGACCAGAGTACTGAACTTGCACTGGCATCAAATGTGTCTATGATACTTAGTGGTGGAGTCATTGGTAAATTGATTAGTTTTCCAAACCTCAAGCAACTATAAGGTATAGTCTGCCATGATAAAAACATGGAGTATTGAGGAACTCACTGACATGACCTAAGTGTGCCAATTCATATCTAGGCTAATTTCCATGGTTACTAAAAGGAAATTGGGAAGGAAAGGAAAGGTGTTTGTGGAAGCCCCATACCCAAAGACCTTTTAGGAAACTATACGCTTCAGAACAAGAGAGCCAGGAAACAGTGGGAAGACCAAACTATGAAGCCAAAAAGCTGCCTTTGGAGTGGAAAAGAAATTGGTGTTTTGTATGGAATTAGCCTCTTTCCCACAATGAAACAGTACCAAGAAAACATCAGCTCCATCTCTTCAATCCTGCAAACAGACCAAATGGAAGAAACTCCTGCCAAGAAATATTCAAGTCAGACTGCCATTCCAGGATAGTCTTGCCATCCGTCACAAAAACCCTTTCCATTCATTCTTTGGTGCTGCCTCCCCCACCCATGGTAAACTGTAGGTTCCTCCTAAACAAAGGTTCTTCCTAAAATCTGGGACTTAGTATCCCAGAAAGCATTGCCACACATCTCAAATTTATCATCTGGTACTCCCTGGGTAAAAAAGTAGCAACAAGACCAGAATAGTCTATGGGATCTCAAAATGATATACTTAGACAAGTGACCCTTTATCAATCTGGCTTTCAGACTGGGTGACTGGAAGCTAAATCTCAGGATGAAGGAGCAACTGAAGCTGACTGAGCTTCCCTGAACTGACTTGACCGACAGAGTGATTACACCAGGGATGTCAGTGCAGCCTGGCCTTTACAGAGCTGGCACCTTCCCTTGCTTCACCCTTGACTTGGTATGAATCAGTCAAAGTACACAGTCTCTCTGTACCTCATCTTTCCCTTCTGTCAAAGATGGACAGAAAGGGCTATTTACTCTCCAAGTTAGGCGAATGCTGTGAGTATTAATGAGATAAGCTGTACAAAATGATTTGAATTCCTTGGAAGAAAGGTGCCATATAAATATGAAGCGTCATTATTCATCCAGAAAATAATTCTATTCTCCTGACAAAAGGGAGGAAAATACAGAAAAAGGAACATAACTCCAAGGACCCATGTACCTGTCTATAGCTTCTCAAGAAAATAAAAAAGATTCACCACCAGGCTCCTTCTTATCAGCTTTCTAAGGGTAAGTGGTTCTAGAGGTAAGGCTGCTCTAGAGCTGAAAATCCCATAATATTTTATATGCCAGCATCACCAAAATTGCAAAGGCTCAGCGGGACCTGGGACTAAGGTTCTATTTCTTTAGCTTTAACCACCCTTCTTTGCTTCCTGTGCAAACTGATGGAAATAGAAAAATCCACAATGTATAACACTTGTTAGTATACCTGTTCTCCATCTCCTCTCTTCAGAAAACTTGTTTTCCTTCAAGGTCCTGCACAGATGTCTCTAAGGAGCATTGTCTGCTCCACCTTGCTAAAAAGTATTCCCTCTCTATTCATATTTTCCTAGAGAATTTTCTGTGGATCTCTCCTTTACCCCTGCCATTAACCTCATTCACTTATCTGTGTGCATATAGCATCCTTCTCATACCCCCATCTACCCATCCAAGGTGAATTTAGGTTCTTTGAGTGCAGAGGCTGTGTAATTGATATTTCTGTATCTTTGGCACAGGTTACAGTGATTTGAACATAGTAGGCACCCTGAAATGAATTTAATTCAATGGTTTCAGAAGGCTATAAGGAAGGGAAAAGCCAGGTAATTTTGTTATAAACAGTTTTTGTCCAACTATATCAGAAGAGGTGCAGCTAGGTGGTACAGTGGTATAATGGTAATGGGAATTGGAAGATCTTCCCTGCACCTTAACAGGCCAAATGTAATTACATGGAGCCCATGATGGGAGGAGCTTGCTGAAAGGGTGGAGCAGGAAGGAGAAGGAAGCAGAGCTGGGATCAAGCAACACAGAGACAAAGCAGCTAGCATGAGTGAGGGAGGGTTATTTTTGCTTAAGTGAGCCTGTTTTGTTTCAAAGGCCTGATGAAGGAAAGACTTAGAGATGGCAGTGCTCAATGTGTTGGTTATATGTACCAACTTCTTAGTTGCCCCAATGGATTTGGTTTTCTGGTGTGGGATTTGGCTTTCTGGTATATGAATAAATGTTTTGGTTCTATCTTCCATGTGGAGAGTCTGTTACATTGTGTGATTTAGAATTACATACATTAATAGCTGCCATGGGCACTGTGAATATTGCATTGATGTTATAAGTGGATAGGGCACTGGACTTAGAATTAGGAAGATTCATCTTCCTGAGTTCAAATCCAGACCCAGACACTTACTACCTGTGTGACCCTGGGTAAGTAACTTAACCCTGTTTGCCTTGGTTTCTTCACCTATAAAATGAATAGGAGAAGGAAATGGCAAACCATTTTGCCAAGAAAACCCCAAATAGGTTCACAAAGAATGAGTGAAATGACTGAACAACAGCGTACCAGGACACAAACTCCAAATAGCTTGTTTATTTGGAAATCCAAGGGACCAAAATGGAATTAAAGGTATTCAAGTCATCCAGACTTCATAATTTAATTACAAGAGAACAGAGAACTTCACAAGTCCTGCTTCTTCAGCCCAAAAGCTTTGGAATGCTTCTAATTACTTATGGTAAGACATAGGCAGGTTAGTCCAAGGCTCCCTGTAAACAGTTTTACTTTTCTCCAGCACTCCTGTTGACAAATAATCAGGCTGGCTTCTTCTGTATGACTTACAGCTTCTATCAGCAAAACTTATTTCCAAATATTGAATGGGCAGCCATTTTCAAGGTCTCATTTCTGATTTAAATGATACGGGATCCACATCTGAGCCTAAACAAACCTCTTATATGGGAAAACCCTTCCCAGGTAGCCAGACAGTGGCATCCACTTTGATCAGTCACAGATAGACGAGGTTTTACAGTACAGTCTACACCAGAAAAGAGAGTGTTAGATGAAAGCCTGAATCCAAGTTCTAGATCTAAAACATGAGGATTTCTCTAAATGTCAAATGAGCTCAGACTTTATAATCACAAATCTATGAGACACGGGATCTAAATGGCCTCTAGATTATGTTCTATCCAGGCAGGGGGAGGGGGAGGAGAGGGGGCATAAGCATCTCCATAGTTCCTATTATGAGCCTGCTATTTATTGTGCTGGGTGCTTTATACAACATCATAGCATTGGACCCTTACAATAGCTCCTCACTAATAAGACAGATGCTGTTATCATCAGCCTCATCATCAAGTGAGGAAGCTGAGTCCATAAGAAGCTAAGTTAGTTGACCAGGGCTATACAGCTAGTAATTATCTAAGGTCACATTTGAACTCAGACCTTCCTGACTCCAGGTCCAGTACTCTAACCACTGTACCACTGGCAGCCATTGACATACTGGAATATCTAGCATACCAGCTACATAAAAGAGCATAAAAGGAGATCAAAAGACCATATAGACAAGAACTTTAGGTCTCTTCAGATCAAACTGATAATTATCATGAGCAGACATAGTGCTAGGCTATAGATTTCAATAGCTACATGAATATGTATCATATCCCTCCCCAATGCTAGAACATAAGCTTCAGGAGGACAGGGACTGTGTCTCCCCTAAACTTTGCACAGCCCCAGCTTAGCGTGGTGCCTGAACACAGTTGGCCCTTAAGAAATGGCATCATGGTGCATTGAAATGAGCCCTGCTGAAGAGTCAAAAGACCTGCGTCCCAATCCCAACTATGTTAGCTGAACTGTGTGATTGTGGAAAAGTCATTTAACCTCTCTGGGCCACAATTTCCTCATCTATACTAAGAAAGACTTGGATTAGGTGACCTATAAGGGTCCTTTCAGCTTTAAATATTTGAGCTTATGAAATGTTTATGAAACTGAACTAAATTTGTTCTTTAAAAAAAATTCAAATCCCCCTGGAAGAGGCAACCTTTTACAGTGGTAGGGAACTGGTGGCCTCAAGGCCACATGTGGCCTGCTAGGTCCTCAAGTATGGCCCTTTGACTGAATCCAAACTTCCTCTAAGGGGATTTGTTCTTCAAAGCTTAGATTCGGTTAAAGGGTCACACTTGAGGAACCAGGAGGGTCCATGTGGCCTCAAGACCACAGGGTCCCCACACCTGTAGCAATTTAAGGAGAGTTTCCCTGAGCAATTTCATCCCCTAAAGCAGCGGTTCTCAACCTCTGGGCGTGACCCCTTTGGGGGCTGAATGACTCTTTCACAGGGGTCACAGGGGTCGCCTAAGACCACTGGAAAACACATATTTCCGATGATCTTATGAGACACCACTCTTCTATCAGTCTCCAGGTGGGTCCACCCACATGAAGACAAGTCTACATATTAGGAAGGTTGAGAACCACTGCTCTAAAGCAATGCAGGATACCAGGTAGAAAAAGACAGAGTGTACCTAAAAGGTAGACCCAGGTCTCGAAAGGGAAGGTTGGGGTCATCCAAGAAAAACCAGACTAATTTATAGGGCTATCTTTTGCAAACAATAGCTATTATCTGCACAGAACTAAAATAATAACTTCGATTTTATACTGGCATACCTTTATATGAAGCTTGAAGGCTTTTGCATACCTTATCCCATCTGATCCTGCCAACAGCTCAGTGATACAGGTTGTGTATGCAATACTATTCCCATGCTACAGCTAAGAATGTTAAGTTTCAGAGAGGCTAAGTTTCAGGTGGTGTAGCAGAGCTGGGATTTAGATATATTCCATGTTCAGTGGTCTTGCCATTACCTCACTGAGCTACCTAACAGTGAAGCCAGGCAGAGGAAGATGAATGCCCAGCTTCACATCCCACCTTTACAACTTCCCAGCTGTATGAGAAAATGAGCAAGATGCTTAAAACTTAGGACCCCCAGTTTCCTCTTTCCTAAAATCAGATTAATAATGCCTGCAGTAACTATTTCACACAGTAAAGAAGCTCAAATAATATATATGTAAAACATTTTGCAAACTCTAAAGTCCAATACAAATATCAATTACTATTCATTAAACCACAAGAACTCACCTCTAGTGAGGTAACTAAGAAAACAGAGATACTACAGTATCGCAATATTGCAACAACAGGGATGAAATAAATACAGCTTATCCTTTCCTGACATGCCTTTGATCTCCTCTAAGTATACATATTTTTTAAAAGATTTTTTGTTCCATGTACCTTGGAAATTATAAATATTTGGAAGGCTTACTTATATTAAAAAGTCTATTCTCAAATTTTTCATCATCAATATTATGTCTGGGCAAATGTGATAATCATCTGGTTCCAATATGGTTTGCTGGTTATGTTCTCCAAGATATTTTGAAGTCTGCTTTTGTAGAAAAAGGATTTGTCTTCTGTCAGTCCATGCAATCCCCCAGATCAGGTCTTATTAGGTATTCAGGGGTTACAAATTTTTTACAGCCTGACATGCTGTATTTTTTACTGTTTCTTTGCATAATCCACATTGATTACTGAGTCCTTAAGAATAGCTCTTGTACAATTTGTGGTGGTGCTGATCTGGTCCTTAACTGCCCTTATAAACCTTTGGATTTCTTCAAACAAATCCACATGACTCATCCTTTTGTTAAATGCTTTTTTTCTAACATATTGCTGTCTGAATTCATGTGAATGTCTCCTATGGAAGACCTTTTGATTCTATTCTTCGATCTCAGCTATTTCATAGGCTCTATCCAGAGATGAACTGTTTTTGGTTATAGTAAACAAGTTCAATGTTGGGCTATCAGCCTTTACTATGGTTTGGTGAAGGGATATCCACGTGTTCCAAAAATATTTCTCTAGGTTGAGGGGAACCTATTTATCATGTTGTTGGAGAATGTCTATCAATTCTCTTTTCCTTTTTTGAGGAAGAAGTATTCATCTTTCTATAACTGTCTTAAAGAGATGGGCCTATTCTGTTAGCATTATGTGAGGTTTTTATTGGCTTAACTCCCAAATCTGTTAAGGTCCCTGTTACAATTTCAAAAGTATATATTAGGACTGGGCATATAACTTAGGTGTTAATTGCCTTGAACACAACCTTTCCATTCAGCTTAGATTTCGGAATACCATAAGTTTCAACATATGAAGCCACATCTTGGTATCTTTATGCTTAATGTGTCTTGGAGAAAACTAAGGTATTTGTAGGTATGAACTTCAACCATTGGTTTAATATAGCCTCCAGATTCAAGATCTAAGCCTGCAGTCTCCATCTTTCCTTGGTAGCGTTAAGAATTTTGTACATTTGGAGTCTAAATAACATTTTCTTATCCCCTGAGAAAGATTACCCAAGAACAAAGAGTTGTATGTCATGTAAATGTTGGTGGAGCCAGATAGCTTCATTTCATCCATGTATATCAAAGAATTGATTTGATATTTTGATTTGAATCTTTCTTTAATTTGAAAGGTATACTTAGCTCTATTTAGAAGGGATGATAGTATATGTTAGGTTAGGCAGAACTATAGTGTAGGTAGTATGCATATGTATTTTGTATATACTTATATATTATACAGCTGTTATCTACCCAATGTAAGCTCTCTGAGGGCAGGACTGTTTTGTTTTTGCCTTTGTACTCTAGTACCTATTTTAAGAACCAGGAGTTCTGAACATGTTTGTGTCACAGAACCCTTTGACAGTACGGTGAAACCTACAGACATCTCAGAATAATGTTTTAAAATATAATTACAAAGGAAAGCAATTATATTGAAATTCAGTTATCAAAATATTTTCAAAAAAACAAGTTCACAGTCCTCAGGTTAAAAATTGCAGATTTAAACTTTTTCCCTGGAGAATGTTATATTTCATATTAATTGTTCTTGAAAGAACATTTATTATTTTGGTGGTGAGTTTTAAATATTTTTTCTATATAGGCATCAAATACTCTAGTATGCTCACTATATGTACTGAGAGTTTATATATTTGTAATACATGAATAAGCTATTACTACTATGGCTATCATCTGTTACAGGGCTAACACCCTGCCACCTGGCCATGCTATGAAGGTGAACATTGGCTCTCAAAGGCTCTCCCAGTTTCCACCAACCTGGGGAGTCTTGGGGGATGAGCCTGACAATGGTATGATTATCATCTGTAAAAAAAAAATAAGCTATGTCACAGAAGCAGGCTAAAACACAGGCTATTACTGATGCAACACATAAGGGTAAGAATGAAGAGGAGCCCAGGCCACCTCTTCCTCAGAGGACGTTAATTTCATTCCACTTCCTCTGAGCGGGTGCAAAGTCTTGTGGAATATCCTGGGTTTTGTTGGTGCCTCGGTTCATTTCCTTTGCGTGGGGGAGGGAAGGACCATCAAATGGAACAGAAGGGAAAACAATGAAAAAGCTGAAACACATTCCTACTTTTTTTTTCCTACAGAGATTATCTTTAATTATTCTAACCTCTAGTCTCTACCCATCAGCAATGAATGTGGTCAGTGGGCAAAAGGTTTGAGAAAATTGTACAAGCTATTTAATTTTCTCTGTGGATTGTGAAACTCAGGAAAAAGTAACCAGCAAGGGTGTGTAACCAGCTATTACACTTGTCCTCTCCTGGGCTGACTGGGGACTCATTCGTTATTATGCATACCCTGTTCACAGCTTTTATTTCCCAAGTAAAAAAGTTAAATTTTGAAAATGTGTGTCTCAGAAGAGAAGCAAAACAATACCCTATTTACATTCAAATGCCAGTCAGATTTAAACTTCTTATCCAAACCCAGGCACAGGTCCCTGCCCTGCCTACTCAAATGAAAGCCTGGGAAAACAGGTGTGTGGTGCCTTGCAAGCGTGCAGGGTCAGAAGGGAAGACTATGGATGGTCTATAATGGTTTCTGTCAGACCTGCTGGGTGAAATTCATTTCTGAGTCTAGGATTTCTCTAATGATGCCTTTGCTCCAGCCCCTACAAATTCATTTTACAGGGTTTAGGTTCATCTTCAAGGCCATAACAATACAGTCACATTAGGAATGACAAAAAAAGAGAGAGAAAATTACGTTGTATTAGAAAGCAAAAGTAGGAAACTTTGGGAATAACTTATCAAAATGGTCAATTTTTGTCTCCTTCCCTCATTATCTATTTATTTATACCTTGGGCAGACCCAGGATTCTGCGAACACCCAAAAGTCTTATTACTGTGATTGAGAACGAAGCTCCGTCATTCAGAAATAATGGGTTTGTGACTGAAAGTCATTTGCAAAGTAATGTGCTGGGCACTGTAGCACATGCCACAAAAATGAAACAGACCCTGCCCTCAAGAGGCATGTGTGTGCATGTGTGCGAGTAGGGTGGGGGAGGGGAGAACAGAGGAGCATAACATACACATTTAAGTACTAGGGATATAAAAAAGTTACACAAAGTACTTTCAAGATGGAGAGAGAAAACAACTGAGGGAGATTGGTAAAGGTAAGACAGATAGATGGTACAGCAGTAAAAACAAGGACTCTAGAGTCAAATCTGACCTCAGACACTTACTTATGTGACTGTGAGAAAGTCACTTAAGTTGTATTTGCTTCAGTTTACTCGACCACAAAATGGGGGTAATAATAGTATTTACTGCCCAGAGTTGCTGTGAGGATCAAAGGAAACAATATTTGTAAAGTGCATAGTACACTGACTAGCACATAGTAGGTACTAAATAATTATTCTCTTCCTTGCTTCCTTCCTTCCTCCCTCTCTCTCTTCCTTCCTCTCTTTTCTTCCCCCTTTCCTTTATTTCCTCTTTCCATCATCCTTCTCCTTTCCTTAGTGCTTTTCCTTCCATTCATCTTCCCCCTCCCTCTTTCTTTCCCCTTCCTTCTTTCCTTCATCCCTTTCCTTTCTTTTCCTTCCATCCTTCCTTCTTCCCTCTCTTTATCCCCCTTTTATTCCTTCTCTTTCTCTTTTCTGCCTCCCTTTCCTTTCCTTCCTCTCCTTCCTCCATCCTTTTCCTTTTCTTTCCTTAGTTCCTTTCCTTTCCTCTCCCTCCTTTCTTCTCTTCCCTGTTTTTTTCCTTCCTTCCTGCAAGAAGGAGCATTCAAGTTATGCTTTGAAAAAACTAGGGATTCAGTGAAGTAGAGGTGAGGAGAGAGTTCATTCCAAGCAGAAAGGCAGAAGGTGCAATTTCATATGCATAGCTGGGAAGTCAATCTAGAATGGAAAGTGAAGGAGTGCAATAGGAAATAAGGTTGGAACATGGGTAGGAGTCATTGCTGAAGGGCTTTAAGTGTCATTCTATTTTAAAACAAAAATTTTCACTTTAATAAATTAACTAAAACATTTTATGCTCTTATGTCAACTTCAATTCTTATAAGCAATCAACTAAGTGTTCACAATGTGCCAGACACAGTGGTAGGTGCTGGAACACAAAGTGAAAAACAAAAAAGTTCCTGTCCACAAAGAACTTAAAATCTATTAGGGAAGCAACACGTAAACAGTATATGATGTGCATGTGGGGGGGGAGCACACACACATGCACAAATTACAAATTAAATACAATGTTTTTTGAGTGCAAAGGCAGGATACTCAGAGCTTGGGGAGTAGGATGGAGGAGGGACCAAGAAAGACTTAATGAGGAAGATGGAATGTAACCTGTTTTGTGATGTTTGGAAGGAAACAAGGGATTCTAGGAGTCTGAGATGACAATGTACATCCCAGGCTGTAGGGATTGCAAACTTAGATGCAGATGAAAAGACCTAGCGCTGTGGGTAAATGGCAGCAAGAAAAGCAATCTGGCTGGACCACAGAGTATGGAAAGGAGAGTAAATACAATAAAGCTGGAAAGATAGGTTAGGGTCAGGTTGTGTTCCACTTTAAAAGCCAAACAGACAAGTTTATATTTGATGTAGGTGGTATAGGCCTCCAGACTCCAGTCAGAAAACACTCATCTTCCTGAGTTCAAATCTGACCCGACACTTACCAGTTGTGTGATCCTGGGCAAGTCACTTGGCTCTGTTTGCCTCAGTTTCCTCATCAATAAAATGAATGGGAGAAGGAAATGGCAAACCATTTAATATATTTTGCCAAGAAAATCCCAAATGGGGTCATGGAAAGTTGGACATGACTTCAAAGGACTGAACAATCAGAAGCAATAGGGAGCCAATGGAAATTACCGAGAAGAGGGGCTTATGTGGTTCCATTTGTGCCCTAAAACCATCTCTTTGGAAGCTGAATGGATGATGGAACAGAGTGAGGAAAGACTGGAGACAGGGAGACCAACTAAAAGGCAATTCAATAATCTGGGCAAGATACAACGAGGAGCTGAATTAGAACAGTGTCTTTGCGCGTAGAGAAAAGGGGACGAGTACAAGAGTTCTTGAAGAATACAGGGAACTAACCTGGAATTTAAACATCCCAAGACAGGCTCATTTCCACTGGACATCTCAAGTTTTTAAGGCACAAGTTAAAGCAAGACTAGGAAACAGGGGCACAATAATTCATGGAATAATGAGATAGGTGGAAGAGAGACAATAAAAACAATAGCCATAGTGCGCATGTACACACACACACACACACACACACACACACACACACACACACACACACTATTCCTCAACCCTATTCTTCCTCACAAGAATTCCCTACTAGTGACCTTGTTTTAAAAAAAGAAGCATGGAACTGAAGATTAAATCATGAAAAGTTAATTCTCTCTCCCTCTCCCTCTCCCCCCTCCGAATTATTCTCTTTTTCTTTTGAAATACCAGGAACTGGTCTAATGGGTATCCTTGCTGGAAAATGCATTCCTATCACGATGATACAGGCAACCAAAGAAGGATCAAAAACTTCCAAAGAAAAATAATCCATCAAGTTATATGATATTGGCCATTTGTTTCTGCTTCTCTTTCAATTTGGTATTATCTTTTTCTCAGGAGTAAGACAATTTAATCATTTGTTTTTCTACAGAGACATGAGAAAATAATCATCTTAGTTATAATGTTGCCAGATGTTCTGTATAGATGGGACTGCGCTCCATTACACTGCCTCATGTCCTGTTTAGAGACACGTAATATCCTCCATTCTGAGAAAGGTGGCCATTGACTACTGTTAGTGCTCAATTCCAATGGTCTGCCAATTTAAAAAGATGACAATTTTGTATTCATATGAGACTAATAAATACTCGAAGGTCCGAGACACTTTTCTACATAGCCATACAACAGAACTGCAGGTTATACATACACATCTGTAAGTGATTAAAACTCTTAACCCTCACTGTCTCATCCATCATGCACAAAATCTACCCTCACCATTTAAAGGAACAAAATGAGAAAGAGGAGAGGGGGTGTGGCAGGGTAGAATCCCTGAGAGCCCTTATCACAACAAAGAAAAACTCTTTCTGGGGAGTTTGGGAAAGTGTTTTTCCTAAGAGATCTGAAGTTACCCTAGTTGTATTTGGTGTATTTCTCTCTCTCTCTCTCTCTCTCTCACACACACACACACACACACACACACACACACACACACACACACACACACACTCACTCACTACCCCATCCCTACTGAAGAGCTTTGTGCTCTAAAAGGAATAGGTACTCCAAGATGTGGAAAACATGTCAATACTTAACATCTGGAAAGTATGACTATGAAGTTACATTATGTAACTATGAAAACTAAACGAAGCATCGCCCAGTGTTTATACTCCTGATGCCACTATGATTACAACACGAAGCGCAGTTGTCTCTACTGGTGCTTAGTATGAAACAGGAAGTATGTCCAGAAGAGTGGAGAAGTGGCACAGAATTCTCCCCTTATCTAATAACATCAGACCTTGTCAGTAACCAAAGACCTCCAGAACAGAGCCCCTAGCCCCAGGTCTTGTCCCTATCCCCAAAGGGTCCTCAGAGCATTCCAAATTGCTTTCACAAAGCACCTGCTACAATCTGACTCATCCAAAGGTTGATTAGCTCTTTTTAAACTTATAATTTTTTTCTTTTTCTTTCTTTGCTTTTTTGGAGGGGGGAAGGCAGGGCAATTTGGCGTTAAAGTGACTTGCCCAAGGTCACATGCCTAGTAAGTGTTAAGTACTTGTCTGAGGCCGCATTGGAACTCAGATCCTCCTGATTCCAAGGCTGGTGTTCTGTTCGCTGAGCCACCTAGCCACCCCTAAATTTATAATTCTTTAACAATCTTAGTTACCTGGTAATTTAGCCCACAAAAGAGGAGAAGCAGCAAATTTAAGGGGAGATGAAGTCATCAGGAAGACAGGCACAAAACTGGAAAAGTGACAGCTGACTCTCTGAAAACAAGGAAGGAGACAGAAAAAGCAATATTCGAAGAACTATAATGCCTGTGACATTCTCAAAATAATGGCTCTGAGTCATCAAGAAAAGGTAAGACTATCTTGGCTATTGTCTGTTGAATGAAGGCAGGGAAATATGATAAATTTTAGGAAGATTTCCATTAAAAATAGTAAAAAAAAAATTTAAAAAGACTTTTCAGGAGATGACCTTTAGTTACCTGGAACATTCATTTAAATAGGATGCTTCATTTCTCATTCACCTTTGCATCCCTAGTCACTTTGTGTACTGACTGCCTCACACAAAGCAGGAATTTAGTAAATGTTTGCTGAATTGAACTGTTACTGAAATTTAAATCATGAAGTGGTCCATTTAATGATTCTTTTCGGAGACAACCTTTCTGCAGCTCGGCTCGACGTCACCAAATCATTCCATGCAGTGGCTATTTTGCCAGATTGCACCTGAGCTCAAAATGACACAGCTGATAGGGAACTCTATAAAAAGCTCAATAAATGTTTGCAGAGTGCATAAAGTATAAAATCAATCCTGATGAGGCCTCCATTAAAAATGTGCCAAATGAATATCAGGCCTGGAAGCTCTTTAGCTTTGAAATAAATAGCCTTGGAAGAGGTCCTATATGGTTCCTGTCCAGCAGCCAGTGAATTGGGGATCAAAAAGGGGGAGGGCAGGATGTCAGGTTTAAGTACTGAGTCCCCAAACAAACAAAAAGATGAGAACTTGAAGGGGCTCTCTTGGCTCTGTTAATTGCAAAATAAACTAATGTCTGACAGAGCAGTTCTCGTCCTTCTCAGGGGCAGTATGGGTAATATGGACACAGAGAGGATTGGAAAAACTCCACTGCAAAGATTTGGTAGCTTTGAAGCTAGTCAACATGAGGAAGTACTTCAAAAGATGCTTTTTTTTAAAGAAATAATAAAATAGCCTCTTTTGACTATTAGATCATCTCACAGAATCTGGTAAATACGACAAACTGTTTGATTTAAACAATGGACAGGCCAGGGAGCAGAAAGAATACTTTCTTTTCAGGATGACTCAGGAAAGAAAACTTTCTTAGGATATCCAACATTAAGGTGCCATATTTTACTCTACGTCACCTATGAAGGGAACTCATGAGTCTATTGGCTTTTGGATCTTTGTTATATAACTGATATAAGGTAAATAAGGAGCCATTTAAATGTCGTGACCTTTCTTTATTCCTCATAAAATCCTTCCAAAATGTGAATGGTTCTGTGCTGACCTAGGATGAGTCAACTACGGTATGAGAACCTGAATGCATTTGTAAAGTGTAACTAGAATTCTGAGAGTTTCTTTTCCCAATACACTAATAAGACAAGATTATTTCTTGGGTGGGAGGGAGTGTATTTTTTAAATGAAAACTGATGGGCTTCAAAGGGCAAAGACCACAATTTGCATACAGTATATATGTTTGCAGGCAATATTTATCTACTCACATAATTTCATAATTATGACAAAAATTTCTTCATATCACTGAATCTTAAAGTTGGAAGAGACAAGAAAAGTCATCAAGTCTAAGGTCCCACCAAGTACAAATATCCTCTACAATGTCCCTGGCAATTATCTACACTTATCTGAATATCTCTAGTTAAGAGGAGATTACTACCTCAGAATATAGTCCGTTCCTTTTAAAAATAGCTAAAATCATTAGTATTTGTTGTTAAGTTAGAGTTCATCAAAAAGCATTTTAAGTGCTTCCTGTGTATCATGCTCTGGGCTAGGTACTAGGGAGTACAAAGATGGAGAAATAGTCCCTGTCCTTAAGGACCCTTACTAACAGAGAAGATAACATGGAAATACATAATAGCTATGTACAAAACATGCACAAAGCAGACACAAGGTAACCTTGCTGTAGAAAAGGTTCTAACAGATGGGAGGACCTGGAATAGTATCACACAAAGGGTGGTACTTGAGCTGACTACTGAAAGAAACCAGGGATTATAAGAGATAGAGTATTAGTTCTCAACCTGTGGGTTGCGACCCCTTTGGGGGTCAAATGGCCCTATCACAGGGGTCACCTAAGACCATCAGAAAACACATATTTCTGATAGCCTTAGGAACAGAGACAGGGCTCCTCCATGGGTCTCCAGATGGGTTCACCCACATGCAGATTTGGCCACATACAAGTATTAAAGGGTCCCAGCATTTGGAAGGTTGAGAACCACTGTGATAGAGGAAGAGCATTCCAGGAATGGGAAACAGTCAGTGAGAAAGAACAGAGAACATCATCTGTAAGGAACAGCAAGAGGGCAAGGATATTTGGATTATAAAATGCGAGAAGAGGAATACTGTTTAATAAGGCTAGGACGGTAGGCTGGCCCCAGATCGTGAAGGGCTTTAATGCCAAACAAAGTAATTTTTATTCAATCTTAAGAGGCTCTAGGAGGGGCAATTAAGTGGTGCAGTGAATAGAGCAATGGGCTCAGAATCAAAAAGACTTATCTTCCTGAGTTCAAATCTAGCCTCAGACACTTACTAGCTGTGTGACCCTTGGCTAGTCACTTAACCCTATTTGCATCAGTTTCCTTATCTGTAAAACGATCGGGGGAAAGAAATGGCAAACCACTCCAGTATTTTTGCTAAGAAAAGACCAAATGGGGTCATGAAGAGTTAGACACAACAGAAATAACACAATAACAAAAGAGATACTACGGAGACACAAATTAACTATAGGAGGTAACATGGCCAGATTTGTGCTTTCAGGAATTTATTTTCATGGCTTTGCGAAAGATGGTTTGAGAAAAGAAAAGAAGCAGAGGGACTAGCCTGTTGCAATAGCCCATACGTGAGGTTGATGAGAGCCTGAAACAGAGTGGTGACTATGAAATAAGATGCTTTTTAACTCTTACTATTTGCATATAGCTCTGCTCTCTGGAGCAGTACAGAACAAATCTATTTCCTCTTCTAGATGACAGCCCTTCATATTTTTAAGACAGATGTCATATCAAACCTTACTCTTTCCAAAGTCTTCCCAACAACATTCTTTGTGTGACTCAGGTCCCCACTTAAGATACATACTGGAAGATAGGGGACCTGGGGAGCAGGACATATAATGAGGAAATTCTAGCAGTTCTTTGACCCAGAGTTCACATTGCCAAACCAAAATATACATATCATGGAGAAAGGATTTATAAAACTCTTATTCATAATACCTTGGCACATATATTGTCACATGAAAAAAAAAGTCCAAAGAAACTGCAACAATGAATGGTCTATCCATCCTCATAAAAAAAAAAAAACAACAATGCTATGGGTCAAGGCATACAATTTCTTTGAACTTCATCAAGCATCTAACTTTCCTAGGCTCAAAATGTTGAAGGAAATGATGGCAAAATGAGGAGCATAATGAGGCTGAAGAAGAAAAACACTTTCTAATTTAATATCAAATTCTTAGTCAAAAATTGCAATAAAGCCTCAAACTAAAGATAGACCAGGTTCATTCCAAATTGGAATACTGAATTTGAACTAGAAGAATCCTTTGCTAGCAGATTTCATGCCTAGAACTCTATTTGTGCACTGGGGGGTTCCTTTTGTGTATGGATTGAACTACATGGCTACAGAGGTCTTCCTGAACCATCAAATTCAGTGCTTCGTCATTTGCAAAAAATGGGAGTTGGACTAGAACTAGATAGTGATAGTACTAAAATTCTGTGACTCTAGAATTTTATGTAAATGACTTGGCTTTTAGGTTTAGAAGGCTTAGGATTTGGAAGAGGTTCATCCTAGGTGGGAATGAGGGCACACCAGTACAAAAAATAACCCTAGTGCTTAATAGTATGCATTTAATGAATGTTTCTTGACTTGCTTGTCGATTCACCTTAATCAAGCTACCAAGCACTCTAGTCGTTTAAATAATGTAGAGAGGGGAAGTACCAAGAAAATCCAAACGAGGTTATGGATGACCAACAACCTTCTCTAAGACACACTGGAAATTCATAACCATTCCATACACATTTATTAAATTCTTACTCTTTGCCAGCACCTGTCCTACACACCAAAGATACAAAGGTAGAAAAGTTCTTCTCCTCCAGGAACTTATATTATAGAATCATGGAGGAGAAGATATCTAAGTACTGCTCCATTTCTAAGATTCTGTGAAAGGTAATATTTAGAAGGCAAATGGAGAGCATTTTGTTTCATTTTTACCTTGGCACAGTGCCTTAGACAGAGTAGGTGCCTAATGAATGTTTGTTGGCTTTTCTCCAATCCCAAAGAAAGGATACTGCTTGTACCTCCCTGAGATAATGGTGGGATTGTGGGGGAGGTGACTGGGTAAGTGGGAAGGAATGTAGAAAATGAAGGGAGAACAAAGTGGGAAGCATGAATTTAGAGGATACAGAACTCAGAGACAAGTAGTCCTGGGAAAAGTAAGCCCTGGCAATTCATAGGAAAAGAACAGTAGAATCAACACTGTCCCAGTCTTACAAAATGCTACAGAACCATTGGAAGTAATTCCATAGATGGTTAAAATGCACACTCAGGGACACTTTATGTCATCGTTATTTTTCCCAGAGGTGACAACTGAGTGACAGTATTTAATCCATCTGTGAAGCCCTATGAAGAGCCCAGCAGAGGTCTTGTGAGCAAATATTCCAAAGTAGTCAAAGAATTGTTTAATTTAAAAGCACAACTGTCACTTTGCATTAAGACACCAAAAAAATCCATTAAGTCATAAAGTTCAGATCATTCTAAAATAGCTAAATCATATAGTGTATACAGAAAGGTCATAGTAACTACAGATTCTGAGAAAACTAAAATAAGTGCCTTTCACTCAGTCCTTCTTCTTATTCCCACCCCATTTCCTCCCACATACTTTTCTTGGTTGTACCTCACGAAAGAATATTGATAAATTAGGTTTTTCCTTTTTTTTTGCTAAGTTGGAACATAGTGTAGTAGACAGTATGAACAAAACCTGGCTTTAATCCCTGCCTCAGACACTTGTTTGTTGTATGACCATCAGTAAATCACTTAATTCTCAAAACCTGTTTCCTCATCTATAAAATAGGAAGAACAATACTTATGTAATCTTACTTACAACACAAATTTACACACAGAGATATCATGAGGAAAATGATTTGCAAATCTTCAACTGCCAAATAAATTAAAATGATTTTTGCTGGAATGCTAGCCTTGGTTTGCAATGGGTTTATGGCTAAGGAATGAATGTGACAGTGATATTTCTGTGATTATATAAAAAAGAGAATATTCAAGTAGAGAAATTCTACTAGATTTTTCCTTGGACATCCATCCATTTACAGTGGCAAAGAACTGGAAATTAAGGTGGTCTCAATCAATTGGGAGGAATATCTGAACAAATTATGGCAGACGCAATAAAATACTGTTAATATTGTTATGCCATAAAAATTACAGAAGGTACAATTTCAGGGAAACCTTTGAAGACTTGTCTAAACTGATGCAAAGTAAGCAAAGTGAGGAGAAGCAGAACAATGTATATACTAATAGCAACATTGGGAGAGACTTAAGAACACTAATTGATGAAGTGACCAATTACAATTCCAGTGAACTGATGAAGGATGCTACCCATCTAGACACAGAGAGGTGAGATCCTCAAAATGCAGAATAAGGCATGGTCAATGCAGGAAATTGTTTTACTTGGCTATGTATATTTGTTTTCAATGGAGTTTTATTTTTCTGCTTTTCTCATATTGGAGGAGGTAGGTGGGAGAAAAACAAATGCTTGTTAATTAAAGAAAATGTCACTGGTGATTTTTGTGTTGCCAGTTAATGGATCTTTTGCATTTTCAGCCTTAATTCCTATACACAGAGCACCTTGAAGTAGAGAAGCTTGAGAGCCCCATGTTTCATCCTCCTAAATTAGAGGAGAAACAAAAGTTAATCTCAGAGCTTTTGCAAAAAATGCAATTTCATTTCAATTCATGCTAGTAGTCTCACAGAACCTTGAATATGGAAATCATAACAATACTAGACCCATAGAGAACACTGGAAAAGCCAAGAAGGCTTCTAGATCTAAATTAAAATTTATTTTTGTAAAGATGCAAATGTTAATATCCTAAAAGTTTCCAGTTGAACAGGGATTGCATCTGGAAAAGAAAACTCCTTTTAAAAAATTAAGATGAATGTTAATGTTCCATTAAGATTCAAAACAAACTGTAACACGGGGAGTCCCAGAATGCCAAACCTAAATCTCATCTTTCACCCACCTGAGCTCAGAGATGAAATAACCTCCTGCGTCCTCTTTGTTGATTTTATGTTACAGATCTTTGGTCTCAGAATGAAATAAGTAGCTCTGTTTCTTCATTTTCCCCCTTCTCTGAACCAAAGTAGCAGTGAGTCAGTGTGCAGAAGCCAGGGGTCAGCTACATACTGCTTATGCTGCTTACATATAAACTGGATTGAAAATACTAATATCTCAGGCATAAAATTAGATATATGGATAGGAATAACCCTAACATCAAATATGAAGTCCTAGTTTCAGAAAATTCTTTCTCAGAAAATGAGGAGTAAGTCTACACTTGGGAAAAATATTAAGTACGTGGAAAGGGAATTTAAATTCACTTTATGTAAGATATTGACACTGCACTTTGAAAATATTTTTTCCACTCTGGTATTTATATGATAGAATAAATTACTGGTTGTCCTTCAAAACATGTCTCTCTTTCCTGTTTCAAAAGGAATTTTATAAAATAACCTGTGGTAAGGTTATCCAGTCCCAGTCTAAAACAGTAATTGTATCCATCAAATTAAAATGAAATTCGTTAAGGAGCACCATAAAATCCAAATTGCTACCAGCACAATTTGTTCTTCCAGGACTTTCCCCACATGGTGTGATATTAGTTGCAAGCGTTGCCAAGTCAGCACAACATCAAGACATCTACAAAGCACACAAAGAGGATCCCCTGTGGCAGATTTATAAGTGGGTGTTTAAAAAAAATAGTAAACTATAGCATCACCAGATTGGAAAGCAGGGATAAATCTGGGTCTGCCATGTTACCTTTTATGTATTGTTCTCCATTAGAATGTAAACTCCTTGAGGGCAGGCGCTATCTTTTTGCTTGAATTAGTATCCCCAGAACTACTATCCCCAGGCATAGGGTAAGCAGTTAAAAAATGTTTGTTACCTGTTGTTACCTGATGAGACTGTAAATTCAATGTAGCATCAAAAATAAAAAGGATAGTGTGAATCATTATTATCATCATCATCATCATTATTATTATTATTATTTTGCAATGTAGAAAAAAGAGCTAATATGACTGTGGGAACCCAGGAGGTGTGAGCTTAATTTAGACACAGGCTAAAAGCATGAAGCAGTTATCTCGGTAGGTTACACAGCTTGTTTGAGCTAGAAAGGCTCTTTACAGGTCATTTATTTTAACAATCTCATTTTGCAGATGAGGAAACTGATAGCCAGAGGGGTAACACAGTTTGACCAAGATCTTGCGGTGAGTTAGTAGGAGAGGGATACTTGGATCCAGGACTCTGGGCTCTTTGATCAAAGCTCCTTTTCATATGTTTCTTTGCTTTTATCATCCTGGTTTTTTGTTTTGTTTTGCTTGCTTTTTGGAAAGGGGAAGGCAGGGCAATTGGGGTTAAGTGACTTGCCCAAGGTCACAAGGCCAGTGTTGTGTCTCAGGCCGGATTTGAATTCAGGTCCTCCTGCCTCCAGGACCAGTACTCTATTCACTGTGCCACCTGAACCCCCCCCCAATATCATTCTGTTTCTTAACTCCTTCTTTTTCCTTTCTGTTCCAATTATCACAATAATTTTTTTACATGTAAACTGGATTTCATCTTTAATTAAGTCATGAAACATCATTCTTTGAAGGGAAAAAAGAACTTAAAAATATAACAACGTTTTTAAAAGATCTCAAAGCTTTTCATCATTTTCTGACATATACTTAAAAGGGGGGAGGGGAACAGACTCAATCATTAAAAACTGAGTTAGCAATGTTCTTAAACAACAGAAACATCTGTGCCAGGCTCTGAGTGAGATCCACGATGTTCTTATTGCCCAACTTTCAGGACTACACTACCTACTTAGCATAAAATGTTTGTTCTCCTCTGCTTCTCCCTTTCTACTTACCTAGCCAACAGCTGGACAAACAGAGTGGATTTGCTGAGGAGGCACTGGGGAAGGAAAGCAACTGTGACTGGATTTCTACAATGTTGCCCATGACGTAGAGATGCCTCCGACAGAAAGCAAGGATGTCAGAATCTGAGTTGGAAGGAAATTCAAAGCTCACCTAAGTAGAATTAAAGAGTGGAATATAAATTCCTCATGGGCAAGGGCTATTAAGTATTGTGCAGCCTCATTATAATATCACATTTTCAAATGAGATATTTGTAAAGAGTTTAGCACGGTGACTTAGCACCTCAAAGTGCTTGATAAATGCATGTTCCTTCCTCTCCCTATCTCTACCTCACCCATGTGGCTGAGATCACATGACTTACACAAGAGGTGCTTAATAAATGCCTGTTCTATTGAATGTTTGTTGAAGTAAATCTAATCTTGAGAAGGGAAACACAGGCTTCCCTCTTCTCTAGAGAGGCATAGATGGAGAATGAGGCATACCCTGTTAGCCATGGCCAAACCAATGTGCTGGTATGTTCTGTTTATCCGGAGGTCTTTGTGAGAAGGGAAGAGTCTATTGAGAAGGGAAATGTCCATGGAAAGTGATCAAGATGTAAAGGGGAAAAAAAATCATCAATAAAACTTCTTTAAAAAAAAAGAAATTTAATTGAATGTTCCATTCCTTCTTGCCCTACCACACCTGAGAAAGGGGCATAACAGAGGTATAATCTGGAGCATGCCACCCAACTTCCCCCCACCTTTGGTTTCCTCAACTATAAAACAGGGGTTGACCAGATGGCCTCAGAAGTCTCTTCTGGCTCTATAGAAAGGCAGCAGGGTTTTCTACAGATTCCCAGGATGGAGGTGATCCGCAGAGAAAGCTACTTCATCAGCTGCTGCTACCATCTCTACAGAGACTCTTCATAGAATGTGAAGTAGCTAGCACTATTTAATTCCATCATTTTCTGGAGCGCTGGGTCAGATACTAAGCATACCCCTCAAGTTTCTAACCTGTCTCCCATCTAAACAGTTGGTAACCTTATGCCTGCCTCCATCAAGTCAAAACTTGCTTTCCAAGATGGAAACTGAGAATTCTGAGAAATTCACATCTCCCTATTCTAAGTAAGGCTAAGATAATGACTCACCGTACCATATATAAAACATTTCCCAGTAAGGCTGAAAAAACTGCATCTTTGAAGACCTTTAAGAATGTAACATCATAGGTATGTTTATAGAAACATGACTGGGAAGTAAGGGTCATTGGAGCCAGCTTGTACCTGTTCCTGAGAGTTAACTATTAAATTTTTAGAGGAAGCATTTATACTTCAGAAATCAGAAAATGTTATAAACTGGAGCTTTAAATATTGTTTTGTTGTTCATCTAGATTTAAGCAAGTGATGGACAAAATGTTAACAGATTAAATTTTAAAGTGTTATCTATTATATATTACATAGCATATATGTATATGTGTCATATATGTTATATGTGTGTGTACAAGGGGGAGGGTGATAAGAAGATACCTACTTACTTGAACTTATCATCTTAAAAATTATAATAACAATATAATTTTAAGGTGTGCAAAGTGCTATACAAAGATTTCATTTTGTCCTCACAATAACCATGGGAAGTAGGTACTAGTATTAATCCCATGTTTCTGAGGCAGACAATGGTTAAACAATTTATCCTGAGTCACATAGCTAATAAATATCTAAGGCTGTATTTGATCTCAAGCCTTCCTAATGTCAGGTGTCCAGAGCTCTATCCACAGCTAGGTGGTGCAGTGTTTAGAATGCTGGGCTGAGAATCAGGAAGACTTAGCTTCATGAGTTCAAATCCACCCTCAGACACTTACTAGCTGTGTGGCCTTAGGGAAGTCACTTAACACTGTTTGCCTCATTTTCCTCATCTGTAAAATGAGCTGGAAAAGGAAATAGCAAACCACTTCAATATCTCTGCCAAGGAAACCCCTAAATGGGGTCATGAAGAGATAGACATGACTGAAAAAAACAACTCAGCAACAACAAATAACAACCTAGCTGTTTCTAGCATTAAAGCACCTTAACACGAAGTGAAAATGACTGATTAAAGCACGACACATTAAAAAATGTCTAACTGCCATGAGTGAAAAGATGTGCTTTTTCTAGGACCACAGGCACCAAGGGCATGAAAACTGAGCTGACCACCCAAGAGTTTTGCTCAGTCAACAAGCATTTTATTAAGTCCCTGCTTTCTGTCAGGCATTGTGCTGAGCAAGAGAACAACTAATGAGACTCTAACTCAGGAAACAAGGGGAACACTGAATGATTCTACTGATCTTTTTTTGGAAAAAAATAACATTAATTTAAATTTCATAGCACTATATGCTTTCCAAAATACTTTCCCATACATTTGATGTCATATTTCACTCTCACAATGGCAAACTCATTTCCCATTTTAAAAGTACCTGGAAACTGGGATACTAAGGAATGTTAAGATTTGGAGGAGGAGGATCTAAGAAGATTCCAGAGAAATAGACCAGTTCAAGGCAAGAGAGCCCAAGGAACATTCAGGATGCCTTTCCGGATCTTCCTTGGTCTCACTGCTCTCTTCCTTCGTGGATGCCTATCTATTAACAAGTTGCCTCAGAAAAATGTCAGCTCTGTGAGGGAAAGGACAACTTTTCATTTTTTTGTACCCCCAGCACTTAGTAAAATGTTTGGCACATAGTAGGTACTTGATAAACGTGTGTTGGGTTATATTAGGTTGGATTCCATGGTCAGAGTGTATGGAAGAGAATGATATGAGATAAAGCTGTTAAAGTATACCAGCACCAAACTGTGCCCTGACCTTACATGCCAGAGTGAAGAATTCTTCTTGTATTTCTTCCATCTTTGCACTGTTTTATATTTTTCAAAAAACCCTAAAGTAGTGGTTCTCAATATTCCTAATCCCGTGACCCTTTAATAATCATATATGGGCATGTCTGCATGTGGGCAGACCTGCCTGAGACAGATAGAAGAGTGGTGTCTAGGTTCCTAAGACCATTGGAAATATGTTTTCCGATGGTCTTAAGCGACCCCTGTGACCCCTGTGAAAGGGTAGTTCGACCCCCAAAGGGGTTGTGACCCACAGGTTGAGAACCGCTGCCCTAAAGGGCCAAGCCACTGAAGCAAGAGACATAATAATAATAATTTATTTCCACAGAACTCCAAAAGTCTAATAAAACATTTCCCTCACAACAGCTGTGTGGGTGGGTAGTAAAAGTAACCTAATTCCCCAATTTTTAAGGGCAGCTAAGTGACTCAGTGATTTGAGCCCCGGGCCTAGAGTCATAAAGACTAATCTTCCCGAGTTCACATTTGTCCTCAGACACTTACTAGATGTGTGACCCTGTTTGACCGAGGTCACTTTGTTTGACCCAAGTCACTTAACCCTGTTTGCCTCAGTATCCTCATCAGTAAAATGAACTAAAGAAAGAGCAAACCACTCCAAGATATCTGCTGAAGAAAACCCCCAAATGGGGCCATGGAGAGCCTGACACAACTGTAAAACAGCTCAACAACAGGAAAAACATCAGCATTTTGGAGATAAAGTAGCTAAGTCTCAAAGAGATTAAGTAGACCGCCCTGAATTTAATAGCAATGCAGTAATAAATACGGAATTTGAACCTAGCTCTTTTCTGACTGCAAGTCCAAGGTCCTTTCCAGACCCCACATTCTCTCCAACAAGAGAAACCAAGACAGAAATAGAGACAGAGAGACGATTTCTTCATTTTCCTGAAAACTCTTCCACTTTAATAGGCCAACCATCAGCCTGTCTGATGTGAATGGGTTTCTCTGAGATTTGAGTCTGAGCACCAATGCTCCAAGCATGATTACTTGGCAAGCCTTTAGCACTTTACAAATACACATTATGATGCAGTGAAAACTAATGGAGTGAGTCTTGATGCCTTTATTTAGCAATATAAACACATACACACAGGGGAAGTTGGAAACCCAATTAAATGGCCTTCTTGTGTTAGGGTAGACATTCCAAAATATTAAACAATTTTTAAACTACTCAGTTGAGGAGAGGAAAATAGGTATTCCTTTGCCTCTGAAGTAGGCAAATAAACCTTTAATAGATGCAGAATAGACTTGAATAATAGGTTAGCTCAATGTTCCTTCCCCCTTGCCCATCACCTCAAAGCATCTACCCAGAGGGACCAAAGAATTGTTAGTTCTCCATCACCAATCAATTTTAAATGGCTCAATATAAAAAGCATTTCAAGAATGCTGCTAAAGATGATTATTTTCCTTCACCAATGCAACATCTATTTTCCTATTGATGAACATGAGTAATGAAGGTCTTTCTCTCCAGGACACTGATTTCACAACTTTAAGCCTGATTGATCCCAGTACATAACAATGAATGGGGCCACTGGACCCATTATCAGCTGGTAGTGACAACTAAAATGTATTCAATGCTTTAAAATTTATAAGAATTTTTTTTTACTCTCAGCTGGCAAACTGATCTTCTCAGCTGGTCTCATCATGTCACCACTCCCCCACCTCCATTCAATAAACTCTAATAGCTCCCTATTATCTCCAGAATCAAATACACAATCCTCTGACTGGGTTTAAAGTCTTTTACACCGCTTCTCTAACTTTCTAGTGTTCTTACACTTTACTCCACCATCCCCTCCACATATTCTGTGATACAATGATACTGGTTCCCTTTCTTTTCTTCTAACAAGGCAGAATCATGATGTAGCAGAATTCCCATATTACAAGATTGATTTTGGAGGCAGCCAGGATGGAGACCACCTGTTTTCAGATATGGTGGGCACTTGGTATGATGGGAAAATAAAAACACCTTTGCTATCTATCTATCATAGGGATTATATATGCAGGGCCATACACATGACTCCATAGGCCCTGCTTACAAGATAGATGCATTTTTATAAGTGTATCTGATTTGACAGTGGATACAAAAATTAGACAAGTCCTCTGATGTTCTTTTCTTTCACTTCATAAAAAATATTCACACTGGTATGACTCTACTTCTTCACATATATATATAGTTCCTGTTCTTGCTATATAAATTCAAAGGAAATTATTCATAGATTTTAACCATAAGCTATTTTTTAACAATTCCAATTTTTTCCACAGACCTTTCAGTCTGAGCAGGCCCCTGCCTGAGAGTCTACCCTGTCTACTAGATACGTATGGTTCTAGACACAGTATATGGTGCCTACAATATGTATGGTTTCAAATCTATCAATGGCACAGTGGATAAAGTGCCTCATGTAGAGAGCCCTGGATTCACACTTTATCTCTGATGCATACTACGTCTGTGACACTGGACAGGTAGTTTAATTTATCTGAGGCTCCATTTCCTCATCTGTAAATTGGACTGTCTTACCCTCAAATGGATTTTACAGGAGGTCAGAAGGGAGTGAAAACCACCTGCCTCAGTATCGTAGGTTATGTACAAGGAAATCCCTTTAAAAGGTGCTTAGACCTTAGAACCTTATGGTTCAAGCAAGGTCTACTTAGTATGTACAATCAGGCAAGAAGAGGAAATGTAACCCTCAGGTAAAAGTGCTACCCCAGTTTTGGACATAGGGGCTTGAAGAGGATCTGGACAATTCCATTTGTTTCAGGTGTTTGAGCATGGCCAGAGTCTGATATCCAATTAGCCCCACCAATGTTGGGATGATAGAGGGGGTACTATTGGTTGATGATGGGGGGGACTACTGCTTAAAGAACTACAACCCTAAAGTAGTGGGGCAAAATTCTAATAGCGAAAATACTAAGATGTCATGACCACTGGGAAGGGTGCCCCAGAGTAGGTGGGCCAAAGGTCACTATAGGAAGTATAACAATGCCTTCAATGCCTACAAAAAAAATTGTAAATTTTAAAGTGCTATATAGACAGCAGTAGTTATTATTATTACTATTATTGTATTATTATTACATTTTACCTTTGAATTCTCATCCCTCCTTACCCCAAGAAGAAAAAGTGGAAGCAACTCATGAATTCAACAACTAATTCGTTTTGAGTGATTTTTTGTTAACTTCTCAGAACAACGTCCATCTAGTTTCAATGACCTGAAGTCTTTTGAGGACTGAGCTATCGCACCTCCAAGCCCAGGCTCAGCACAAAAACACCACTAAGGTTTAATACACAGTTGAGCCGGTCACAAATCCATTTTGTTGCTGAAAGTCTGTCTTTTTAAAAGGTCACTAATCTGTCATTCAGAGGGCTTAATGTTCTATTATAGAAACTTCAGCCACAGTAATGGATTTCACATTGTTCCTGGGGCTTTGGCAATTTTAACATCCTAACCAACTACTTATTCATGGCACCAGAGAGTAGACATCTATATGTATGCAGGCAGAAGAAAATTGCTGAACTATTTTCCACCTTCATAGAAAAATTTGAACTAAGGTGCAGACTGCAGGCAGAGTCATGGTTGGGTATAACACAAGGGGCAGGAAAGGAAGAGGGGATCACCAATGGCTCAGCAAGGCAGCCAACATGGCAGCTTGGGCTAAAGATACAATTAGCCTGCAAATCCTTCCCTTTATACACAAGTGCTCAAGCATGCGCACGCACACGTGCACACACATACATACACACACACACACACACACACCAGCACTGAGACAAAATAATTACATGCTGAAAGCCAATCACAGAATTATGGAATCTCAGAATTAGAAGGGACCTTTGAGGCAACCCTCTCTAAATGTGCGGAAGACATAGACCACAGGGAGCTATAGAATATGAAAGAAAAAAAAAATATCTCTAAGAGAAAGTATGATGAAGCAGCTAGCACGTGGAATCAACTGTATCCCATCTGATACACTCTACTGTGCAGGTTACTTAACCACTCTGGGCCTCAGTTTCTCATCTATGAAATTGGAAGAATAATGCCTATATTACCTACCCCAAATTAAAAGGTCATTATGAGGCACAAATTAACAGTGTATACAAGTTGCTTTTAACAAAACATTCTGGCAGTTATTTTCATTGTACTAAGAAGCTCATATTTTTCAACAATTACCTTATCTCCCGCAGTCCCTCAGGAATCTTTATAAAAGTATTTCAATGGACTGTGACTTCTCAGAGTAAGAGTATACAGTGGGAGAGGTGATCTCTTAGTTAACCAAAGGCTAACCCACATAGATTACATCAACAGATAGGGCAAGGCAGAAACATTCCCACCCTATTTTATTTTTTAAAAAAAATATTTTCATGGAAGTGAAACTTCTTCCTTGTGTTTCCCAAGGGAAATTTGTTTCTAGGAGTATCTGTTTCCCCTAAGGAGACAGGAGAAATACTGCATGGGGGCACTGGAGGAGAATTCAAGAACTCCTTTAGATTCTATATGATCCAGGGTGCCAATTTCATCACTAGAAACTAATATGAGCTTGTGTTGGGAGTTCTCTTTCCTTTTCTGGAATTAAAATGTTTATGATGAAGAAGAAAACTTATTTTATCACTCTGTGTTTGGGGTCTCTTTTAAAATTTCACTCTGTCAAATCTACCCATCTACTTCAAAAATTATAATAAGGTTAACAATACCTCCTCTACTCCGATAAGACAGATGGACTATTATATTGAGTTCTGAGTGCCCCATTTCAGGAAGGATATTGATCAGAAGGACAGTATTCAGGAGAATGAATTTAACAAAAATGTTAAAGGTCCTCAAGATCCCTCAGTATAAGAAGCCGTTGCAAAAAGTGGACATGGGAGAATGGGGGAATACAGGTTGGAAAATGATAGCTATTTTCCAGGATTTATTTGAAGGGTTGTTGTGGAAGACTTATGGATTAGACTTATTTTACTTAATCCCAGAAGTCAGGACTAGGAACAAACATTAGATAATAGAAAGAACAAGATGCTAGTCCCTAAAATTACCTTCTATTTCTTTTAAATAGCATTTATGTATGCGCTTGTTTCTCCCAAAAGAATATAAGCTCCTGGAGGATAGGAATTTTTTTTTCCAGTTTTGCCCTTCTATTCTCAGGGATGGGAACATTTAGGCATGTAATAAATGCTAATGAATCTAAGGGAAAAAGAAAAGAAACCACACAAACTCCTAACAATCAAAAAAGGAACGAACTTCTTCAGGATTTAGAAGTTACCACCCTGACATGAGGTCGTCAGACAAAGGCTGGATGTCCATCTCTCAGGGGTGCTGCAGAGAAGATTCTAGATCCAGTCCAAGTTAGACTAGACAGCCTCTTCCAGCTCCAGGATACTGTGACTATATGTTCCTTTATAGAATGAATAAGAGTAATATTTGTTACTTATATCAGTGGACTTTGAAATTAATCAAGGTGGGCCATCACTGGCCTTCCCAATAAACTGGACCTATTGCTATGGCTCAGAGCATAAAGGCAAGTCTTAGGGCCAAGGGGAGGGCAGACTAGAATGACAGAAGAAGCAATGGGCTGAAAGATAGTACCTAAGAGTGCAGTTTTAGACACGGGAAGACCTATAGAGATCTTCCAGCCTAACCCACTTTTTTAAAGGTGAGGGGAACCAAAGTCCAGAAATGATAAATGACTGTGATTCTCTCCCAAGGCCACAGAGGTGACAAGTAGCAGAGTTATATTTGAATCCAGGGCCTTTGATTCCAAAGCCCAGTACTCTTCAAAGTGGGTCATGTTGCATCATGGAACCAACTTCATTGGGTTATTCCAAGGATCAGATTATATAATGTATATTAACATGCTCCAAAATTTATAGTCCTGTAAAATTAAAAATAAAGTTGCAATTATGAGCCCTTAAGGAAGCTTCCTCACCCCTCCCCTGAGCCTCAGGGAGACTGGCTATAGTTCACTGGGGCATGCTGACTACATAGGTTGCTCTCAGAGACCCAACACTGGTTCTGAAGGACTCCTCAGCAAGGAGTGTCTTAAGTGCTGCCCAAACTGTTTCCAATGCATATTATTGGGTTTTTTCCTCTCTGAGCTCAAGACTTCAAAATTGTTCATTAACATAAAGTAGAAAATCCTTGACTTGCTATTTCATCCTGTTTGACTATAGTGGCCTCTTAGGCCAGAAAAACACATTAGACAGCCGCTTCCTAATTAACACTGGCACATATCTTCTCCACACAATTCCACTTTCAGAAATGTCACTTGGTTGCTGACCTATAGTACATAACCTATTCAGCTTTTTTTTTTAACTCTTGATACCCCAGATAGATCAGTTGCTCTAAATTAAGCCCAGAAAGTTGGCTATGGAGAGAGGGGGAAGGGGAAAAAATAGCCAGCTCTAAATTTTGAAAACTGTATACAGGAAAAATGAAGGTGATAGATTTATAATGCACATAATAAGACTGCTTTCAAATTAATTTTCCACAAAGATAACGCTTCATTGATAACACAGTCCACTGTTTCATTCATATTCAACTTTGTCTAATTCCCCCCAGTGCTTCTGAATTTGGAAAGAGATGGGTATAATTTGTAAATTAAAAGGACAGTGCAAATTGGGTAGAATTAAGACTTGTTTTCCACTGTACCAGAAAAGATGGAGGTGAAATAAGGATCTATGCATTGGGACCTTCACTTAGAAACGTTCCCATTCAATTGACTACATAAAATACCAAAAGCCCATGGACCCTGGAAGAGAAACTTAACTAACCTTAAAAAATAAAAAACAGGTGTTGGGAAAGAGAGGAGGAATTCAACAGTATTAAATGCCAACAAAATTACTTTCACGCTATTTCTGCCTGCAACTGTTCACTGAAATTAGAAACCTTATCATGAAGATTCTAGTAAGTGTGAGGATAGATTTATGAACATTTTATGGGCCACAACACTTGTAGGCCACAAGATTATTTTGAAACAGCTTTCGTGTTTGATTATATGGAAGAAAACACTCAATTTTATATATATGTGTGTGTGTGTGTGTGTGTGTATGTATACATAATATATGTATACACATGAACGGATAGATAGAAAGGTGGAGGGATAGATAGACAGATGGTGAGACAGACACAGACAGACAAAACTCTTGGGCTCAAGGCAATCCCTTTGCCACATTTATGGGGTAGGCAATATATCTATCTTGTGTTTTTCACCCACAACTGCAACTAGAGTGGGGTGATCAAAATTTTATTCCCATGGTGCCAAATTTAGAAAGTGGTAATAACATTCACAATCCCTCACTAGCACAGGAGCAACAGAAATAAGCACCTGGTTAACAAGAATAATTCACTTTTAAAGGAAGCCCCTTTCGATACCTTGTTCACTCCCCTACTCTATTCCACTTCACACAGCTCTCACAGAACAGTTTTACACTGATACCCAAGCTCTCTATTTTCCCTGCATGGAAAAGCTTAACATCTCCCCTTCCACTAAGGTCTTATGCACACTTTGTGGTACTTTTCAAGAGTCCTGGTTAAGGGCCTGTCTCCACATCTTCTATCCTTTTTCCCAACCTGGGACCCTCTGGTCCTATACTACCTAAGGGATTTATATGACATAACAGATTTGATAAACTCAATTACATTAGTGTATTATCCATCCAAGGGGTAGCTGCATTTCCAAAGCCTAATCAATCGGCTCCCTCCCTATTCTCCCTCAGTTTCTCTTTGTGCATTCTGCTCTTCATCCTGCTCCAGAGCCAGTACTAGTCATCTTATTTTCTTGTGCTATTCTTGATTTCTCAGAATGTCTTTCTTTCTACCTACTGAGCCTGAGTCACTTCCACCTTTGAAACAATTTTGCAATGTTTCCTTCATTTTAGTTTTGTCTATCACTCCTAGAAAAGCATTTCCTGGTAAGATAAATGATGGAGACTAGAAAAATATCACTGCCATCAGTATGAGAATTCCTTCTCTCCTCTTCCCTCTGTTCTCTTCCTCTCCCTCTCCCTCCCTCCAAAGCCTTCAAATTCAAAGAATAACATGGGCAACGTCAGAGTTGAAGTACCTGATTTCATTACTTGTTCACTTTATACCTTTACAAAAAATGATAAGGATGATTAGAGAAATGCAACATTTCCTTCCTTCTAACTTCTCAATCCCCAACAAATTATAGGTGGAAAACAGCTTAAAAATGATATGATTTCAAGACCGGAACTATGAAAGTTGCCACTACATGCCAAGCAGCTAAAAAACTATATACAATCTACTTGCCTCCCATGCTAACACTTGGTAAAAACCTCAATAAAGTTGCCACATGCACACAGAATGTGAAGCTGCTTCCCTCTCTGACCTTTTCTTATTAAAGGCTATAAATATGTTCTCTTTGATTGCTGCTCTCTACATGCATATTAGTGGTCACATTAAGCTCTTGGATTTTGAGGCTGTACCTCCAAAGAGAAGATTAAATTCTCTTCAGCAGCCTCCTGGCTGCTGAGCATCTCCTATTGGATTCCTGCCAGTACCTCAATCTCAAGATGTTTAAAACATAACTCAACAGCTTACACCCACTAAGGGACTTTGCCCCCCTCCCCACTACCCCACTTATTTCTTTTAAGAGCACCACCATCCTCCCGGTCCCCCAGACCTGAAACCTCAGTCATCCTCCCTCTCTCCTCCCCACCACACCCAGCACCAATCAGTTACTAAACTCTACTGATCAATTTTCATATTATTCCCATGCTCTCCAACTCACACTGCACCCATTCTAGTTTTTCAAATCTTTATTTCTTTTAACCAGACCATTCTAATAATCTATTTCCCTGTATCTCTCCTCTCCAATCCATTTTTTTGCAGAGCTGCCAAAATAATCTTTCTAACCTGTCTGGTTACTCCCACATTCAAAAGCTTTCAGGGACTCCCTATTAAGTCACATGATGAATAGATTGTAAAGAACCTCAGAGACTACCTAGTCCACAATCCTCTTTTTACAGGTGAGTAACTGAAACCCATAGAGGTAAAGTGACCTGCTCAGTCATACATGTAGTAAGAAACAGAAACTGTATTTGAACCAAGGTCCTCTGATTCCAGGACCAAAACTCATTCCACTATACCATGCTAATTGTAAGAGAAGCTATAGCTAGAATTTAAGAACCTCCACAATATGGCACCAACCTCTTTCTCCAGTCTTATTTCAGACTACTCCCTTTCCCATAGATTTGATTCTATACAAAATGTAATTCTCTTAAATGTTGTCCTGCACCCCTCTGCCTCTAAATGTTCACACAGATAACCTTGTATGTCTAGGATATATACTCTCCACATGCTGCTGCCTCCTCCTTATCTTCCAGTCCATGTTCAGGTACCATCAATTCCATGATGTCTTTCTTGATTTCCTTGGATAAAACTAATCTCTCTAGCCTCACATTTCATATATTCAACTTATCTGGTTATTTCTTTTGCCCTCATCACATTTTACCTTGTATCATGGGTGTATGGGTGTATGGGTGTGGGTGTGTGTTTGTGCGTGTGAACTCATTTGTTTAACAAACTACAAACTCATTAAAAGTAGAACCATCATTTTAATCTCCCAAGCCCAAGTACACAATGATTTACCCTTTGTAGATGATTAATGCTTATTAAATTAAATGAGATGGAATTGATATAGAAATCCTCAAAGGTTCATTTCTCCCAATTTTACATTGAGTTTTTCTTTATATTTTATCTTTCCTTATGTCTAAGCCTCCTCTTTCAAAGAGTTTAATGATTGAAAGATCATTTAATAATGGTTAAGCCAGAGCAACAGATGCCATATCATAAAGCAAAATTCATCTTTTATTTAAAAACACATGAGGCCACAATTCATCATGGTATGTGTTAAACTCAAGATGGTAACTTAGAATCACAGAATATCAGAGTTGGAAGGGGGTCCTCAGAGGCCATCTACTATAGCCAACACCTGAACTAGTATTCTCTCTATAGCATACGTGATAAGTGGGCATCTAGTCTCCTCTTAAAGATGTAACAAGAGGGGGAAAACCACAGTTCCTCGAGGAAGCCCATTACATTCTGTAAAGTTCTGTTAGGAAGCTTTTCATTACATCTGCCCACTGTTCTGAAGTCTACTTTCTGGGGCCAAACAAAATAAATCTAAATCCCTCTTCTATATATCAGCCTTTCAAATACATACTTGAACATAGCTATCATACTTCTACATCCTAGCCCAACCCCAATCATATCTTCTCTTTTTTGGGCTAACCATGTTGTTCTTCAAATGCTCCCTCCCATGAAATGAACTCAAGGTCCTTTGTCTTCCTGTTTTCCCTCCTTTGGGTAGTCTTCAATTTATCAATGTCCTTTCTAAAATGTGGCATCCCAGATTGAACACGAGACTCCAGATGTTTTCCCAAAAAGGGCAGAGCACACTGGTACTATTACTTTCCTAATTGGACTATGTCAGGTGAAAGATCAGTTCTATTGTACAAACAGGTGACTATCTCAGAATCTCTACCCTAAAAAAGTCTTCATCCTTGGCTAACTACAAAATGTAATCTTATTTTTGAGTACACTCTTATGGAAAAAGCACTAGAATGAGAGTCAGAAGATCTAGCTTCTTGTCCTATTCCTACCACTAACTAGCTATGAGATTTAGTGTTTTCATCCCTTCTCTGAGCCTTAGTATTTTTTTTAATTTATAAAAGGAGGGGATTAGATTGAAAGATCTCAAACCTAACTTTTAGTTCTAAAGTCTTATCATTTATAACCTTAAAACTTATTGTACTGCATGAAAGGTTGTTAAACCTGAAGACATCTATGTTATGAAAATCAAAAAAGGAAAAGGTACATTCAAGCTGAAAAACTTTGCCCAAAGTAACACCAGGCATTGTGTATTTTACCAGTCAATCAACTTAATTCAATGAGTATTCATTAAATTCCTACTATATGCAAAGCAATGATGTAAAGCCCCCAAACCTGGAACTGCAATAATAAGGATAATAATAATAATAAATCACTGGCACATATTTAGTACTTCAAGGTCTACAAAGCATACATGCCGTGTGTCATCAATAGCAATGCCATTTTGGTCCTCTTCAAGCACGAAGGATAACACCCAACTGGCCAACATATGCCATCGAATTAGATCTTCCAAAAAAATTCCATAAAGTAGGTGTTGTTATTAAACCTATTTTTCAGATGAAGAGGCAAAGAGACTTGGCTAGGTAGTATTTAAGGCAGGTTTTGAATCAGGCCTTCCTGAATGCAAATCCAATGCTGTAGGTACTATTCCACACAGCTCCCTAAAAGATCCCTGTCTTCAAGCAAGGAGTTTATATTTATTTATATTTACAGGTTAGGGGAGGGAGAGAGAGAAGAAAGGGAGCAGCATGGGTTACAACACGTAAAAAAATAATACAAGAAATTGAGGAGAGAGAAAAACATTAATTGGGTCAGAAAAGGTTCCCTTTAGGAGGCAATTAATTACTCCATTAACCCAGTTGTCTGGAATGTTATCCCACCTCATCTCCATCTCCTAGAATCTTAAAGTCAGGCAGTCACCTCCTACCTGAAGTCTTTCCTGACACCATCCT
Organism: Pseudocheirus occidentalis; assembly: GCA_028646575.1. Lineage (NCBI taxonomy): Eukaryota > Metazoa > Chordata > Mammalia > Diprotodontia > Pseudocheiridae > Pseudocheirus > Pseudocheirus occidentalis. Next base: position 196,506,308 of record CM053595.1, on the reverse strand, counting down.
TCTCCCCTACCCCCACTGTTAATATTCTCCCCTCTGATATTACTTTGTATTTACATATTTTCAACCCTTCTCCTAATAGAATATAAGCTCACAGAGGACAGACTTCTTGAATTCTGGCTATAACAGAAAAACTACTTACATGACTCTAGGAAAGAAAATAAAATAAGTTTCTAATTTGGGTTTCACTGTGGGATGCGAATTATTATTGTATTTCTTGGCAAAAAAAAGGGAAAAAATTCAGTAACTAATGTCATTGTATTTAAAAATAAGGAAGAGTCACTCAAATGTTCTGAAAATGCTGTTAGGGATCACAGGTTGGGCATATTTTCAATATTTAGCTGCATATTTAATAATTCTTTGCATGGTAAAGAAGAAATTTTTGAGTTTCTTACATGCTATTGGTAAAGGACATGCTAATGATCCTATAAAAGTAGACACCAGGAATCTTCTCTCAGTGTTGTAGCCATCACTAGCAAAATCTCTACAGAGTTAGATAACTTCTTTTGAATCTACTCAATGGACAATGAGAATGTTAATTATGAAAAATACTTTGTGTCTTTGGGAATAAAATAAAAACCTAATGGACCTCTGAACTTAGGGATAAAGATTTGTCATGCTGCCCAGGCCTTAAAGTTACTCTATCAGAGGAACATTAAAATCCAGAAAAAATATCACAGTTTGGAGGGACAGTGCCAGTGAAACTTCAAAGCACTCTGTAAACCTACCAGCAACAGTCCTAACAGAGAGTTCTATCTGTGAAGAACTTGGGATATGGAAAAATTGGGATGCTAATTCATTGTTGGTAGAATTGTGAATTGATGCAACCATTTTGGAGAGTAATCTGGAAATACACAAAGAATTTTTAAACTACCTATACCCTTTGACACAGCACTGCCACTACTAGGTCTATTTCCAAAAATGATAGAAGATCACACCTATTTGTGACCATCTCAGGGGAGGGAGAAAGAGAAGAACAAAAGACATTTGCATAACTTTACTGTATATTTAAAAGGAATAACAAGTCATACATAGGAGATTTGCAGTTTCATGTGTAAACATCTTATGATACTATGTTATGGAAATGCTTGTCTTATTCCATAAATTAAAAATAACGTATAATTTTTAAGTGACTTGTTCTTGGAGCACCTTCTAAAGTCTCTGGGTATTTTCTCTTTTCCTTCCTTGCCTCCCATATTTCAAAAACTGCTTTAAAAAGGTCGGATGTCTTTATGTTTCAAGTTCTCTCTCAAAGCACCTCAAATTTTCTAGAGGCAAAGCACAACAATCAAATGTAAATAAATAAAGCTACCACCACAACTACCTCTCAAGGACAATTGTTAACATAACTGCCAAACTGGCCCAATCACTTTAAAGTTTCTGGTTGTGGTTTTATACTATTGACCCATTAGGGAGGACTACAGCATACAATACCATTTTTGACGGCCAAGAAAGTCACAGAACATCTTTAGCCCCCTCATCCTTATATTTACAGGCTGTTCATGTACAGAAGACAGATAAATGAAAGCATCAATACTTATTACCCACAATATTGAGGTAGTTTTAAATCCCCTAATACACTCCAACTGCCTGTCAAAGGTCAACATTAGTAAAACCTTAACACACCCATTTGCCAACATCTGCCACTCCATGAGATAAGCAAAAGTTATATCCTCTATTTTCATTTCATCTTTGCCTTGCTCCAACAGATAGAGAAAAATGGATTAAGCATACAGCCTACATTGATCACAGAATAAATGGGATTTTTAACCTATAAATCCTTTTACCAAATGGCAGAAATTATTCCAGAACATAACTCTCTTTGAACTACCTATTTGGATTCAAAGAAGGAAGACTAGGAAACCACAGGACACTTTTTCAATCAATTACCCCACTAATACAGTGCACCTGTGGAATAATAACATTTGGAAGAGACGACCATAGTTGCACAATAAGTAGCCAACTCACTCTTACCAGGGTCAGTGCAGTTTTTACCAGGCAGGGGTTCTGTATTCTCTGGAATCAAGGTAGCATTCTCTTGTAGTAACCTCCTCCCACTCCATTTGTCATTTGCTTCCATATAGTCAAAGATATAATAACCTATGGAGAAAGAGGCAATAGTCCTATTATTATTATAAGCCAAATGCCTTACAAGCATTATTACTCTTCACAATCATGCCCTTGAGGTATGTCAATAGATAATCACCCCTGTTTGAGAGGTAGAGATCAGAAGGCTCAAAAATGTCAATCCATTTTATTCAGGATCACTCAGCATTTTAACCTTATATTAAAAAATATAATCTATCACCCACTCCAGTTCCTAGCCAATGCTGTCTCTGCTTGACTGGCTTTGAAAGTGAAACTAGCCTGCCTTCTAGTACATCAAGCACAGCTTGACATAGGAGATAGGAAGGAATCCCCAAATATATACAGTTAAGTACAACTGACAAGTATTGACGTGTGGGTATGAATGTATGTCATCCAAGACATAACCAAGAAAAATAACCCCAGGATAATGTTATAGTCTAGATCAATGGTTCTTAAAATGTGAATTGCACTCCCAGTGAGTCCCCAAGATCCTTTCTGAGGATCTCTGAGGTCACAATTATTTTTATAATAAAACTAAGATGTTATTTGCCTCTTAAAATACTCTTCCCTTTCCAACTCAATATATGTCTGAGGCTATGTTTCTTTTCAACTGAGAAAACATATCATAACAGATTGAATGCAGAAGCAGATATGAGAAGCCAGCTGTCTTTTATTAAGCTAGACATTAAGGAGATTTACAAAAAAAAGTAAAATAATGCTAGTCTTCTCACTAATTTCTTTTGTTTTGAAAAATATAGTTATTTTTCACAAAACATACTATTATGTTAACATGTGATATATTTACTATTATTTTAAATGAATTCATATTTATAAAATTTTCCATTTTAATTTCAAAAATGGTAAATGCCAATAGATATAACTCACATAACTAAAAGCTCTTTGAGGTCCTCAATAATTTTTAAGTGTAAACAGATCCCAAGACCAAAAAGTTTGAGAATGACTAGATTTGGTCAAACGACTAAAGATCTCCTTTTTAAGTTTTCTTAGTCCTATGCTGCCATCATAATGAAGAAGGGGAATGTTAACTCTGAAGATTGGAAGGAATATATCAATTATAACTGATCTTATTATGATTAGGTCATATTAAGCCACTATAGTTATTTCAATGAAAGACAGTGTGTCCTTAAATCCTCAAAGTCAAGAAGACTAAGTTGAAGTTCTGACTCTGACCCATATTGTCTGTTACCCCGGGTAAGTCATTTAATAACTCAATGATCCAAAAAATTCTCTTAAAGCAGCAAGTAGCAGGGAAAGGATGTAGCTACTTTGAGAGTTCACCATCAAGAGCTCCCTACAGCAATGGAAGCATTGGACCTGCCAAGATTCCCCACAAAATCTGTAAACATACCACTCTCTAATGTAAATAGTTGGCTTGTCTCTATGAACATTTAATTCTTGAATTTTTAATCATTATTAGTTGACAGTTGTATGAAGCTTAGTTGATTTACAATGTATTTTCCCTCTGTAACCCAGCAGGATAGAGGTGATATTATGTCCATGTCACTAATGAGAAAACTGAGACTCTGATTGAGTGAGTGGACTCAGCTGAGGTCAGAAATGGAATTCCAGCCTCAGTCTCTGGACTCCACATCTAGCCCCCTTTCCATTATGTGGCAAATGGGAAAAAAGCCAAATCCCAGACTCAAATGAAGGGAATGTTATTTATGCAGCAGATTTTCCTAGGGGATGGGTAACAAATTGAGTCATTTTTTAATAGGATTTGTTTTTAAGGAGAAGAAAATCAAGAACTAATCAGTGTTATAATGGGAAATGTCCTGGACTTGGGTCAGAAAGCCTGAGTTCAAGTTCCTGCTTTTTAGAACTCTCTCCCTCCTCTACTTCCTGGCCATATTAAAGCCTCAGGTCAAATTCCACCCACCCTCTTCAAGATATCTTTCCTTATCCCCTTTAATGCTAATGCCTTTCTTCAGCTGATTATCTCCAAATGATCCTGGGTATAGCTTGTTTGTATATAGCTGTTCACACATTGTCTTTCCCATTGGACTATGAGTTGCTTGACAGCAGGAACTGCCTTTTACCTTTCTTTCTATCCCCCTAACTTAGCACAGTGCCAGGTCCATAGCAGATGTTTAATAAATTCATGTTGACTGATTGACTCATTGCCTTACCTGAAATAAGTTAAGCCTGTTTCCTTCTTTGCAACTGAACACCCTAGGTCCCACATATCTCATGGGATCAAATGAGATAATAAATATAAAAGTGTCTTGTCAACTACAGATCAATATGAAAAAATATCAGGTATTGTTAGGACTATTATTAGCAGATGACTAAAAGAAGAGATCACATTACAGTTCCAGATGCAAAACCAGGGGCATCAGAAGAGAGGACCAGGCTAGATCCAATTAGATTAGATCAGTGATTCTCAACCTTTCTAATGCTGCGACCCTTTAATACAGTTCCTCATATTGTGCTGACCACCAACCATAAAAGCTGCTTCCTAACTGTTATGAATCTATCTGATATGCAGGATGTATTTTCATTGTTACAAATTGAACATAACCCACAGGTTGAGAACCCCTGGATTAGATAAAGCAGGTTGGTGGCACAGTGGATAAAATCTAGAGTCAGGAAGATTCATCTTCAGGAGTTCAAATCTGGCCATAGAGACTTACTAGCTATGTGACTCTTGGCAAGTTGCTTAACCCTGTTTACCTCAGCTTCCTCATCCATAAAAGAGCTGGGAAGGGACATAACAAAAACCACTCCAGTATCTTTGCCAGGAAAATACTAAATGGGGTCATGAAGAGTTGGACAAAACTGAAAATGACTAAACAATAATAAATGTGCTGGACACTGTGTTAAGATCTGGAAATACAGATATAAACAAAACAAAAGACAGTCTCTGCCCTCAGGAAGCTTACATTCTAGTGCAGGAAGATTATGCATAAAAGAAAGTTGAAAATGGTGGTGGGGACTGAGACTCGGATTAACTGAGTTGACCTAAAGTCAGATTAGGATTCCAATTTTAGTTTCCTGACTATTCACTACATGACAAACAGATAGAGTCAAATCCCAGACTCATATGGAGGGAGTATTATGTGGCAGATTTTAAACCAAGTTGGGAAAGTCATCTAGAGAGTCAGGAGCTGAGCCAGGTTAGAAGTGAGGATGGCTCTAAAAAAGCACTTGGGAAGGAAGAAGGAAAGGAAGGGAGAAAGAAGGGGGAGTAGAGCACTGGCCCTGGAGTCAGGAGGACCTGAGTCCAAATGTGACCTCAGGTACTTAACACTTACTAGCCGTGTGACCTTGGGCAAGTCACTTAACCCCAATTGTCCTGCCTACCCCCGTCCAAAAAGCAAAACAAAAACCAAAAATAAAAAGAAAGAAATACTATTATTGAATCTAGAAGCTCCTCCTTAAAGTAAAAAGCAGTCAGGGATATGATAGTATTAAAATTGGGGTACTTTCACAGGTAAATACAGAATTAAAAAAAAATAAAAGCACTTATATTTGACTTCAGAATTTAATTCTCTCTTTTGATGGACAAGAATGACATACTACTTTTTTTTTAAGAATTGTTTTTCTCTATACACCTCATATCAGTTCTTGTTCTATTTATCTTCTCCTCATTAGCCTAAAAGCTCCTGGAGAGCAGGGGTCATATATAATAGCATTTAGCAGCATCTAAATTCTACCCCCTCATCTTTAGAGAAAGAAGAGATGCATTTCAACCACTCCCAAATCAGGTTGGGCCAAGGCAATGAAAAAGAAATACTGGGTTTCACGAATTAGGTGCCACCTGGGATAAAGTTGGTAAACCAAGAGCACTGAACATCTCTGCAAAATTCCCTTACAAATTAAAGTTCTCTCACTGACCAGAATTTGAGGTTTTTAGTGCATTTCCTCTCTGTCTCTTGCCTTTCATTAGTGACCAGAGGAAAAGCTAGCCCTGTTCCCATTAGCAGCAGAAAGCTGTCAATTCCTTGAAACTTGTCATCTTTAACAGGCTCCCATTTGGAAGCTGATGCCAAGGTACTTATTTCTAAGGCAGAAGAAGATGGGGCTGCACACAAAGGTGTCATATCAAAAAGGGAGATCATGCTAAGGGAATATGCATGGGCATTTGAGAGACCCCATGTGCCTATTCGGGGCAGTCAATTACCTCATCCATAGTGGTACTAACTCACCTTCCTTGAAAAATCTATATCAAGTCAATTAAATGGGAAAAACTAAGACAAAGCCAAAACTGTATTCATTGAACGTATTTTAGGGGACAGAAAGGATTAAGTCAAGACCCGTGATTTCGTTAGTCCAGGGTGTAAGCTCTCTACTGGCACAGATAAGTATCATTAATTTATAATCTGAGGCCGGACCAAGCGGAGCAGAGCAGGAGGCCAGGCCGGAGCTGGGGAAACTGAGGCCAAGGCTGAGACCAGGGTCCCGGAGACATGTTCCTGGTTAATTCATTCTTGGGCGGGAAGGGCGGCGGGGGCACAGGCAGAGCTCGCGAGGGGCTGCTCAGCGGTGGAGGCGGGGGTGGCAGCGGGGTTGGAGGCATCAGCAATGTCATGGGGGGGGAGGCTGTTCAGCGAGGCAGCGGCGGTAGTGGCGGTGGAGGAGCAGTGGGGTGCCATGAGCTTCCTAGGCGGTGTCATCAGAGCCATCAGTGAGGCCGCAGCCAATTATAACCCAGAGTCCCAGCAGCCTCGATCGCACTTCTCCAACATTGAGGCAAATGAGAGTGAGGAGGTCCGGCAGTTCAGGAGGCTGTTTGCCCAGCTGGCAGGAAATGACATGGAAGTTAGCGCCTCTGAACTCATGAACATCTTGAACAAGGTGGTGACTCGACAGCCTGACCTGAAAACCGAAGGTTTTGGCATCGACACCTGTGGGAGCATGGTGGCCATCATGGATAGTGACACCACTGGCAAACTTGGCTTTGAGGAGTTCAAGTACCTTTGGAACAACATAAAGAAATGGCAGGCCGTCTACAAACAGTACGACCTAGACCGCTCAGGGACCATGGGCAGCAATGAACTTCCAGGAGTCTTTTCGGCTGCAGGCTTCCAGCTCAGCCCAGAGCTCTACCAGATGATCATTCGGAGATACTCAGATAAGGACCGGCATATGGATTTTGACAACTTCATCAGCTGTCTCCTGCGCCTGGATGCCATGTTCCGTGCCTTCAAGTCTCTGGACAAGGATGGCAGTGGTCAGATCCGGGTGAACATCTAAGAGTGGCTGCAGCTGATCATGTACTCCTGAGGCCTATGTATCTATCCACCTGACTGGTCATCGGTCCCCACCACCATCACCTAGGACAGAGATTGCCAGGAAGCTGCCCTCCCCCTCCCCTGCATTTCTGTCATTCTCAGCCTGACATAGGAACTCTCAGGCACAGGCACCACCAGACTCTGACTCCATGTTATCTCTGGGGTGCCCCTCCTACCCCTGACTGTACAAATATGACCACCAACCAGAAGCCGCTGCTCCCCACTCATCCCCAACCCCACCTCCCAAATGTGCCAACCTGCCACATGCTTCTGCCCTCTAGTGCCTCTGTAAACACATCACATGCTCTAACATGCCAGCCACATGCTTCCCAGTCTCCTTGGAAATACGCTATAATGTGCCTCCCCCCAGCTCCACCCAGCACCCCTATAAATATACCACATGCTGTAACATGTTACCCACTGCCCCCAGATACATGTTACATACTTTAACATGTCCCCAGGTGCCATCACACACATGGTGCCCCCACGGTGCCTTCTCCCACTCCCCATGTGCTTCAGGCCTCCTCCCCTCCTCAGGGTGGGCCTGAGAGTAAGGGCAGGGCTTCTGGGCTTCCCCGAAGCCCAAAATAAACAGTGGTCACAAGAAAAAAAAATTTATAACCTGAGAACTATCTGGGAGACCAAGAAGTTGTAACTTAACCACCGTCACCTAAGTACTATATGTTAGAATTTGACTCTAAACTTTTCCCTCTATAGTCTGGCCATATTTGTTAATTGTATTAAGTGCTTAGTTAAATGTTTGTGCCACACCAGTCAACAAATCCCAGAAGACACAGAACTGTACATTATGTATACATGTATGATATACACTATATGTTATATTCTAAATATAGTATATATACATATATGCTATATACATACACATATATAATTTACATTAGTAAAAGCCATATTTTTTATACCAAAGTATTTTCTACCATCAGCATCCAATAAACAGAGATTACAAACATAGATGATCAGAACTGAAGTAATCCATAGAGTTCAACTACATCATTTTACAGATGAGGAGATTGAATCCCAGAGACATCAAAGAATTTGCCCATGGTCAAAAAGCTGGTTAATGGCACAGCCCGATCTAGAATACAATCTCATTCCTGCCCCTTTCCCCAGACCACTAGATCTCACTACCTCAATGACATGAATGCCTTATAGAGTGACTGATACTGTTTATTCAATGTCCTAGAAACGACTAACTGGTTGGCTCATTTTCCGGCATATCTATTAAAGTTCCACTTTAAAGAGGAAAAAATGGACAGGAAAACGGAACAGAAACATGTGACCTGAGCATCCTCCTCCACTTCTCTGATCCATTTCAAGTTATAGACCCCTAAAAGAAAGTTAGCATAGACTGTGGTAAGACCATTTCCACCTCCTGAGTGCCCCCATCTATTCTGTTGTATACTAGCAACTCTCATAAAGACGTATATACTACAGAGATCTCTAAGAACAGCCCAATACAATGAACTAAATACATTATAAGCCCTTCCTCTTGAAAGGGTCAAGGACTGTACAATGAGATTTTTCAACATAGTCTCAGAAAGATTCCCCTAAGTTGCTGACCTCTTTCCCCCATCTGTCTTTTCACTTGTATAAAATTCTTATTCATTTTCTCCCTGTCCTTCTCTCTCTCTCTCCCTCTTCCTCTCTCCCTCTCCCTCTCCCTCTCTCCCCTTCCCTCCCTGTCCAAAGGATAGATTTCTCTCAGAAGATATGTACGTCAATAGACTTAAGGAATGTGGCTACATTTCAAGCTCCTCAAAAACAAAAGCCATGTCATATTATTTTAGTTCCTTCTTTTACCCTACCCCAATTAGAGTGACCCTCACAAAGGGTTGTTGAATGAATGAATGAGTGAGATGATAAGTCTGCTTATGCCTAAGCGTCTGAAGGGAAACATCAACAGTTACACCAGAACTATTATCTTTGTCCTGAATCACATGAGCAGGCAGATAGAGCTGATCTTACAGAGATGTGTACGATTCAGCAAAAACAACACCATTCATAAAAGGCTAAAGGGGGTATCTGGTTCCATAATCCAGAGCCCCCCACAACATTCATTTGACATTCTTAAACACTTAACTAAACAACTAAAAGCTGTCCATATCACAGATGTCATAGATGGTTTAAGACATAAGTATATTCAATACCACATGCATATTAATGAACATCAATCATTTCAATCAGTTCTAGATTACAAAAATGTCACATCATCCAACTGAGACCTATGTGAAATGGCTACAGAAATTCATCCTGCAATGAAGGTGCAATTGGAATATGTCCTGCCCTATCTGAAATGGATCATCCAGCAGAAGTAATGAGGTTGTCTCTAATAACAGCTAGCTTCAAGATGTGAATTAACAAATGCTTTAAAGACATATTACATTCTGAGAAAACTAAGAATCATCTTTGGTGGGGAAGGAGAGAGTTAGTTAAAGTGAACTAGATCCAAGTCATGACATTATACTAATTTTGCCCGATGAACAAATTGCCTATTTGGTAGTTTGATAAAGTCAGTGAATGAGTAGAGCTCATTGTTCCTAATGTTTCACTAAATGTAAACATCACAAGGGCCCTAATAAGAGGAAATAAATAGATGAATCCCTTCTAATTCTCTGAATCTGGTAAAACACACAAAACCAATGTGGAGTTTTCAATACAGAAAAACAAGTCCAATTATTATGTAGACCACACTACTGATTAAACACCTAAAAAAGTAACTAAAGATGGAAAAGCAATGTCTCTGAATACCTCTAACTGGCAAATAAATCTGTGCCTCAAAGTTTAGAATATAGTTAAACTGATGCCATAACACTTGAAGATCAGATGGTCCTAAAATAACAACAATCCCTTATAATTACATATCTCCTTTATTTGTTCAAAACAGGCTGATATCTTGTTTCATTTGTTCTCATGAGAGGATAAGCAGAGGCAATTAGTGTTAGAGCCATTTTAGAGATGGAAAAAGTGACTGAGAAATAAAGAAGAAATCATTTATATACATGTTTTAATCTATTTGCATAATATTTTACAAGGTGATTGTATTATGCCATTATAGCAAGCAAAAAAAAAAAGGAAGTGATTTTCTAGATGAGTTACTGGACTCAGAGAAGTCCAGTGCCTTGGGACGACCACAATGTTTTAAATCCAGGCCAAATCCAGCGCCCTTTCCATTGGTCTCGTTCAAAGTTACAGCCTTGAGACTCGTTATGGGGAAGAGAAAGAGCATTTAAGGAAGGCTATTATGTGCCAGGCCCTGTGCTAAACCCTTTACAAATGTCATCTTGTGATCCTCACAACCACCCTGTAAAGGAGGTAACGTTATGATCAGTTAATTATGATTGCAGTTAAGGAAACTGAGGCTTTGAGATATTATATGGTTTGCCCAGGGTCATGTAGCTAATAATATGGGAAGTCACATTTGAACTCAGCACTTTCTGACTCCAGGCCCAAGTTTCTACCCACTTCCCCACCTCATTGAGGGATGTAGAGCAGGTAAAAGCAACATGGCTCATGTGATCGCATACAATAGCAACTATGAGTGACTTACGCAATAGCGTGCAGATGAAAGGCCATCATCTTATTCCTACTTTTCCAAAACCAAAACCATTCCTAGAAATGCTCGCAGAAAAGGCATCAAGTCACCCAAATCCTTCTCTTGGATGAATTCATCCATTAAGTACCTACTATGTGCCAGGCACTGCCCTAAGCACTGATGATACTAAAGACAAAACCAAAAACCAAAAACCATCCCTGTTCTCAAGTGTGATCATGATTTAATGACGATTGACATCAGCTAACACCGGTTATTATCCATTGCATGATCAACAGAGAACTGTCAATCAACATTTATTAAGTGTTGTTTATTATTATATATTATATTTGTTATATATGTTAGGTATATTATATTATTATTAAGTTATACCAGGCACTGTGCTACGGACTGAAGATACAAAAGAAGCCAATGACAGAATGAATGAGCTTGCTTTTGTTCATCTCGATTTGGAGTCAGAAAGACCTATGTTCAAATTCCGCCTCAGATACTCCATCGATGACCAAGTCACTTAACTACTCTGTGCCTCAGTTTCCCCCTCTGTGAAATTAGGGGCTTGGACCTGATGGTATCTAAGCATATGATTTTATGGCTACAGGTATCTTTACAGGGCAAGACAGCACCAATGGTTGCTACCTTAGATCTTGGTGGAGGGAGGGGTTTGGAGGCATAGGAAGTGGGGAAATCAGGCAATAAGCATTCATTATGTGTTTAGTAAATACCAGACACCATGCTAAGCATGGGGACGAACTCCCGTAATACAAGAAAGGCAAAAGATGGTCCCTGCTCTCAAGCAACGCCCAGTCTAATGGAGGAGACAGTAAGCAAATAGTCATGTACAAACAAGACCTAAACACGGCAAGTTGGAGGTACC
>CM053595.1:196397231-196494023 GCA_028646575.1 Pseudocheirus occidentalis | reverse complement strand
TGATGCACCCAAATATATTACTATTTTTAAAAATTAAAAACTACTGAAGTTAAAAAAAAAGAAAGAATTACAGTGGAGCAAATGGAAGTGAATGATGTTATGAGAAATCAAGATACTATTAAACAGATTCAAACAAATGAAAAAATAGAAGGCAATGTGAAATATCTCCTTGAAAAAACCACTGACCTGGAAAATAGATCCAGGAGGGGCAATTTAAAAATTATTGGACTACCTGAAAGTCATAATCAAAAAAGAACTTAGAAAGAGATATAAGTCAATTCTATCTAAAGATACATTATTAAGCTAGGAAAACAAGAATTGGTTGGTCTTTGTACAAAGGATTATACATTCTTCTCTATTTCCTCATTCCCCATGTAGACTGTAACTTCACTGAGTATAGGAACAGTATTTTGGGGGGAGATGAGGTCTGTATCCCCATTAGCTAGCACCATATTTTACACATAGTGGGTACTTTACTGATATTTGCTGAAGGAAATTAATTGCCATCTTTCAAAGTATTGCAATACTCTTTATTCTCATGAAGCATGAAAACACATTCCAGCCATGGCCTCAAGTCCTGAATTAGAAGCTTGCAAGCTTCAGACTGATTTTCAGCCTAGCTGTGGGATCATCTGATTTCAGGCAACTCTCAGATTATTTCTCCAGCTGCAAAAGGGGGATAACAACATGCTTCCAATCCTCCTATGCTGCTTGCTCTGGACATTAACCATGCTACACTGTACATCCAAAAATGTTTTGAATTACTCAACCCTACCTGCAAACTGACTGGGTAATTCAGCCACCTATTTGAAATCTAAGGGCTGGAATTAGGTTATAAGGGCCATCTACTTTGTCCATCTTACTTTAACCATCCCAGAGAAATGTTTCCCATTTGTAAGGGCAGAGGAGGGAAAAAAAATCTCACAGACTATACAGGTGACCCATTCCCTTACTTAATAATCCTTACTAAAATGAACAACTTCTTTAAATCTAAGCTAAATCTTTCCTACTACGACTCTACCCTTCTTCTTCTTCTGACCTCAGATGAGTCAAATATAATCTAATCACAAACACGTTGTTGTCACCTCTTTGTCTTTCATTTTCAGCTGAAATAATCTTGAAATGAGTAACAACAACAATGAACAAACTCCTAACAGTTTCAATCCCACAGAGACTTTTGGAAATCATAGAACTCAAATAAGTTAAAATATAAAACGTTCAGTTATTAGTGGTGTGGTTACATGCTTTATTTGGTAAATATTTCATTATTCAGCCTTCTGCCTCTCAAGTTCCTTGCTGAAATCACTTTGAAGACTTCAACAACAGTCCAGCAGCAAAATTTCTTGTTTCCCTCTATTTCCCTTTCCCTAGCTAACTTTGTATAATAAAACGAGGGCCATTATTGTTTCTTCCCTCCCCACCTCCTAGGGGTTGGAAAGGACCCAGTAAACACTGATCTTCCCATAGTGAACCTTTCTAATTTTTACTGGAAATTTGTTTCAGGAGCCTAGACTCATCTAAAAGTCTTCTGGTTGGCTCTAGGGGATAATATTTGCATTAAGCTTTGTACTATTTATACTATTTCACCTCTACATCTTTGTTTATATTCGCTATGACTGAAAGACCCCCCCCATATTCTCTATCAGCCAAATTAAAATGTCACCTTCTCCAAGATGCCCTCACTGATCACTCTCACTAAAAATGATCTTTCTCTCTTCTGAATTCTTATGAAGCTTTGTGGAAACAACTCACATGACACTTATTCCAGATTTGTTATGTCATGCTTATGTCATTATTATTACTAATGATTATACTTACCCTAAAGTGCACTAAAGTGTAAGTGCTCTGAAGGCAGAGGCTTTGGGGATTTGGGGTCCCCAAAACAAACTTAAACACAGCATACTTTCGATAAATATTTGTTCAATGAATGAATGAACAAATAAACTAATGTGTTGTTACATGAAAGAAAGATGTTTGTTTCAGAACAGAAATAGCAGGTACTCCCCATCTGGGTTGGGCATTCCATAGTTCCTGGTACCTTAAACTCTTACCCTGGCAGAGCCCATTGAAAGCAATAAATAATCATAAAAGGAACAGGTGACTACAGAAACAAACAGAGAGAAAGTAAAATTTATCTTACTTTTGCCAGTTTGGGGGTTGAATCTGGCAGAGAGGAGGTAGCACACAGAGGAAAAAGACAGGCTTTTCTATTCCTAAAGCAACTATTCTGAAAACTTATAATAAACCCTCCAAAACAGGCTACCAGCCGCAACTTGCAGATAACCATAAGACATTCAGAAGCTAACACAAAAGCCATGGAAAATCAGCTGTGTGTGGCAACTGCAAACTATACTCTGACGGTGAGGTTGAAATCCTGGAATTGAGTGGGGTGGAGCCAAGATGATGGATTAGAGGCAGGAGCCCAGCTGAACTCTCTCACCATTCTTCTCCAAACAACTTTAAAATAATGCCTCAAACAAAATTTTGGAGCAGCAGAGTCAACAAAAGACCAGAATGAGGCATTTTTCTGGCCTAAGAAAAATTAGGAGGTCTGCAGGAGAGGTCTGTAACACAAGGGTGGAGGCCTGTCCAGAGCAATGCACAGGGTAGAAGCAAGTGGTCACAGCAGCAACAGCAGCAGCTTAAGGAGCTCTCCACCCAGAGATAGTAAGGGAGTCCGACAATTGGTCAGAAAGAGATTTCAGGTGATCTGTGGATGGCACTGTATACATCTGGCTCTAACTGAAAACTCTTATTAACCATATGCAATTCCAGGTAGTAGGTCTAGGGTAGAGAGGAGTGCTTGTGGTTAGTCATAAGGGAGCAGAAACCCTGGTCCCTTTTCCAAGACAGAGAAGAGCCCTAAGAAGGCAACTGAAAGGGAGTAGGCAACCTGGTCATAATTCCAGGGCCAAGAGGAGGGCTTGTGCTTGCAGCTGCAGGGGAGCAGGGGTCCATGTTGAGTAAAGACTGTAAAGCATCTCAGAAGACCAGGGATCACACCTCTTCCCAGATCACCACATTTAAAGCTCCACAAACTTGCAGAATCTCAGAACTAGTGCTGAAAACAGCTGTATAAAAAAGCCTGAAGAGTGGCACAGTGCCTACCAGCTCCCAGGTGAGCAGAGTCCAACTTCAACATAAAGTTCAAGTTTAACATAAAAATTCAATAAACAGACAGGAAAATTAACCAAAAAACCCCTAAAAACCTTACCATAAAAAGCTATTATGGTAGCAGGGAAGACCAAGACATAAAATCAGAAAAAGATAATACAAAAACAGCTACAAGCAAGCCTCAAAGAAAAAAATGCTAAATGGACTCAAACCCAACAAGAATTCCTAGGAGAGGATTTCTGGGAACCAAGAAGGTGGTGTAAGCAATAAATCTCCATCACTCTCCCATATTTGCCTCCAAACAACCATAAAATAGCACACCAAAACAAATTCTGGTACAGAAGAACCAACAAAAAGATGAGGTGAGATAATTTTTTAGTCCAAGACATTTGGATTATCAACAATAAAGGTCTGTCTCACCTAAGCAAAAAGTGAACTCAGTCCAGGACAGGAAGAATCCCAGTAAGCCAGCTATAAGCCCAACCTCAGCAAACCTGTGAGAGTTCGTGAGTCCCAGTGTGGTGCAGCAGACAAACTCCAATGCCAAGACCCCTCACTTGCCTCAGCATAGCCCAGAGCAAATAGGCAACCTCCACTGGCCAGATCTCCACATGTTTCAGCAAAGCCCGGGTAAATGGCAATCTCAAATGCCCAGATAGCTGTGTGCTTCAGTGTAAGTCCTTGGAAATGCAGAAACACCCCACTGGCCTCAGGACACACCAGACACCAGCAACAGAACCCCAGCTCAGCACCAGGTAAGCCACCAGACCCCTATGGCCTACAGCAACAGCAGCAGCTACACCCCTCCCCTCCCCTTCAGCACAGTATCAAGCATGAGGGTCCCCTATGGGCCACAGGACAGCATCAGGTAAACTGTAAGAATCTTCAGCCCCTAGTACAAGAAGCCTAAGGCAGTGCCCTGCCCAGGAGCAGAGCTCAAATTTAAAAGAAAGTAAAAAGACTGAAAAATTATGAACAAAAAAACAACAACAAAACAGTCTGACCATAGGTTGTTATTAATGGTAAGAGGGGGAAGATCAAGACGTAAACTCAGAAGATGAAAACAATGTCAAAACACCTGTGAGCAAAACTCCAAAGAAAAATGGGAAGTGGTCTCAAGTCCCCCCAAAAAAACTCATTGAAGAGCTCCAAAAGGAGTTGAAATATCATATAAGAGATGAAAAATTGGGAAAAGAAATGAGAGTGATGCACAAGAATTATGAAAAAAGAGTCAAATTCTTGGAAAAAGAAAACAGCTACTTAAGAAGTACACTTGGCCAAATGGAAAGGGAAGTATAAAAGCTAACTGAGGAAAAGAATTCCTTAAAAGTCAGAATTTGTCAAGTGGAAGCTAATGACTATATGAGGCATCAATCAAATAAATTCAAAAGAATGAAAAAAAGAAGAAAATGTAAAATACCTCACTGGAAAAACAAGTGACCTGAAAATATATCCAGGAGAGATAATGTTAGACTCATTGGACTACCTGAAAGCCATAATAAAAATTAGGACCTGGACAGCATCTTTCAAGATGTTATCAAGGGAAACTGCCCTGATATCTTGGAATCAAAGAGCAAAATAGGCATTGAAAGAATACACTGATCACCTCAGGAAAGAGATTCCAAAATAAAAATTCAAAAGAACATAATAGACAAATTAAAGAACTATCACATAAGGAAAAAATACTGAAAATGGCCAGAAACAATCGAAATATAGGGGAGCCAAAATCAAGATAACATAGGAATTAGCAATTGCAGCATTAAACAATCAGAGGTCATGGAACATGATATTCTGGGAGGCAAAGGAGCTAGGACTACAACCAAGAATGACCTACCCAATAAAATTAAGCATGATACTTCAAGGAAAAAATGGTCATTCAATGACATAAAAGGATTTCAAGCTTTCATAAGAAGACCAGAATTGAACAAAAAAAATATGATCTCCAAAATAAAGACCCAAGAGAAGTCTAAAAAGATAGAAAGGGAAAAGAAAACATAAGGGATTCAATGGAGCTGAACCGTTTACATCCCTACATAGGAAGATGATACTTGTAATTCTTAAGAGTTATACTACTAATAGTAGAGTGAGAAGGAGTATACACAGACAGAGGGTACATGTACAAGGTGAATTTGAGGAAATGACATAAAAAATAACTAAGCAATGAGAACGAAGATTACACTAGATGCAGAAGAAAGGAAGAAGTAAATCTGGCTAATTATCTCACATGAAGAGGCATGAAAGACCTATTACATAGAAGGGAAGATGGGAGGGTGAGCAATGGGCATTGCTTGAACATTCTTCTCAGCACTATTGGCTCAAAGATCCTAAAGGTGCTATACACAATGAAGTAATTAATACTAAATATTGGGGTGACTAGATGACACTGTGAATAGAGGACTGGCCCTGGAGTCAGGAAGACATGAGTTCACATCCAACCTAACACTTAACACTCACTAGCTGTGTGACCTTGGACAAGTCACTTAACTCCAACTGCCCTGCCTTCCCCCTCCAAAAACAACAACAAAATACTAAACATGTACTCACCAACTGGTATAGCATCCAAATTGGCTTTTTAGCTTTAAAATGTTGTTAATTTTTAGTTTATAACATTCATTTCCACAATATTTTAAGTTACAAATTTCCTCCCCATCTTTCCCCTACCACCACCCCAAAACAGTGATCCTACTGAATACCCCTTCCTCCAATCTACTCTCTCCTATATCCTCACCAATATCCCCTCCAGCTTTCCAGTAGGACAAGATGGATCTCCATACCCCAGTGCCTGTATATCTTATTTCCCAGTTGCATGTAAAATAATAATAATAATAATTTTTAACAATTGGTTTTTAAAACTTTGAATTCCAGATTCTTTCCCTTCTTCCCTCATCACCCATCCTTACTGGGAAGATAAGCAATTCAATATAGGTTGTACATGTGTAGTTACGCAGCACATTTCCATAGTGGATATATTGTGAAAGACTATTTTCCTCCATTCTATCCTGCCCTCCACTTGTTCTATTTTTTACTTTGACCCTGTTCCTTTGCAAAAATATTTGCTTCTAACTACCCTCCCTCAACCTGCCCTCCCATCTATCATCCCCCCTCTTATCCCCTTCCCCTCTATTTTCCTGTAGGGTAAGATACCCATTTTAGTGTGTATGTTGTTCCCTCCTTAAGCCAAATTCAATGAGAGTAAAGTTGGCCCATTCCCTTTTGCCTTCCTGTTCTTCATCTCCATTGTAACAGTTTTCTCTTGCCTCTTTTATATGAGATAATTTATCCTATTCTTTCTCTCCCTATCTCTTCTTATTATATTCCTCTCTCATCTCTTAATTTTATGTTTTAGATATCCCTTCCTATTCAACTGATCCTGTGCCCTCTATGTATATACACACACACACACACACACACACACATATACACACACTCATATATGTATTTATATGCACATATGCCCTCCTCTATATACAAATATACGTATGTTTATGTGTGCGTACATATATATTTATATATATATGTACGCACACATAAACATACGTATATTTGTATATATATAAATATATATGTACTTATATTCCCTTCAACTATCCTCATACTGAGAAAAGTTTCATAGGTTACAATTATTGTTTTTGTATGTAGGAATGTAAATAGTTCAACTTTGATAAGTTCCTTATGTTTTCTTTTCCCTGTTTACCTTCTCATGCTTCTCTTACTTCTTGTATTTGAATATCAAATTTTCTATTCAACTGTGGTTTTTTCATCAAGAAGTCTTGAAAGTCCTCCCCCTCATTAAATGACCATATTTTCCCCTGAAACATTATACTCAGTTTTTTCTGGGTAGGCGATTCTTGGTTTTAATCCTAGCTCCTTTGACCTTCAAAATATCATATTCCAAGTCCTTCAATCACTTAATGTAGAAGCTGCTAGATCTTGTGTTATCCTTATTGTGATTCCACAGTATTCAAATTGTTTCTTCTTGGCAGCTTGTACTATTTTCTCCTTGATCTGGGAGCTCCAGAACCTGGCTATAACATTCCTAGGAGTTTTCTTTTGGGGATCTTTTTCAAGAGGTGATTGGTACATTCTTTCCATTTCTGTTTTTCCCTCTGGTTCTAAAATATCTGGGCAATTTTCCTTGAGAATTTCTTGAAGGATGATTTCTAGGTTCTTTTTTTGATCGTGACTTTTAGGTGGTCCAATAATTTTTAAATTATCTCTCCTGGTTCTATTTTCTAGGTCTGTGGTTTTTCCAATGAGATATTTCACAGTCTTCTATTTTTTTCCATTTGTTTCATTCACTCTCCTGAGATCTGCTGTGGCCACCACTGTTGAGGCTACCCTGAGGCTAAAACTGCAGCTCACACAAGGCTGGGATCTGCTCCCAACCTGTTGTAATGGGCCCTTTCTGTAGGCCTGCCAGGCTGACTTCAGTGGGAGATTTGTTTCTCTCTGTCACTTTGTGGGTTCTGTAGATATAAAATTTGTTTAGAGTCATATTTTATAGGTATTTGAGGTGGTTGTGGGGGGAGCTCACAGAATTTTCCTGTTTCTATGCTGCCATATTGGCTCCACCTAGCATTCAAATTCTTTTTTATTTTTAGTTTTAATTTTTTGCTTTATGCAGGGGGGAAGGCAGGGCAATTGGGATTAAGTGACTTGCTCAAGGTCGCACAGCTAGTAAGTGTTAAGTGTCTGAGGCTGGATTTGAACTCAGGTCTTCCTGACTCCAGTGCCAGTGCTCTATTCACTGTGCCACCTAGCTGCCCCAAATTTTTTTTCAATTTTTAATTTTCATTTTTTGAAGCATCCAAATTCTTAAAGGAGAAGTGCATTATAGATTCATGATAAAACAAGAGATAGAGAACATTACAAAATGTAAAATAGTTTTTTGATTACATTAAAGGAAAAAGCTTTTGCACAAACAAAACCAATGCAACCTAGATTAGAAGGAAAGCAGAAAGCTAAGAAACAATTTTTACCTCAAGCCTCTCTAATAACAGCCTCATTTTTCATATATACAGAAAACTGAATTTATAAGAATACAAGCCATCCCCCAATCAAAGGATATGGGATCAAAGGATATGAACAGGTAGTTTTCAGACTAAGAAATCAAAGGTATCTACAGCATATGAAGAAGTATTCTAAATTACTTTTGATTAGAGAAATACAAATTAAAACAACTCCAACATGCTACCTCACACCTATCAGATTGACTAATCTGACAAAAAAGGAAAATCATAAATTTTAGATAAGATGTAGGAAAATTGGGACATTAAAACACTGTTAGTAGAGTTGTGAACTGGTCCGACCATTCTAGAAAGCAATTTGGAACTATGCAGAAAGGTCAACCAACCTATGCATGCCATTTGATCCAGCAATATCATGACTAGGTCTGTATCCTAAAGAGAGTATAAAAAAGGGAAAAGGACCTACATGTACAAAAATATGTATAGCAGCCCTTTTTGTGGTAACAAAATATTGAAAATTGAGGGGATTCCCATCAATTGGGGAATGGCAATATAATGGAATACTACTGTACAATAAGAAATGATCAACAGGCAGATTTCAGTAAAACCTGAAAAGACTTGTATGAACTGATGCAAAGTGAAATGAGCAGAATTAGGAAAACATTGTACACAGTATCAGCAATATTATGTGATGATCAACTATGAATGACTCAGCTCTTCTCAGGAACATAATAATCCAAGACAAGTACAAAGGAAAATGCTACCCATATCCAGACAAAGACCTGATGGGCTCTGAATGCAGACTGAAGCACACTTTTTACTTTATTCTTTTTTTCCTTTTGATCTGTTTCTTCTTTCACAACTGTGACTTATATGGAAATACATTCTACATGATAGCATATGTATTGTATATAAAATTTTCTACCATTTAGGAAGAGGGGAGGGGACAGAAGGAGAAGAAATTGGAACTCAAACTTATAAAAATTAATGCTAAAAATTCTCTTCACATATAATTGGGAAAAAATAAATTACTATTAAAAATTTCTAGAAGAGGTAAAGAAAGTGATAAGATATGAGAGTGATGGAAGAAAACTATGAAAAGAGAATTAACAGTTTGGTAAAAGAAATACAAAAAATAGTAGAGAAAATAACACCTTAAAAATAAAATTGGTCTAATGGTAAAAAGAGTCACAAAAATTCACTAACAAAAAGCACTACTTGAAAAAGCAAAATAGTCCAAATAGAAAAGAAAGTGTAAGAATTCACTAAAGAGCTCCTTATAAAGCAGAATTGGCCAAACAGAAACTTTCAAAAGTTCACTGAAGATAATAATTCCTTTAAAATTAGAATTGGGCAAGTAGAAGCTAACTATATGAGACATGAATAAACAATAAAAGAAGATCAAAAGAACAAAGAATAGAAGAAAATGTGAAATATCTCGTCAGAAAAACAACTGACCTGGAAAATCGTTCAATGAGAGAAAATTTAAGAATTATTGGGCTACCTGACCCTAGACTTTGGCTCACCGCTAATTCCTTGGTGACTTCTTTTATTCACATCTCTGATCATGCTTAATGTTGGACATTAAGCAATCCCTCAACACTAGACATTCTATTTCAAGAAATTATCAAAGAAAACTGGCCTGAAAGGATAAAACAGACATTGGAAATCCACCGATCATCTCCTGAAAGAGCTCTCCAAATGAAAAGTCCCAGGAATATTGTAGCCAAATTCCAGATCTCCTCACAGTCAGAGCGAAAATACTTCAAGCAGCTAGAAAACAAATAAACAATTCAAATATTGTGAAGTGAGTCAGGATCACAAAAAGGAGCAGAGGGCTTGGAATACAACATTCCAGAGGGCAAAGGAGCTAGGACTACAACCAAGAAGAACCTACCCAGTAAAACTGAGTATAATTCCTTAAGGGAAAAAAATAATATGTAATGAAATAGAGAACTTTCAAACATTCCTGGTGAAATGCCCAGAGCTGATTAAAATTATCTACCCCCCCCCAAAAAAATGAAGGGGTAAGAAAAAGGGATGCGCTGGGAAAAGAGGGAGAGAAGAATAACCAGAAGAAATGGCATAGATCTGTGGTTGGCCTTGTGTCATTTAATAAAAAATTTATCAATAGCTTGGAAAACGGAATGATAGCTGCCTGAAGTACTTGAAGGACTGTCATGTAGAAGAGAAATTATGCCCCTCCCATCAGTCCCAAGAAAGCAATGTGTTGCGAAGTTATATAGAGGCAAACTTGGGTTTTATGTAAGGAAATATATCCTAACAATTAGAACTATCCAATAGTGGGATAAGTTTCTTTAGTTGAGTAGTACTTCCCCCTTCACTGGAAGTCTCCAAGTAAGGGCTGGATGACGGACAACTAATCTCTTTTAGAGAGAAATCTTGTTGAAGTGCCCATTATCAATAGTTCCTTAAAGTTTTCAAAGCAATTTATACATACCATCTCATTTTCTCCTCACAACAACCCTGTGAGGTATTATTAATATTCCAATTTTACAGCTGAGGGAAATGAGACAGATAACAGTTCAAGGCTCTATATTTAAGTAAGTATCTGAGCCCATATTTAAACTCAGCTCTTTCTGACATTCAGGACCAGTGCTCCATCCACTGTGCCACCTACTTGCCTCACAAGATGACCCTTGAGATCTCTTCCAACTCTAATCTTTTGGGATTCTGTGATTCTGGGAAATGAAGATTTTTGAAGTCCTAAAGAACTGTTATAAATTCATCTAGTAAGTCACCTCCTTCAAAGAGAAGGTTTTGCCTTTTCCTAACTTAAGAACTTGGCAGGTAGGGGGAACAGTGGACACAGTGCCAGATTCATCTTCCTGAGTTCAAATCCAGCTTTAGACACTTACTGTGTGACCCTGGGTACATCCCTTAGCCTTGTTGGCCTCAGTTTCTTCATCTATGAGCTAGAGTATGAAATAGCAAACCCCTGATGGGGTCACAAAGAGTTGTACATGACTGAAAACAATTGAACAACAAAACTTAAGAACCATGTCATACTTATAATGGAGCTTCCCACAGAAGTTCAGGCAAAAAGAAAAGGAAATACAATGTAGTTCTTTGTCATCTCTATCTAGAACATGCTGCCCTGTCCCAGGGGTGCTGTGTACTGAAACAGAGTTCAAGAAGTTAAGTCAAATGAAACCAGTGAGCATTTATTAAGCATCTATTATATGTCAGACAGTGCTAAGCACCAAGGACGCAAAAAGAGTTCGGTGCCATTTTGGACAGAGTTCTGGATCCAGAATCAGGAAATCCTGAGTTCAAATTTGGCTTCAGACACTTATTAGTTCTATGACTCTGGGCAAGCATTTAACTCTGTTTGCCTCCATTTCTTTATTTATAAAATGGAGATAATAATAGCACTTAACCCCAGGGTTGTTTTGAGGATAAAATAATTTTTGTAAACCTAAGACACTATAAAAGCATTAGCTATTGTATCATTATAGTTCCTAAAAATACAATGTCTGTCCATAAAGTGATCACATTCTAACCAGGGGAACCACATGCAAACATCTATGTACATGTAAGATAAATACAGAGAAAGAAGGGGAGAGTGGGAAATGGGAAGAAACAAGGAAAGTTTTCACCTAGTAAGGTGATCTGGAATGAAATTAAAGTCTTCTAAAAATAACTAGAATACTGTTCCATCTTCTTCAATCCCAACTCAATCCCTGGATATGGTCACAATAATGATTCAGTGAATACTTGCTGCTGATGGCACCAAGGAGATGAACAGCGAAATACAGAAACAGATGCATTAAAAGTGCCTTTTGATTTGATTCTATCCTGTCCTTTGGCTAGAGCCACATGTAGACCTCCTTCCCACAGATCCTGCCAGACACTGTACTTGAGAAAACAAGGCCTTTGAAGCCCATTCCCAAAACAGAGGATTTTTTTTTTATCAGTCCTCTTCCTAACCATTCAAACCTGTCATGGACAAAGGTTTTGGTTATTGATCTCCCTGCATAAACTTTGTAAATGTGCAAAGCAACATCATATATTTAGGAAAATATAAATAAATTAAGATAGTAGCAGAAAGTAAGGGTTTGGGGACAGAGCTGGAAAAGAAGAGTCCCATTCAAGGAGAAGGTGAGGGAGATGTCCTTCACAAAGACACAGAAGAAAGCAAGCCTGGGCAGGCTAACGGACACTGGCCTAGTCAAGCCAACAAAAGGGCCTGATTTGTCACTGCAGCATCCTAATAACAAAATGCATTACATTAACACTGAGGACTTAGAAGTGTTGGCAGATATCTTTGCCCTCCACTTAAAATAAACTTCTCTTCAGGCAAACTGTGACATTGCTGGCAGAGAGCAAAGCAAACACATATTTTCTTCAAAAATGCTTTGCCTGCCTCTTCTTTCCTTCTCATCCTATTCTCCTGTCTTTTTCAATCCTCCTGTCTGATCTCCTAACACCATCTTTTCTCGTTTTATAAAGCATCTTCCTCTGTCCTAAAGCTACTACAATAATTTCTATCCTGTCCCCTGGAGACCAGGGCTAAAGAGCTAGGGAAGATGCTATCGAGAATAACAATAAATGGATCATTTATTTACTCAGCATCAAAACATTTCTTGTTGCCCTAGAAGGTAAGTATTCAAGTCATGGTGTGGGGCAGGAGGGATGGGAAGATAGGCTAAGGGTTTCCTTCCAGTCATGGGGCCATTTTGATCTTCTCTCTATTTCCTGCCTCTTAACCCCTGCACCATCCCAGGGTGGGTAGCTGAAATCAATGGCATGCTGGTGCCTTACCTCCTCTAAGTTCCTTTATGTGGAATCATTTCAGTCAGGTCTAGAATGCATTATTATTTTGAGTAAACAACTTTTTCGTCTAATCCAATATAGGAGACCTTTTTTTCCATTTATAATTATCCACAGAGAGGTTTCAAAATGTGTTTGTACTATAGAATTTCCCTGAAGCAGGAGGCTTGGGCAGAGGAAGACAAAAACAAACAATGACCTGAATTTTTGAATTGTGCAACCTGCCTTTCGATTCAAATTTCCATTACCACACAATTAATCTTTGACTAGTATCAATGAATCTCATTTTCAAAATAACAATCATTATATTGACATTATATTTCTCTTTTCAGTGTCTCATCCTGTTGTGGAGGTCACCCTGAGTGCTTGAAAACTATTCCAACAGTATGCAAACTCTGAAAGCTTCTACTAAATTGAAAAGCCTACAAATATGGGTCCAGAAATGCCAATTAAATTTAGAGCTATATTAAAAGCCTGCGGGCATACCATTAGTGTCAATGGATAAACTAATAGTGACAAGGTTAATAAGTCGATCAATAAGCATCTATTAAACACGTATTATATGCCTGGGTACTGTGCTAAGTACTAGTGATACAAAAAGATAAAAGTCATTCCCTGCCCTCAGGGAGCTTATCTCTAAGGGAGGAAGGCGGGGGAACAACAGGCAAACAAATACAGACACATAACATA
The DNA here is from genome assembly GCA_028646575.1 of Pseudocheirus occidentalis. NCBI lineage: Eukaryota > Metazoa > Chordata > Mammalia > Diprotodontia > Pseudocheiridae > Pseudocheirus > Pseudocheirus occidentalis. Next base: position 196,480,458 of record CM053595.1, on the reverse strand, counting down.
TACAGGATAAACAGGAAATAGTTAATTGAAGTAACTAGAATTAAGGAGGTTTGGGAAAGTCTTGCTGTAGAAAACGAGATTTTAGTTGTGACTTAAGGAAAGTCAGGGAAACCAAAAAGGAGAGCATTCCATATGTAGGAATAGCCAGAGAACATGTCCAGATCCAAGAGATACAAGGGACCTTGTTCATGCAACGCCAGGAAAGCCGGTGTTACTAGACTTAAAAGTAGAAAGCCTATCATCTAGCCTTACCCTGTTATACATATGATATATTTTAAAATATAAGTATGGAGTTAGGAGAGATCTTGGTTTTAATCTTATCTGTGATATTATCTACCTCTGTAACCCTAGGCAAATCCCTTAAATTCCATTTCCTCAGTAGTGATGTGGAGGATTAAAATGCCTGCCTCTCGGGTTGTTCCTTCTTGGACCTTCCATTTTGTAGAAGGCACCACGCTAGCTTCCCTCCATTGCCTCCTTGCTCTGCTCCTGACTTCCCAGACTTCAAAACCATGCCTGAGCTGCTGTCTCTCAGCACCTGGGGCCTAACTGATCTGAAACATCCCACTATCCCTCCAGCCTTCTCACCCTAGAATATCCTTCCACCAGGCTGGCCCCTTTGACCCATTGGTGAGTTCTTCCTGGGTCCTCAATTTTGTGGAGGAGCCTGGGCTTCCTTCCCTCCCTGGTACTGTTTCTGACTTCCTAACCTCAAAACAATGCCCCTCAGAAGACACCCTCATCTTGCCCCTTCCCTTCCACCCATTTTCGGTCCCTTTCTGTGCATTGTCTTCTGTCATCAGAATATAAACTCCTTGAGGACAGGAACTCTTTCTCTTTGCCTATATTTTGTCTCCCCAGTGCTAATACAATGAGTAGCACATAGTAAGCACTAATAAATAAATATTTGTTTCCTTACTTTCTTGTTAGGAAAATGAAATTATTTTATATGTATATATGTGTGTATGTGTGTGTTATGAAAGAGTTTTGTACAACTTAAGGTGCTAGACAAATATCAGCTATTATTATTTCAGTAGGAAAGGGGTACCATGTCACAACACATGTTGTATTTCTGGTATACACTCTCTCCTCTTCCTCTTAGAATTCACAGCTTCATTTATGGATCAATTCCCCTGTCACCTCCTACAGCAGCAGTTTTCAACCTATGGGTTGCAAGCCCTTTGGGGGTCGCCTAAGACCATCACAAAACACATATTTCCAATTGTCTTAGGAACCAAGACACAGCTCCTCTATCTGTCTCCAGGTGAGTCCACCCACATGCAGATATGCCCACATATGAGTATTAAAAGGTTGTGGCATTAGAAAGGCTGAGAACTACTGTCCTACAAGAAGGCTTTTCAGAACATCCTATTTTTTAGTGTTCTTTCCCTCCTCCAGTATCATTTATATATTTATCTAGAGAATTAGTGTGTCATAATAGATTGAGTGATAGACTTCAATTTAACAATAGCTAGGTTCAAGGCCTCCCTCAGACACTTATTATCTATAAAATCCTGGGCAGGTCATTTAACCTCAATGATGCTCATTTTCCTCTGCTGTAAAATGGAATGTCAGTAGCACCAACTTTACAAGGTTATTTCATAACATTATAGGATCATAGCTTTAGAACTAGAAAGGAACTTTGAGGCCATCAGACTCAGCCCCCACATTTTATAGGTGAGGAATCTAAGACAGAGAAAGGCTAAATAGCTCACCTAGATCATACAGCCTTTAAGTGTTTGAGGTGTAATTTGAACCTAGGGTTTTCCTTACTCCTAATCCAGTGTTCTATTCACTACATAGGATATATACATAAATAAGTGTGATACACGTTAGAATAAAGACATAAATTTTTCCTTCATGACTAGAGATATTCTGATTGGTTAAACAACATGATTATGAAAAACTATGCTGTATTTTGATTGGTTAGGTCAAAAATAGTTGCCTGATGGAATTCAGAAAAACCTAGAAAGATCTACATGAACTGATGCTGAGTAAAATGAGCAGAATCAGGGAAAGAACTATGGAGTCTGAATGCATATCATTTTTCTTGTGTTTTTTTTTCTTTCATGTGGTTTTCCCTTTGGTTCCAATTCTTTACAACATGACTAATGTGGAAATATGTTTAACATGACTGTACATGTACAACCTATATTATATTGCACACCATCTTGGAGAGAGAGAAAATTTAAAATTCAAAATCCTACAAAGGTGAATGTTGAAAGTTAAAAATAAATAAATACATTTTAAAAAATAGTTACTTGAACAACATTAAATATCATAAAATCTTCATCACAAACTATTTCGAGTTGTCTGGAAGAAATCTTCAATATCTCATTTTTGAGATATTTTAGAAATATTTTAGAGATATTTTAGAAATCTCATTTTAGAGACTATAAGGCTACATCTCTGAAAAGTAAATTGCCCAGAGTTATACAAGTAAGTAATAGATCTGGGGATTTGAACCCATCTTCTGATTTTCAATCTACTCTCTCTTCACTAAACTATAGTGCCCACCATTATAGATAGTGGGTATAAGCAACCATCAGGAAAAAAGAATTACTGAAAATGGTCATTGAAAACCACAGTATTTTACTTCTACTGTTATACACTACTTGTCCCTCATAGACCTCTCCAAGATTTGTGGACAACTAGCTTCTCTGCATGCTATATTGGGTACTTCCCATTAGGATACTATCTAGGTTGGTCATTTCCCATTAGGATACTGTCTAGTCAGTTTGGATCACCAAATCAGTAATATAATAAACATTTATTAAGTACCTACTAAGTACCAAGCACACTGTGCTAAGCACCATGAAAGAGAGACAAGGTCAGCTAGACAACCTCAATTACTGAAGAGAAGAAACTGAACAGACAGACAGATAAATACATAAATAAACAGACAGATTCAGTGAAGTAAACAGAGTAGAAAATGTCATCATTTTGTTCCATTGTGTTGTTTTTCATTGAGGAACATACATATACACACCTATATGTATATCTATATGCACATATGCATGTAATATGTGCATATATATATTGCTTCTAGAATTATCTCAGTAATTTTGATCATTTTACATGTTCCATCAAAACTCGATTCCAGTTTGTCTAACCTATAGGACCATACTTTATACACTTAAGTTCTTAATAAAAGAAGCAAAACCTTGTTATAAAGCATTCCCCAGATTAATTTATATTGTAGGTACATGTTTCCCATGGATGTGCTACAATTTTCTTCTGTATCTAACAGAAAGATAAACTATAGCATTTGTTCATCAGTACCTACCTATATCTATTTAGGAGAGACCATACAAATAAGTAATGAGTTAGATCTGGAAATAATCAGGAGGAGAGTGGTTTGGATCACCTTCAGGAAACTGCAAAGCAACTTTGATAAACCTGAACTTCTCTAAAAAAATTATAGTTTTTCATATAATAATATCTTACCAGTATTATCATATGACTATGAGAGATGGAAAAAAAACAATATCCCAAAAAATGAAAATGAGTATCAAGGGGAAATTTAAAAGTGCATGGTGACTGGGAGTCAACTGCAACATATAACCAATGAGCTTTTTGAAAGAACAGGAATAAAGAATATTATTATTGAATAATATGATTTTAAAAAGGTCTGTTTGTATGTAAAGAGTGAGAGGTAACAGGTAAACAGTTCCAATGCTCCATCAGTCTTCTTGCAATGCCAAGAGAAACTGAGGAAGGCCCCATGGATGTCAAGTGGATACACCACATGCCCATGGTAAACACATGGGAGGAAATGCGTAAGCATCATATAGGATGGGCAAGCATGGTCATCCAAATCAGTGAGAGCAAAGATTTATTGGCCATTCCAACATGTGGTGATTATCTTTGTTCCCTGAAACACTGTATTAGTAAACATCACTATTAGTGGAAGTCTTCACACAGTGATTAGAAGATCATTTATCTATTGTAAAGAGAATTTATCTATTAATCAAAGGATTGGACTAGATTACCCAAAAGGTCTATTTCAAACCTAGGATGCCATATTCCTATAATAGGAACCTCCCCATAAGATTAGTAACTAACATGAATTAATAGGAAATATTAATTTAAGATTTGTAGCAAGCATTAAATTTATTAATAAGGAGAAATTTCTAAATATTTGTAAATCTCAAAACTATATAAATGCAAGGTATTATTATTTTTACTATTACTTAACGTCTAAGGGCTCCAACAGCTCTCTCAAACTGTCAGTTGCAGAGCAAGAGCCAATGAGTGTTTATAAAACAAGTTTCCTATTGTGGATTTTCTATACCATTAAAAGTACAGATTTGAATGCTCTCCCCTCCTTTCTGCTGTGGTTGCCTTTGGGGCTACAGAAGCGCTGCAGCCACAGCTATCTGGTACCCGATAGCCGTGGGCCTCAACAAGGGCCACAAAGTTACCAAAAACGTTTTGAAGCCATGACAGTGCCACCACCGTGGGCATTTGACCAAACACACAAAGTTTGTGAGAGCTATGATCCTGTAGGTGTGTGGATTTGCCCCTTATAGGAGGCGGGCCATGGAATTGTTAAAAGTCTCCAAGGATAAGGGAGCCCTTAAAATCATCAAAAAAAGTGTGGGAACTCACATCAGAGCCAAGAGGAAGAGAGAGGAGCTCAGCAGTGTCCTAGCTGCCATGAGGAAGGCTGCTGCCAAGAAGGACTAAACTGGACCCTGCCAAACCTCCCCCCACTTAAACGATAAAGATTTGACAAATTAAAAAAAAAAGTACAGATTTGGTACCCTTTCAAAATCTTTCTTAAATTAACCTACTGATTAGAATTGAATTGAGTGGTTATGTTACAGCTTTATAAACACATTCTTCTTTCAAAACTGATACCACATGTATGAAGAAGACTCTATATTTTAAGGTATAGAAACACATCTCTCTAGTCCTGTGATTTTATCAGTCTAAGAAGCACCCTTTTAGGAAACTTCCTGTACCGGTAGAATTCAGCAACTCCTCTGTAAATTATAGTCTTAGGAGAGTTTCCTAGGGCACGGATAGGTTAAACAACTTCCTTAATGCCAAACACATATTCAGTTTCAGAGGGAAACCCTGAAACCAGCTCTTCCTGACCCCTAGGTTGCTCCTCTCTATATATAGCTTCCCACCATCTCTTTTAAAATATATCTTTGAATATATTTGAATCCATGTGCAAAATTAACCTAGTTTCTCAAGATAAATGACTTTCTTATCATCTCTATCATTTAGAACACTAAGACTCCTTTGAGGTTTAGCTCAAGAATAACTTCCAATCCTGATGCCACAAATGCTAATGTTTTCATCCCTCCAAACATATGTAAACACACTTTATACTGTACTTACTTTGTGTATCTATTCTGTATTTATGTGTATACATGTTGTTTTTCCCAGTAAAACATAAACTCCTTGAGAAACTTTGTCAATATGTGTTTGTATTCCCAGTACCAACCACAGTACCTGGCACATGGGAGGTACTTAATAAATGGTTGTCGATCGTTGATCTCCATCAACCTCCATGTTGGCTTTCATTTCCTCTATCAGAACTGTAAACTTCTTCCTTCCTTCTGTTTATGTTCCTGGAATGATTTATTCAGGAGAACAGCAAAATAAAAAAGCACAACTCTTCTATGCAGTTTATGAAATGATAATTTTTCAGAGCTTTTAATGACCCTAAGTTTCTTCCTTTTAAAAAATCCATCATTTTTAACATAATTTCACATTGTTACATGGTTTTGAATCATGCAACATTAGTCTCCAAAGACTCCTTGCAAGTCATCCAAAGGGCTTCACGGTAGGTGTGAAGAGACAGCAACATGTTACTGATGAAGATTTGATGAAGAGAAGCAAAAGATGTCATTGGAGAAGAGCATGATGGGCAATTTTCAGAATTTAGGGCTTATCTTGGATACTGTCTCTTCTGTAAAGACTTCTCTGGCTCTCCCAATTACTACTGCTCTGTCCTATCTCAAATTATATCATAATCCTTATTCATATACACACTGCATTATTCACCCCACTCCCAGAAGAATATTAGCTTCCTGAGGACGGGGGTTGTTTCATGTTTGTCTTTGTTTCGCCATCATTTAACACCTAGCAAACTGTCTGGCATCCAAAATATGCTTAACAAAAGTTAGTTGTACAATGAGCTAACTCCAGAGGACTCATGATGAAACATTCTACCCATCTTCTGATAGACTCAAAGTGTAGACTGAGGCATATGATTCTTACATAGCCAATGAAAGATTTTGCTTTGCTTGTCCAATCATGTGGTAAAGCATTGCGTTTTTCTTTTTTTCTCATTTGGGAGAGATGGAACAACAGAAAGGAGAAAATGTGGGCCCGAAAATAAAATACAAATGAATAAAATGAAATAAATGTATTAAACATCTCCCTTCTCCTCTACTAAATGTCAGGCAAGTTGAACTTGTACTCAAAACAAAGCCTTTTCTCTCTTTGTCTCATCTCTTCTTCCATCTGTACCAAGGAGAAGAGCTAAAATAATGAGAATCAGTTTATTAAGAGGACTGAAAATATAACAACTGTTTGGGACATACCAGCCACAAGAAATAACTATCAGAACTCCTATAAGATTCTGAAAAAATATCACTACCTGTTTTTATGAAAGTAAGAATAATTAAACTCTAGATTCAGAGTCAAAAAAGGACCTTAGAGAATACCAAGTTCAACTCTATTATTTTCTATATAAGGAAACTGAGGCACAGAGATTAAGGGAGTAGTTAAGTGAGATCAGAAAGCTAGCAAATATCCACAGTGGGATTTGAATCCATGCTCCTGTCTCTAAGCCAAGTGCTTTATCTATCATACTATGATGCTTCTTAATGGACAAACAGAGGCAAGAAATGTAGTACCCTCTCAAGTAAAGCTGCCCATCCAAGCTCTGAAATAATGGGTGCTGATTAACAGATCCTGTCCAAACAGACTACTGTGGGTTCACGGGTCAGCTGCGCAGATGACCCCTGTGATGTGAGGGGCAGCAAGCTACAGTTTGTGCCAGGAAGTGCATCATTGATTCTGCCCTACTGGAGGCTAAAGTTAAGCAGTGACTTCAAATACTAACAGGCAACAGAATGTTACTGGTATCCTTCCTTAAATGGGTCAGTATTTGGTTCTTGCTGAGTAACCTTATACAAAGATCCAGCAAAGAGTTCAACAGTCAATCTTTCACTAGAGTGAGGCAGAGTGGCTTTTGTTTGGGAGTCCTGGGCATGTGTCACTGTGTTTTGCTACTGTACAACCTATCCTTGGAAGGCAACCAGGAGGGCACATCCCATTCGTTTTCCCTGGGGGTATCTTGTTCATCTATGGGCATAGGGACAAGTAGCTCTGGGGTCAAGGCATCAATGGCCCCACCAGCAAATCCGTCCCTGATGATCTTCTGCCTCAGGCAAAGTTGCATAACTGATGTTCCATTCAGTAATTATTCCCTTTTCCTAAGTACAGGCTCAATAAGGGTTAGGGACCTTTCATAGGGCCAGAAAAAAAAAATTAGGCCAGACTGTTCAGAAGTCAAGTTGAAGCAGGGAGATGAAGAACTTAATACCAAATGGAAAATATGACCCTTAGTTCCATTTAAAGGCCTCTTCTTCCTGGCTCAAAACCTTGATGTTATCTTAGATTCTCCTATTTCCCTTTTCTCCTGTGTCCAATCAATTGCCAAGCCCTATTGATTTTACCTTTGCAATCTCTCACATCCAGCGCCTCATTTCCATTGCCACCACCAGGTCAGGGTGTTCATTACCCCAGACCTGGATTACTCTTTCCTCAATAATCTCCTTTTGCTCTCCTATCACTATGCAAGTTCTAGCAGATTAATCCTCAGACAGAGTGAATACTGAAGCATTTATGTTATATCATATCACAGCACAACACATCATATGTTTTACTGATACTGCATCTGCAATTACCTTCAAACCACTCTTCTAATCAAAGTCTTCCTATAACTCACCTGTTGACCACAAGCCACTCTTGCTGTGTCTGGTATTATAGGTCCTTCCAACATTATAGCAAGCATTTCTGAAGTCCTGTGTCGGATAGCATGAACCTCTTTATGGTCAAGACAACCATGTGTGTTATTAGCCAAACACTCTCTGTGTTGTCCCACCCTTGCCTTTTTCCAATTCATCCCCTTTTCTTCACATACTGTCCCTCCTACTCATTTTTTATGATCCAGTTTAAATGTTGCCTGTTCCATGAAACTTTCCTTCATTCTCCCTCCCCTGAAATCAGAAATATTCTTCTCCTCTGAATTCTCAGAGCATCCTTTCTGGAAGCAGCACATTAAGGATTAGATTTGGAAACAAGATGAACCTGCCTCATGCTTCTCCCCAAATTGCTTTATGTTATTTTGCGTAAGATGCATACATACTTCTATGTATACATGCTTTCTTCCCCATTAGAACGTAAGTTCCTAAAAGCCACTGATTGCTGTCTTTTTATCTCCAGTGCTTAGAACAGAGCTTGGTACAGTGTAGCAGCAGCTACATTACCGTCTTTGACTTACATTCAGAAAGGCCCGAGTCCAAAGCGGATGTCACACAATTATTAAATTGTTAGTTGTGTGGTTTGTCCTTCATTCTCAAAAAGGACCATGACATCAGGATGATGATACGCAAGTCAATTAGATTACAGTGAGGCAGAGCTGTACAAAGTCACCAACCTCACTTTCTCCTCCAGAGCCATCTGGGTCCAGTGTCCAGATGTAGATCAGGACAACTGGAATATGGCCCAGACCAGGGGTGGGGAGTCTGTGGCCTTGAGGACACACATACCCTCTAGTGCCTCAAGCATGGCCCTTTGACTAAATCCAAACTTCACAGAACAAATTCCCTCAGATTTGGTGAAAGGGTAGCACTTGAGGAACCAGATGGCCATATGTGGCCTTGTGGTCACAAGTTCCCTACTCCTACTCCAAACTAGCCAAATGGCCCCAGACAAGACACTTAATTTTTATCTGCCTCAATTTCCTCATCTGTAAAAAGAGAGATAACACCTACATTTATTGTATTATTGTGAAGATCAAATGAAAATGTTAAATCCTTTTCAAATCTTAAACTGATTTACAAATGCTAATTATTATACTAGACAAAATAATAGTAAGTACTTAATAAATGCATATAGGTTAATTGTTGGTTAAAGTTAAACTTTACCTAGCAACTATGGCCAAGTTCTGTTATCTAGGTCTAAATATCTGTACATCTAAAAAAAAGGGTATATGCTTACACTACCTACCTCTTACAGTTGTTGAAAGGAAAGTATTCTGCAAATTGTAGAACATTTAATGAGATGAATTATTCTTACTTTTGTTCATTTAAAGGCAGCTAGATAGTATAATGAAAAGAGTGCTGGATTTGGTGTCAGGAAGACCTCAGAAATTCCACCGCAGACATATATTAGCTGTATGTCTATGGGCAAGGTCATTTGACCGTTCTCAGCCTCAGTCTCTTCACCTGTAAAAATGTGTATAATAATATCTCCCTTACAGGGCTGTTGTGAGAATCAAATGATAATATGTATATGAACATATATACATACATATACATATATGTGTGTATACACATATACATGTATACATATACACATATACACATATATATACATACACAGAGAACTTTGCAAACTTTATAATACTCTATAAATATTATGTGTATATATATATACATATATATATAAGTTTATATTATTTATCGCATTCTATTTTATGCTATACTAATTTATGTAAAATTTCCATCTCTACTACCGGATTCTAAATTCTTTGAAAGCATAAGATCATAGATATAGAGCCAAAAGGGAACTCAGAAATAATCTAGTTGAACCCCTCTCATTTTACAGATGAGGAAACTGAGGCCCAGATCACTTAACTGAGGTTAAGGGATCTGTGTAACTGTCATAGAGAAAGTCCACATCAGAGACAGGATTTGAATTGGCTCCTGTACCCAAGTCCCTTCCACTGTACCTTGCTGCTTCCCTTCGCAAAATCAAGAACTTGGTCATAGTATCTTCGCCCTCCACCCCAACCCCTAGTGCTTTGGATAAATAAGGCACTCAATGTGTGCTGAATTGGTCTTGGATCTCCAGTCCAGCAATAAGTGCAATAGCTAATGGAATTCAGTGTGTGGTTGAAGAGTGAAGGCCTAGATTTCATAGGATCATAGGTCTATAGCTAGAAGGTGATTATTTCAATTATTTCAAATGTATCCATGTCTTGCCTTTTAGGCTACTACACAGAGCTTATAAATGTCCAATGAATACCTTCTGAGCAATTGACTGATGGCCTGATTTCTCCTAGTGATCATCTCGACCACCCTTTTATGTGCATAAATTGAGGCAGAGTTTTTGTTTTCTCGAAAATAAAAACTGAAATTGAAAGTGTAAAGAGGCATATTTTCCTTCTATGCTATTTTCTTGAAGCAAGAATCTCCCAAAAATACCTTCCTTTAAAATGGAATATATAGAATGGGTTGATTACATGTAATCCCTAACTGGCCTGATCCTAACTGAAGGGGAATTTACTATTTGTTATTCTGCCCAGTCTTCATGAGTGATGGTCCCTGGATCAACCCAAATGGTGGAGAATCAATTGAGGAAACATCTTGCTCAGTCTCAAACTAATTTTTTAAAAAAGCCTTGTCCTCAATTATAGAGTTCCTCTCAGTTTCTCTTCATAGAGGGGAAGAAAATAATGTTCTCTTGCTATTTGGGCTCACCTTAGATGACTTTGGCTGTTTCCTTCTAGGATTTCCTTTTAAAAACTGATAGAACAAATGATAAAGACCTACATGAACTGTTTCTCATTGGTTCCTAGTCAAATTGATAGGTGAGTTGGCAGAAAGAAAAACCCATGGGAATGATCTCAGCATGGTCTCTGCTACTGCTGGTTTGGAAGGGATTGCAGGTGAGAATTTAGCATAAGGGTTCTTAACCTCAGATCTGTGAAATTCACATATATATAAATATACATGTATATGGGTGTGTGTGTGTGCATACATATATATAACTATTTAATATAGTATAATCCTATGTGTTTTATTTAATGGATTTGAAAACAAATCTGAGAAGGGGTTCACTGGAAAACCACAGGAGTCTACAACACAAAAATGGTTAAGAACTTCTGATCTAGCAGCTACCACAAAACTTGTAATAGGCACTATGATGAGCTAGAAATGGCCTCAGGTGCTAGCTTTGCTACTTTCTAGTGGTGTGACCTTGGGAAAGTCACATAAGCTCTTGGGCCTCAGTTTCCTCATCTGTAAAGTGACAAAATTGAACTAGATAACCTCCAAATTACCTTCTAGCTGTAGACCTACGATCCTATGAAATCAAGGCCTTCACTCTTCAACCACATGCTGAATTCCATTAACTACTGTACTTTACTTATCCCTGCACTAGAGATCCAAGAGCAGCAGGAATGTAGTGGTAAAGTATCACTGTCATCACTATAAACAATGATGTAACACCTAATTTAAAAAGTTGCATTCAGTATTGGCAGCATCAAATATGAAAAACTTGAATAGGTGATGCTGATTCTGCTACCAAATAGTTACACGACTTTGAGCAAGTTTTTTTTTAACATTTCTGTACTTTCATTTCCTTACCTGTGAGATGGACACAATCATACTTGCACTAAGCTAGCTCATAGGGTTGTTGTGTGGATAAAGTAAAGCCCTAAGTTTGAAATGGCGTTTTAATGAACATTTGCTTCTCACAAGAACCCTCTGAGATTAAAAAAAAGAAATATGTGATTATTTGCAGTTTTCAGATAAGGAAACCACAGTTCTGAGAACTTAATTCTTTATTTGAGGTAACACAGCTAGTAAGACTGAGACATTCTGCCACCGAGTCCATTGCTGTGAGTGTTTCAAAAAATGGAAATGCCTGTGAAAACATAAGGATTTAGTCACATAAAAGCAAAAGAAGAACTGTATTTGAAGAGAGAACAGCCCTACCTCTGCACAGATCAGCCTTGTCAATGCTTTATCCCAAGGCCGACAGCTGGAAAGGAGACTCTCAGCATGGAGGTGGTTCAGAATCCAACCCAGAGTTTTCTACCAACCTTACTCCTTAGGACAAGAAATTAGTGTCCATCTTACTTCAGAACCCAGATCTGTGAACAGAGAAGCCCTAAAGATATATGCTCTCCTTCCCCACAAACCCTTCTTCTTCCTTGGGTTCCTCACAACATGCTCATGAACTGGAAAAGGGGTAAAAAATCTCCCTTTTCTTACAAGCTATTATTATTTGTCGTCACGCATGTTAAATGAGTCACAAGGGTCTGAATTTATTAAATTGGAAGAAACATCAGAAAAGTTGCTGCGTTTGTTGCAGAGAAATGAGTGCTCTGCAATGCTTAGAGATTCATCAGAGTTCTGTCAAACACAAACACAAACAAACACACACACACAACTCTCTGGCCATGAAAGAGATATTTTTAAAATTATTGGTAAAGGAGAACTCATAGCCCAGGGAGTCTGATGTAAGACAATTTCACCACAGGTCCAATCTCTTTACTTTGGTCTTGACTTGTGAAAGATCAAGCAGCATCCCTGACAGACAGTTATAAATAAGTCACAAAAACAACACGTTATGCTATGCAGTGCTCAGCCCACTATTGAGAATGAATCATTACCAGATTGTCATGACAGTTCCCTACCTTTGTGAGTCTATTGGATTTAGCATAGAAGCTAGATACTTACACCAAATCTGACAAAAGAGGTCAGACACTGGGACAGCTAGAATATCAACTAATGCATCAAATAATAGTATCAAAAATGCCCTCTATATATATATTTTTTTCATTTTCCCCATAGCTTTGGTGTGGTAAAATCACTTATTCAGAGCAAAACTCAACTCAAGGTTTCCAAGAAATTTTCCCTATTTGTAGGACATACTGACCTCTCCCTTCTTAAACCCTTCCTCCAGTATTTGGACTTTATATTACTCATTTGGACAATTCGTATACTGTCCTGTATCATTGTTTCATATACATTATTTTCCAAATGAAACTACAAGTTTCACAATGGCAGAACCTTGTCTCCAACTTATCTTGTTTCCCCCTCCAGACTTAATTAATCAATCAAGACGGTTTTTATTAAATATCTATTCTGTGTCAAACACTGTGCTACATTCCGGGGATATAAAAAACAAGTTCTCACCCTCAAGGTGCTTATATTCTAATATAGGATGCATATGCAAGGATATAAAATAAGTTCATTAAAATACAGACAAAAAAAAGCAATATAATTGGGGAAGAGATACCAGTAGCTGGGGTAGATCAGGATAGGATTCTTGTAGAAGGAGACCCTTGGGATGAACTTTGAAGGAAATTAGGGATTCTAAGAGAGCTGAAGAAGAAACATCCCAGACATAAGGGAAAGCCTATGCAAAGGCAAGGAGACTGGAAATAGAATGTTACAAGTGAGGAAGATGGCCAGTTTGGCTGGACCAAAGAGTGACTGTAAAGAAATCAAGTCTACTGAAGCTAGAAAGGTATATTCGAGCCAAGTTCTAATAGGCTTTAAATGTTAGAAAGAGAAGGCTGGATCCTAGAGGAAATATAGAGGCACTGGCACTTAGTGAGCAGACAGTGGTATGGACAGATCTTTGTTTTGGGAAGATCATTTTAATGGTTACGTGAAGGATAAACTGGAGCGAATAAATGAATGAAAAAGCATTTATTAAGTTCTTACTATATTAGGAAAGATGAGTCAGGAGAGGCCAATTAGACGATTACTGAATTAATGCAGAGACAATGAGTATCTAAAGTAGAGTAGTGATTGTATGAATTAAGAGAGAGGTATGAATGTGAGTGTTATTGTGGAGTTATAGTTAACAAGATCTGACAACTACTGAAGATGATTGGTCCCAGCTTCCAACCTGCCAGACTCAAAAGATGGTGCCCTGTACAAAAATAGAGGAGTGCAGAAGAAGGGAAAGACATCTTGAGTATGAGATGCCTACCAAACATCCAACTAAAAAAGTCCAATAGGCAGTTGTAGATGCATGACTAGATCTGGTCATAGAGATTTGCGAATTTATGAGGTCAAAGAATGAAAGGTGGCAGAGAGAAAAAAAAGGACACAGCACACAGCTTTGGGCTATACCCAAACTTAAGAAGTAGAACAGGAAAGATGATCCAGCAAAGGAGATTCGGAAAGGGAATGGTCAAACATGTAGGAGAAGAACCAAGAATGAGTCACAAAAAAAAAAAATCTACAGAAAATATTGGGAGGAGAAAGTATTCAACAATAGCAAATGCTCTAGTGAGGTCAAGATGTATGAGGACTGAAAAAAGGACCACTGATTTTGGTAATTAAAGGATCACTGACAATTTTGGAAAGGGCAATTTTGATTGATGAGGTCAAAAGCTAGAACTCAAAGTGTTGAATATTGAATGAGAGGAAAGTAATTGGAGGCAAAAGATATAGTCGGCTTTCTAAGGTGGATTCAGCTATAAAAGTGAGGAAAGATTACAGGATAAAGAAGTTAGTGGATATTAGAGTCAGGTGAGGATTTTATTTATTTATTTATTTTTTAAAGAATGGAGAAAACCTGAGTATGTTTGCAAGCCGTAAGGAAGGCAGAAGGTATAAAGGGAGACACTTAAAAGAAGAAATGGAGACTACTGGGGGAGGAAGGGACAAAGGACAACAATGTGCTAGGGAAAATGGGAGGAATAGGGATCAAGATTACACATAGATGAGTTATATTTGGTAAGGAGAAAAGCCGAGTCTTCATCAGAGGCTGGAACTAAAGAGAAGATATGCCAAGAGATTTTATGATATGGAGTATGAGGGAACTTGGAAGCGAGCAGATTGCTGGGAGAATGTGCTAGTTGCTGGGAGAATGTGCTAGTTGCTCAACAAGTACTTTCTGAACTAAACGAAGCAGCCTTGGAAGGTTATATTATAAAATTTTAACAGCTGATTTTTATATATTGCTTTACATACCTTATCTTCTTTGATCTTTTGAGGCAACTTAGTGAGGTGGTCACCACAGGGATTAAAGTGATGTGGATACACTGAGGCTAATCAAAGACAATTTGTCCATAATCTCACAGCTAGTAAGCACACAAAGATGATCATACCCTTGATGATGCCATCACCCACAAAAGCACCACCACCATGTTCCTGAACTCTGAAATCCCCTTATCTGATTACAATCTAGTGTCATTCCTTCTCTCCATGTGCCTTGAAATCACAAACCCTGCTCTTCATCTCTAATCCATCAGACTCTCCATTCTCTCCCAAGCTATTGCCCTAGTCACACTCTCTGACCTTCACCTGTTGGTGAACCAGTTCAACTCTACACTTTACTTTTCTCTTGAGTCCTTTGTCCCCTTTTCATTTCAACAATTTTGCCCTGCCAGGCCTTGGCTTTGGATCACTCCCACCATATGCTGCCTTCACTCCTACAAATACACAGCTTAACAATGCTGGAGAAATTCGTGAAACCATGTTGACTGCATAATTGCACTACAGATGTATATTATGTAACCTTAACTGGGCCCTTGCTAAAGCAAGGCAATCTTCTTCCCAACTCTCTAATAAACTCTCTCACTTACCATAATGGTTGTTTCCAATCTTTTCATCCTCAAAGCTCCCATGACTTCTCCCTCTTCCTGCCCTCTACATTAAGAATCTTGCTTCATATTTTAACAGGGGAAAAAAATTGAGACCACTCACTGAGAGCTCCTTCTGTCTTCCTCCTCATCTCACAGAACTCAGATGCCTTCTGCCACTAACTCTTCCTTCTTTCCCACCTCACATAATGAGGCATCCCTTCTCTTCGCCAAGGTTAACTCCTCTACATGCCCAAGTGATTCTATTAGATCCTGATTGCCTTCTTTACCTTTGCTACTCTCTCAATTATCTACAATCTCTACCTGTATATTGGATTTTTCCCTACTGCCTACAAAGATGTATGTATCTGCCCCTTCCTCAGAAAACCCTCACTTGATCCATTCATTCCCACTGTCATCCCATATTTCTTCTACCTTTTGTAGCTAAATTCTTTGAGAAGTCCATTTACAACAGGTGCCTCCACTTCCCTTCCTCTTACTCTTCTTATCGCTCTACAGTCTGGCTTCTGAGCTCATTATTGAGCCAAATTTGCTCTCTCAAAAACTGCTAACAATCTCTTAGTTGCCAATGGCTTTTTTCTCAGTTTTCATCCTTCTTGCTCTCTCTGTAGCATTTGACTCTGTTAATCACCCTCCTCTTGATGCTTTCTTCTTTCTAGGTCTACTGTCTCCTGGTTCTTCTGTGTATCCAACTACTCCTTCTCAATCTTCATTCCTGGATCTTCAAAACCTGCCCCTCATCACTTTCTTACATTTTACATCCCCATCCTCTTCTATCCACCAGATTTACCCTCCTTGCTTTCTCTTGAACAAGACACTCCATTTTCTGACTTTGTGTGTACTGACTGGCCTTTGTCTATGCATAAAACACTTTTCCTTTTCACTTTCACCTCCAAATTCTCCTAACTTCCTTCATGCCCTAGCTAAAATTCTGCCTTCTAGAGAAAGTCTTTCCTCACACCCACTTAATTCTAGTACCTTCCATCTGTTGCTTATCTCCAATTTATTCTGTATATAACTTGTTTGTATATAGTTCTTCACACAGGGCTTCCCCCATTAAACTGAGACCTTCTTGAGATCAGGAACCTTTCTTTGTATCACCATGCTTAGCACAGGATCTGGCACATAAAAGATACTTAATAAATGTTGACCCATAGACAGACTGAGTGGAAAGGACCCTAGGGGCAGATCATCTGAATAAATGAGTAAATAAATGAATGCAAAGCATTTATTTAAGAAGAATGTGCCAAGCACTGTGCAAAATACTGGAGATACATATAAAAAGTGAGGAAGGTCCTGCTCTCAAAAAGTCCATGTTCTAATGATGGAGACAATGAATACAGGGTAGGGGTAGTCAGAGAAGGGAGTTAAATAGCCTGGGAAGAGACAAAGATTGGGTGTGGAACAATAGGGCAGTCAATTAACAAGTCCTTTCTATAGCCAAGGGATAAAAGTTTATTTAATGAACAACGTGATGAATGAAAACACCAAAGGGGTAATCTGAGGAATTCCCCAAATTCTGTTCATTGCCCCACCTCAATCACAACTGTCACACAAATCCTTGAGGGCAGGGATTGTCTTATTTTCACTTTTGTATGCCCAATGTCTAGACACAACAAGCACTTAATTCATGCTTCTTGAAGAAATGTATAAAGAATCTACAAAAGGCAAATACATAGGTTTACAATACAAATTCTAAGTTCCTGGTTGAAAGGCTGTACTTCTTTTTACCAATTTACTTCTTCTCTGTGGGCCTCAGTTCCCTTGTCTGTTAAATAAGGAGACTGCACTCTATGTGCTATCCTTCACTATTAGTATTTCTTATTAGTTGTTTGACCCCAGACCACTTATTTAACCTATTTGCCTCAGTTTCCTCATCTGTAAAATGGGGGTAGTATTAGTACTCACCTTGTTGTGAAGATCACATGAGATAATAATTGTAAGTTGCTTAACACAGTAACTAGAACTATAGAAATGCTGGTTAATATCACTGTTATTCTTAAGATCGTTTCTGATTCTGACATTATGATTCTATGAATTTTTTTTGGATTTTTTTGTTTTTTTCTTCCTTTGGAAGAAAGAGGAGAGGGGGCAGGAAGGGCATAAATATGGAAAAAGCTTGATTTGGAAAACTAGATTTAACTTGAATATTAATTCACTTGAAAAGATGAAACAGAATTTCTTCTAGTTATCTGATTTCAGCAGATGACAGTATTGATTAAAATCAGCCCTGTGGGTTAATTAGCACTTGTGACCACAAGTATTTTGTTACTCTGTCACCACCATCTCTTCCTCCTCTGGCTCTAAGTTTCATCAAGACGATTTTGTTGCCAGTGGCTTTTGGGGATCCTCCAAAGCCTTAGGTCTCTCCAGTGTACAGTTCACCTGAGCACCATTTGCGCCAAGTTAGTCCCCTCAACTGTTCAATAATGGCCTGGCTAGGTCTCAAGGCTAGTTATTTTGGCACCAACACCTTTTTAGTCCTTAATACATGGTTGTCTGGGGTAACATTTGCTCTGGCTGACACGGCCCACTGTGTTAAGAGGAACAACGTTCACCCAAGACGGTTGTAAAAGATAACAAGGAATTTATTAGGCGCTACACACAAGCACTCTGTCTTTCCTTTGATGGAACCAACCACTGCCATAAATTTCAGATCCTCACGGCTGTGCTGTAACCACTAAAAATGTAGCCTGGCCACAGGGAAGGGCCATTTGGGGTCTATACATCACATGGCATCAGACATTCAGAACAGAAAGAATCCAGGCAGCTTTCTAAGGGGAGGGAAATGGAGTCTGCCTGGCCTTTCTCTCTAACCCACAGAGACCATGTCTTCATGACTTCTGTGTGAAGAAGTCCAGCTAAGCACACTGGGCTGCAAATCAATATTCTGGGTTCTATTCTTGGAACAATTGTTTATCCCTTAAGAGACATTCTTTTTTTTTTTCCTCTTTAACTCTCACTGATATTTTCTCTTTAATTCCAACACAGGTAATGTGATTGACTCCAGTTTGGCAATAATAGCAATAAAAATAATAATAGTATTTCTATAGCACTTTAAGATTTGCAAAGTTGTTAAACTATATTATTTAATTTGATCCTTACAACAATGCTAGAAGGCAGGCATATTAAAATCTCCATTTTACACATAGGGAAACTGAGGCAAAGGTTAAGTGGCTGGCTCAGGGTCACACAACTAATAAACAGCGTAAAGCAGGATTTAAACATTGGTCTTCCTAACTCCTTGGGCAGCTAGGTGGCAGAGTGGACAGGAGCCAGACATGGAGTCTGGAAGACTCATCTTTCTGAGTTCAAATCTGACCTCAGACACTAGCTGTGTATCCCTGGGCAAGTCGTTTAACCCTGTTTGCCTCAGTTTCCTCATCTATAAATTATCTGGAGAAGGAAGTAGCAAACCACCCCAGCATCTTTGTCAAGAAAACCCCAAATGGACTGACAAAGAGTCAGACATGACTGAAACAACTTAAGAGCAGCAACTTCCTGACTCCAAAGCCAGTGCTCTACCTGCTATGCCACCTGGCTGATGTCCTTCCAACCAGCACCCAATGCCTATGGGGCACATGGTAGGCAATGTATGAAGCCACCTTGGAGCCTGGCAGCAGAGGGCAGATAGTTTAGTCTGGGGCCTATCCACAAATTTCCATTGGTACTGGAGTTTCTGCTCCTTTTTCTTCCTTTGGAGGCACTATGGCTTAGTGAATGGAATGTTGGAATCTGAGTCAGGAAAATCTGGGTTCAAATCTTGCCTCTAACATTTACTAGATAAGTGACATTTACTAGTTAGACCAGTAAGTAATTTAACCTCTTTGAGCTTCAGTCTCTGCAAAATGGGGATAATGCCTGTAGTGCCTATGTCACAGAGCTGTTGTGAGGCTCAATGAGTTCATTCACTTTGCAAAGTTTAAAGCACTATATAGTTAGTTATTACCTTCCTTACCTTTGAAAAATACACATAGGGCAGCTAGGTGGTGCAGTGAATAGAGCACCAGCCCTAGAGTTCAGGAGGACCTGAGTTTAAATCCAGCCTCAGATGCTTGACACACTTACTAACCATGGGATGCTGGGCGAGTCACTTAACCCCAATTGCCCTCCAAAAAGCCAACACACGCACACACGCGCGCACACGCACACACACACACACACACACACACACACACACACACACACTGAAGATGGGAATCCATTGCAAATCTTTTTTTCAAAAAAACAAAAACAAATAAAAAAAATCAAACTGGTTCTCCCAGCACTTCCCTTGACCAGACATATGATAAAAGAACTCATAGAGCTAGAATTAGGAGGCAACTGGGTGGTACAGAGTATAAAGGGCTTGGCCTAGAAGACCTGAGTTCACATCCAGCCTCAGATACTTAATAGCAGTATGGTGCTGGGCAAATCACTTAAACTCTGTTTGCCTCAGTTTCCTTATCTGTAAAATGAAGACAATGATAGCACCCACCCTGTAGGGCTGCTATGAGAATCAAATAAGAATATTTATAAAAAGTACTTAGGACAGTGCCTGGCACATAGTAGGCACTATGTAATTGCTTATTGTCTTTCCCTTCCCTTTCTCTAGAACTTAAAGGGACCTTAAAAGTTATCAAGTCCTCAGTTTTACAGAAAAAAACCTGAACCCCAGAGAGGTCAACCAACTTGTTTAAGGTTACACAGATAATAAGTGTCAGAACTGAGCATCCAATTCTGATCCCACGACCACAAGACCAGCCCTCCATCCTGACGGTTCACTAAGTGAAGCCAAGCCTCACAGACTCCCACCACAAGAGACGCGACATGTTCCAGGGGATGAGGATCAGGGCACGAGGGTATTTTATTGTCTTCCCTTACCACTGTCTCCTAATCCACCTACCACTAATAAGTATCTGCAAGGGGACTGTCTTTAAAGTGTCTTAGACTTGTAAAACCAGTGGCTCTTTCCACAAAATACCTCAGTGATAAATCACTCAGAAGAATCAACATGAAATCAACATGAAAACCACAAGATCATGAATCTTGCTCTCCTTGTCACCCTCTAAGACAAGAGCTTTTAACTTTTATTGGTATCTCAGATGCCTATGGCAGTTTGGTGAAGCCCTTTCTCAGAATTGTTTACAAATGCCTAAAATATAATACACAGAAGTGAAACCAACTATATTAAAATACAGTTATCAAAATAAAAAATAATAATAAGTTCACAGACATCAGGTTAAGAACCCCTATCTAACCCATGGTCTGTACTTTTTCTGCTTAATCCATGATGTCCACAGGAGTCCCCCTTTAGGGCAGGGACATTAATGTTTAGGCTCACAATATGACACACCCTGGTAGTGTTCGGCAATAATAAGGTTGGGTTGAATCAAAAACCTTGGAAGAAAGCTGTTGAGAAATGTGTCACTGATTCTGATGAGACATGCTTTGAAATGAGCCAACGCAATATTATACAAGTTTAAACAGTGTCCATGAGTTACTCATCCTTTGCAAGAAAGGGACTGTCTCATTTGACATGACTGCAGCACTAAGACGTCAAAACATAAGCTGTTTTGGGAGACTGCAGATGTCCTGGTCCAGACCCTACTTGCATCCAAGCAACCAGGACAGCTAAAAGTTAGGCAACTGAACACTTGTTGTCTCTACCTTGGAGGCCTTATGCAATCTGCACAAGCAAGAGTTGGAAAACATAATGAACAATTTGTTGCCAGCACCCAAAGTGGTATAAGTCAAGCCTCTTTTAGTTGTCAGCTAGCATGGATGACCCTTGAAGAATGTTTTCCATGAAGAGGGAAGGAAGAATTTCAGAAAATGGAGGACACCTACTCATCCAAACAGAGCACAGGGAGTCAGAGTTACCAATGTCTCTCCCTGAAAAGGAGGGACATGGGAGAAAGCTTCACCTATGTTACTCAAAGAGAAAGCTGCATCAATCTATGTTGTGGGAACCTGAATGTCTCTCAAAATTAACTCCCTTACCATCTGTCACAAGGCCTAAGACCACACCATTACAAAATTCATTCATTCCACCTGAATGTAGAGGAGGGCACTAATGACCAACTTTGGCTATGACATAGTTCTACTTAGAGCCAGGCAGCCCTGGTCCCCATATCCACTAACTTGGACATTGCCTTTCATTCTCAATTCCATTAGACACACCTTTGAAGAGCATTTTCCTACACCAAAAGTCAATAGGCATAGGCATGAACAAAGAGAGATGGCTTGTAATCACAGTACCACTCTGAGCCTCAGTTACTCCCTCCTATAAAATGGGCATCACAGTCCCTCACCCTTCCCAATGAGGTATCCTTATCATCCATTGTCACTGAGGCACGTGGCAAAGTCAGGAACACAATCACCTCGAATCTGGCAGGGGTAGAGAGACAGTGTGGCCAGTGGTCCTAGCTGAGGTCTACAACTGACCCTCTCAAGGCATCCACAGACCAGCTATAAAATTTCCTGACCTGTCCACAGAACGACTTCAATTAAACCCTTTCTAAATTCTCTAAAATTTAGAAATTTTGTAAAACTTGAGATTTTTTGAGGTATAAGAAATTACACAGGAAAAAAAACTTACTCTATTCTTCAAAAAAATA
Source organism: Pseudocheirus occidentalis (assembly GCA_028646575.1). NCBI lineage: Eukaryota > Metazoa > Chordata > Mammalia > Diprotodontia > Pseudocheiridae > Pseudocheirus > Pseudocheirus occidentalis. Next base: position 196,458,255 of record CM053595.1, on the reverse strand, counting down.
GTGACCTAGAATGACCTGAATATGTCATCAGGCAAGTTTTTTTTTTCTTGTTGTTGTTGTCGCTTTGTTTTCTGCTATTAACTCTGGAAACCTACTACCAGTGATGGTCTTAAAAAAAACTTTTTTTTCCCTTTATTTTATAACCATTACATATAAGATTTCACAGACCTGATAGCCCATTGCTGCTCATATACAAAATCTTGATCCTTTTGGAACATCACTTGGGGCAGCTAAGTCTGTTTTAATGTCACAGAAACCTGATGAGGCACCCCAAAATGCCTTTTATCATTGCTTAATGACATCTGAAAAGTAAATACAAGAAGATGCTTTTTCCTGAATATATTTAGTGGTCTGGAAATCAGAAGAATACTTATGTGGGTATAGATAGAAAATCCCCCAATTAACCACTGACTGTACAAAGCATTATGCTAGATGTTGGGGGCAGCCTGAAAACTGAAGAAAAAGATTCTACCCTTACGGAGCTTGCAAGCTATCCTGTTGCTCCCTGGGGAGAGGAGGAAGGATTGCCATCTCACATAGCCTAGGTAAGTATTATAGGATTCTGGGCATTGGTCAACGCCCCTTAAGTTTGGCTCCAGACCAAGTCATTTAACTCACTTTTAATTGCAATTTAAATTAGAATTTAGATTAGAGTCTAGAATGGTAAAAAGTTGCATCACATTTCCCTCTAATGGTAGCAATCTCTCTCAAATAAACCATTTTACTTTATATTCTGTATTCTCAATGCCTTTATATACACTGTTGAAAAAGTGGCAAATGGTTCTGACTTGAAACTTTTAGTTCAGAGGGATCTGGTGAATAAGCATAGAAGTCTTTAAGGTGTCACCAAACAGGGAGCCATTAACTTTTCTCAGATTCCCTTGCTATTCAGCATTTTTATGGCATTTAACATTCATATGTAAGTGCCCTCTTGAGAGGGGAAAAGGTTTTATTTACAATGAAGTAGTCCCCATTGTATAGGAGGCATATAATCATCACACAACACAACTGCCCTCCCAGAGGGCTGAGTGCACTAAGCCCTCATTAACTCAGGCTCCCCTAACTTGGAACTGGCTATCACTACCAAGAAGGGACAGTTGGAAATTTACACTGTTAAAGTGTATTAAAGTCAGGCAAAGTATTTGCTTAAATATAATCATATATGAGTGTTAACTACTTTACAATCTGGAGAAGCACCATTTACATAAAGATAACTAGGATGTTAATCATAAATCACTCTTATAGATTTTACTAACCTGAGTTACTATATGTACTGAAAAGTAATGAATACTCTACAACTCAAATTTTTTATACCTTCAGATAGGCCTGGGCTCTCATTAGGCTGAATTATGGATGAGGTGTTCTACTATTATCATACTGTACAGATGGAGGGGGAAAGTACCTCCAGTAGGAGTATGAACTCAGATGATCAATTATTTACTAAAGTCCCTTATATAAAGAGAATAAAACACAGACCAGGTGTACTGGAGACCCCAAGGATGTCCTGTGAGGGAAGGACCATAAAAAATGCTGAATATAAACTAAATATGAAATGCTAACAGTTTCATTTTTGAGAAGAAAAGTTCTTGGCAATGCTTAGCCAAGTATGCCCAGACAGCTGGCCACACTCAGCGTAGACTCTATGTGGGTCTATGGTCCCTTATCATCCTACAAGATAATATCAACTCTGAAATTCACACCTTAGTACTCTCTGCCCTGAGAGCCCCTCTTTCCCTGAGACTGGAAAAGGGAGGACATTGGAGAGCTCCTCTCAGATCCTCCATTTAAGGAGGGTGCCTAGGGCAGTCATTTCATAATTTCCTACTAGGCTGCAGGACTTCATCAGGCGTCCTCACTGTGGACCCTCACTCTTTTCCCTCTCCTTTGCCCCCTTTTCCAGTTTCTTTTTACGTTATCTTCCCCCATTAGATTATAAGCTCCTTGAGGGCAGGGATGTCTTTTGCCTTTGTTTATATCCGTAGTGCACAGTGCAAGGCATATAGTCGACATTTGATAAATATTTATTCACTAACAACCATATAACCAGGTCCAGCCTTAGCTGGGTAAGTTGAAGTTACATGTTATGAATAACTAAGGTTCTGAATCTGGGATAAGTTATGGGATGATCCCAGCTTGTAGCCAAGGAAAGTTGCAGTCCAGAGAAAACCAAATGAAGTGCCAGAGCTATGCTTACCTCCTGAAGAAGCCATGTTGTCTTATGGCAAGTGGATAGATCCAAATTAGGATAGTCAGCGTCCACTATTCTACAGCAGCCCGGTCCATAGTACATTCCTAACATGCATGCATATACAAGGTAATTTGGGATTCTATTATCACTCTTCTCCTTAATCTAACAAATGAAAAGGTCACCTCTGACTATATTGCTTTATAAAACTGGCCTTCTTTCACCCTTTCTTTCCTAGATTCCATTCAAGAAGAGTGAGGAACTGTTCCAAGCCCCTCTAAGATGAAGATTCAGATATGATGGCATTGTCCACAGAATAAGGCCTAGAGATATTAAGTTAATATAGACAAGGCTCAAAGTTGCCAGTTCATCATGCGTTAGTAACTAGTCAAGTTGATAGGTTGGCAGCCTTCTAGCTGTGGCTCGGCCAAGTCCTCAATTTATTCCCTCTGCTGAGAGAGAATGAGTTAAGAAAGGGTTATCTCAGTGACCGGATGAGCCCATCAACATAGGCAGAGCAGAACCAGGGACAGCTGCACTTAGCAGTTGGATTGCCAGGGAAGGAGGCAGCATTTCATTTCTCAAAAGTCCTCATTAAAAAAAAAAAAGCAAGCTTAATAAATACTAGTTGATTGAGTGGATGTTGTAGCGGGGATTATTATTCAAACATAGTTTGGATTGGTTGGCTTCAGAGGTTCCTTTTAATTCTGAGATTCTGTGTTTGTGTCATGAAACTAGGCCACTACATACAGTTTCTAAGGATAGAGGGGTTGACGATGGAGGTAAAAAATCCATTGGCCTAGATAGAACTTTTTCTTATAGTTTTATCAGATGTAATGAATTCTATTCTAATAAATATTCATAGAAATTCAAATCATTCAAATTCTGAATGACAATCAACACTTCAAAATTCATTGTCAGGAATCTGTCTTTCAGACATCCCACCAGCTTCACTGTACATACCGCATTTTCTCTTTTATCATTAATGTGGTGGATATCCTGATTTCACAAGTCTACCTTTGGGATACCTTCTCCTTGTTTATTTGAGATTCTGATGGCAGGATTCCTAGACACTTGAAACATGTGACTTAAAACTCAACATGCTCTTAAGAAAATATACCTCCTCTCCCAGCTCTGTTTTCTTGTAGGGTGTTTGGGGGCTTTTCCCTCCTCTTTAACATGGATTTGGTATTTCAGAAACACTACACAGCTACTGTGAAAGGAATTAATAGGCCATTACTTATAGACTCTGCTTTCATTATTAGTCTTGTGTAGCGCCAAAATAGACTCAGACATGGTAATTTTGGAAAGACTTGTTCTTTCTGGGGTTTTTTTTAAACAAGATTTTCTCTGAAGAGCTCCAGTTGTTGTGATCACACTTTCTCCTGTATAATTAACACTTTTTTCCTGCCTGTGATTTCCCTGTTCATCTCTGCTATCTCAAAAGACTTTCATCCACATAAGAGGAAATAATTCCTTCTTTAGATCTTTTAAGAGTAAGGAGAGAAAGAGAAGATCTAGGTGGGCGTTAGGGGAAAATGAGAAGTGGGGGTGGGGGGATACTGAACGTGAGATGCAGAACACAATCTCCTTCAGGCTGAGAATATGTCTTTGGCATGTCTTGGACATTACCTCCCATACCACAGACAATACTAATAGCATTATGGGTGACTAAGTGAAGGGGATTAGTGACTTCCACAAAGTATGCTAGATGAATTTCAAAAACACTTTTCACTGTACTACATGGCTGTAAATATGTATTAAATGTCTCCCATCATGCCCAAGGGAATGGCATCATCCTGCAAGATCACATCAGCCTTGGTATTCACACCTCATCAGTACCTCCTGCTTTGCCCTGGGACCCCTCAGAATAGGGCAGAGAACTCCTCCCCCACCCTCCAATTAGTAGGGTAACCTGGTTAGTCACTTCTTCACTTCCCACCCCACCCAGGACAAAGAGGTCTTTAGATCTCTTCATCATGCTCCTTTAACCAGCTTCCTCCCTGATACCTTTCTAGCTTCCATTTCTATGTTTTCTTTCCCCTGTTAGACTATAAGGTCCTTGAGGACAGGAATTTCCTTCCTCTCTTTTTAATAGTTGTATACCCAGCACCCAGAAAAGTACCTGGCACATAGTAAGTACTTAATAAATGATTACTGATTGACTGGTTTCCTTTAAGATTTTTGTGGTTGTTCAGTTCTTTCAATCTTGTCCGACTCTTATAACCTTATTTGGGGTTTTCTTGGCAAAGATACTGAAGCAGTTTGCCATTTCCTTCTCCAACTCATTTTATAGATGAGGAAACTAAGGCAAATAGGGTTAAGAGACCTGCCCAGGGTCACACAGCTAGCAGATATCAAAGGCCAGATTTGAACTCAGGAAGACCAGTCTTTCTGACTCTAGGTTCAGCCCTCTATCCACTGCACCACCTAGCTATCCTGCTTTAGGTTATTCAGCTCTATCTTCTACAAGAAGTCTTTCCTGATTACCAAAGCAGCAAGTGCTGGCATGTACTCCCACTCAAAACTATCTTGTATTCATTTTATGTACACTATGTATATACATATACTATGGATGCATAAATACTATGTATTTGAATATAACAGGCAAATATATATATTTCATATATATATGAAAATTGAACTATCAGAGCCAAAAGACCAAGAAGTGGAGTTCAAGTTACTGCTGGGAAGATGATGGTTCAAAAAGCGATGTCATGGCTACAGCAGGCTGGCAAGAATCTTACATTCAGAACTTGGCAATATATGGGATATGTTTATGTATGTGCATAAACATATATACATCTATATACATGTGTGTGTCTATATAAATACATGTCTCCCCCATTAAAATATAAGCTACTTGAAAAGACTTTCACTTTTGTCATTGTATTCCTAGTGCTTAGCACAATGTCTAGCACATAATGGACATTTGATAAATGTTTGTTGAGTGAGTGAGTGGTCATTTTCAGAGGAAAGAATGAATGGTCAATTTAGGAAAGAGGGACGATGCCAAGGAAGATTGATAGCAGAGGTGGCCACTAAACAGGGACTAGAAGCATGAATAAGACTTTAAAAATTAAAGAATCTGAAAGAGGTGAATCCTAGTACAAGGGAGAGAGTGTGGGGATATAATTAGGGAATGACGAGGAATTCAATTTGATTAGAAATATTGAGTACATGAAAGAGATCAGAGTGAGAAATAACTAGAAGGTAGGCTTGAGGCAAATGATGAAGGGTCTTAAAAGCCAGCCGAAGGAGTTTGGCCTTCACCCAGTAAACAAGAGGAAGTTATTAAAGGTTTTTTGAGCTGTAGAATGATGTGATTAGAGCTATCCATTAAGAAGAATAATGTGGTAGCACTTCTCAGAATGGAATGGAATGAAAAAAGACTGGGGACTCAAGAGACTAGTTACCGGAAGTTTACTGCAGGATGATCTAAACAAGATGTAAAAAGTATCTGGATTAGAGGCAGTCATTGGAATAGAAAAGAGTAGTTATATGTTGCAAAGTAGTTCAACAACTCAATCCAGTTTGATAGACACCTATTTCTACTCCCTACAAGGCACTTTGTTAGTCACCAGTTTAAAAAAAAAAAACAAAAATGAAATAAAGTTTTTTACCTTAAAAAACCTACATAGATAAAGAAGTTGTTAAGCACTTATGCTTACTAAGTACCAGGCACTATACAGGCATACTAAGACAAATAAGAAATACAGTCTCTGCCTCCAAGAAGCTTACATTCTAATTGATAAAGATAGTAAGTACATAAGGGAAGCTAGAAAATGACATGGTATAGGTAGGAAGTGCCATAGAAGCCTGTGCCCCAGAAAGATAAACAGAAAAGCTAAATTATCAGATCCAAGAGACCAAGGGATGGAGTCCAAGTTACTGGTGGGAAGGTGATAGTTCAAGAAGAGATGTCATGACTGCAGTAAGCTGGGGGAGAGTCCTGCATTCAGAATTTGGTAACTGATTGGGTACAGAGGAAAAAGTAGCATTAGGAATCAAAGATGACTCCCAAGTTTCAAGTCTATACAACTGGGAAAACAGAGACACTATTAACAGAAATAAATGTAAGGATAGGAAGAAATTGCATGTGAAGGCAATAGAAAAGATACATAGATATAGATATTTTATATATTATATAAAGATTATGTATGTATGTGTGTGTACATATATACATACATACACACACACACATATATAAAATTAGATTGTAAGTTCCTTGAGGGCAAGGACTGTCTTTTGCCTGTTTATATGTTTTTAGCATTTAGCACAATCCCTGGTGCATAGCAGGCATTTAATAAATGTCGATTGATGAATCTGGTTTCACACATGATAAGTTCAAATCCCTAGTCACTGGGAGAATTCATCCACATAGTGATGGTCCATCCACCCTAAGCTAAGTTGTCTTGACTGGTGAGTGAGTATTTGAAAACTCTGTATCTACCCAACTCAGAACCATCAGACCAGATCATGCATCATATCTCATCTAGCCATCCACTCCAAAAATTCTGTCATCTGTCCTTCTGCTACATACACCTTTTGCTACAGGCTTAGTAATCAAATAACAAAATACAACCATCTTTTCTGGAAACAGCATATCAATTGATTGCCATATGTATCCATTAAAGACTCACCAGACATGTCCTTCCCTGACCATCATTCTCATACATGTGTTTTCTCCTTAATTAGAATGTAAATTTCTTAAAATCAGGAGCCACCTTACTTTACATTTGTATCCTAGAACCCTGGCACACAGTGCTCTTTAATTCATTCCTTTCTTGTACATAATTAAAAATGTGAGTCTGAAACTAAGGATAGAAAGAGGACTTAGAAGTATTTCAGAATCATCTCCATAGAAGTGATGGCACAAGCCATTAATGTGGATGCACAAGGAATTCACCAAGTCCCAGATATTAAAAAGAAAATTACAGAAGATGGAAGCAAGGTCATATAAAAGAGGATCAATATAAAAGAGTGACACAGTTTCCCAAAACAGTGTAAGGAATTCTAAAGCTCAGATTGAGGCGACAATAATTAAGAAAGCTAAAGACAAGAAAAACTTTTTTTTAACTATGTAGGGAGAAAACAGATGATTAAAGAAGGGATAGGATCCTAACGTAGGATGAATGGGGACAATGATAACTGACAGCAGAAAGAAAAAAGAGTTACCAAAATTCTTATTCATTTCTGTTTTCTCTTCTTCTGTTTTCTTTGTTTCTGTTTTTATTCTGTAAAAGGGAAATAGCTATTGAAAGTGATAGAACAAGAACTATTAAGTGGGAGTTCATTCCCAAGAAAAGCAAACAGATAGTCCAAGAGCAGTCATTCTTCCCTGCCCTTGATGCCCATCTGACTTAATTATGATCTATCCTGGATTCATAAAAGAACAGAAAAATGTGACTTTCAGTGATATTTGAAAGATTATGCAAAATGAAAGAAGTACAAGATTGGAAAAAAATTAAGTGTTGTTCCAAGTTAAAAAAAAAAAGAAAAAGAAAAAAAGAACAGAGCTGAAAAACTAAAAGTCAGTAAACTTGACTTCGTTTCCAGATTTCAAAGACAGCTCATTAAAGAGATGACTGGCAAACATCTAGAAAAGGAAATGTTGATTACAAAGAGCCAGTATGGCTTCATCAAGAACAGATCATGCGAGACTAGCCTCATTTCCTTCTTTTACATGATTACTGAATTAGTAGATGAGGAGATGTAATGGATATGGTTTACATAGATTTCAACAAAGTTTTTGGTGAAGTGTCTCATACTATTCTTATAGAAAAGATAGAGATATATTGATTCAATGAGATATTTGGATTCAGATCTGGTTGAATGGCTGGACTTACAGAGTAGCTGTTAAATGGCAGATGGTCTCTAATGGATCTGTGCTTGGTCCTGTGCTTTTTAAAGTATTTATCAATGATCTGGATAAAAAGCATAGCTATTATGCTCGTCAAATTTGCAGATGGGCTCCAAACTGGGTAGAATAACTAATGCAGTGGAATAGAGTTAGGATTCCAAGAAATCCTGACAAGCTAGATCATTGGGCTGAACCTAATAAGATGAAATTTCACAGGGATAAAATGTAGTCATGTACTTGGGTACAAAAAAAGACCAACTTTATGACAGGTGAGACAGTGGATGTTCTAAAAAAAGATTTGAGGGTTTTAGTGAACTAAACAGTCAATATGATTTAGCAGTGTGATGTAGCAGCCAAAAAAGTTTAATGAGATTTGGGGCTGTATTAAAAGGGGTAGTGGTTCCAGGAATACGAAGTGAAAGTCCTATTGTACTCTGCCCTGAAGAGACTTCCTCTGGAGTATTGTGTTCAGTTCTGAGCATCATAGTTTACGAAGAACACTGATAAACTGAAAATTGTCTACAAGAGACTTAATCAGGATTGTGAAGGGCCTTAAGTTTATAACATACGAGGAACAGTTAAGAAAATGTGCATGCTTTATCCTAAAGAAAAAAAGAATTGAGGGAAATAGCTCTCTTCAAGTATCTGAGGTCTGTCATGAAGATAAAGGATTAGAGTTGTTTGGGCCAAACCAGGAGCAACAGGTAAAGTTGCAAAGTGACAAAATTAGTCTTGATATCAGGAAAAGTTTCATAACAATCAGAACTGTTCAAAAGTACAATGGACTGCCTTGAGGGACAGTGGGTTCCCCCTCCTTAAAGGTCTTTAAGCAGAAATTGAACAATCACTCTGGGATATGCTATGGTAGAGAATCATTTTGTGCATGGGTCAGATTAGGTTCTTTCCAACACTAGTTCTGTGACTGTGATTCTATGAAACGCAACTTGTGTTTTCCATCAAAACACAAAGCTCTAAAACTGACTCGACAAGTAGATCTTTTTTGTAGAGGGCTGGGAACAAGACCTCTCTCCCCAGGCACTGACTACTTTGGTCTATAATGAAAATGACAACATGAAAATGTAAGTCAAAATTAGGGAATATCTTTGCCCTTTACAAGTTAAAAGCCTTTAAAGAAAGACTGGGACTTTTAACTTATATCACAAAGTGAAAAGGAGGGAGAGGGGAATATAAGGTGAAGACCTTTTGCCAGACATACCAGCATCTCCTCTTTTCTCCTTAGGAGGATAGATTTTAAATTTCGGTCATTCTTCCAAGTGGGATGGTGCCTTTTCTCCAGAGATGTTAATATTTAACAAGCTGCTCTCCAGGGAAGAAAACAGATGTGTGATGTACTTTTAAATTTAATCTACAATATTAACATCTTCTCCATCACTTTTTAAAGTCTAGACCCGGAGTGGGGAACCTGCAGCATCAAGACCACATATAGCCTTCTAGATCTTCAGGTGCAGACTTTTGACTGAGTCCAGGTTTTACAGAACAAATCCTTTTATTAAGGGGATTTGTTCTGTGAAGTTTGGATTCAGTCAAAGGGCTGCACTTGAGGACCTAGAAGGCCACATGTGGCCTCAAGGCCCCAGGTTTTCCACCCCTGGTCTAAACAGTCAACAAAACAATAAATCAAGCCCTGATTTGTAGCACGTACAGATTTCTAAGGTGTAAATGCTCATGATGAAAAATTAAACCACAGGTTCTCATGAGGGTGAGGAAGCTCCAGTGTACTCCTGCTTTAAACCTTGATATCTATTGTATTTGTGGCATGTTGAGATGATATACTGCTAGACGTCCATAGAAATACTGAGAAATCGGTACCCTAATCCAAAAGATGACTCAGGAAGGCTGAGTATTGGACTTGAAATCAAAAGCCTGGGTCTGCTATTTATTAGATGTGGGACCTTGGGAGCAGGTGACAATCTCACAGCCTTAGTTTCTTCACCTATAAAATGGGCCTAGTAATACTTGTAGTACCTACTTCACAAAATTGTTGTGAGAAATATGGAAGAAAATGAAGGAAGTCCAATATAACTTATGACTTAGAATAGGTATCAGATAACAGTCAAGGAACATTTATTAAACACAGAAAATATGAGTTCAAATCCTAGCTTTGTCTCTTATTAGGTATCACCTTGGTCAAGTAATTTACTCTCTAGACTCAGTTTCCTCATCTGTAAAATGGAGTTGGATCAAATGACCTGTAAGATCCCATACTACCCTAAATCCATGATCCAAAGGAAAGAGAATAAAAGACACCAAAAGTAACAAATGAAATGGCCTACCTAAGGGCAATCCAATAAGTAATGGTGAATCCAGGTTTTAAATCAGAGCCCAAATTCCATCAATTAAATGAACTCTTGACCTGCATCAACCATCTTTTATAGCAGCATTGCAAACTGTTAATCACTGACCCTTTTCTTTATGGAAAGACATATGCTCTCAGTTGAGAAAAAATATATAAATGAAATGGGCAAATGAATAAGTTTGTAGCCACCTAAAGTTTAATGGTATCTTTAATGACATTATTTTTTAAGTTGGCAAAGAAAAAGAGGAAACATTAAGCATAGATATTACCCAATATGTTTATGAATGCAACTCTGTCAAATATTAGTACAACATAATTACTTTAATGTTGCCATTATGATCAGGCTAAGTGCTATTTGAAGTCAATGAATTTATATTTCAATGAATTTATATTATCATTTAAAATCTGAACCTTCCTATCAGAGGCAAACCCAAGTGATAAATCTAGCAGTGGAAAGCTCCAATAAAAACGTAAGCTGGTACAGGGACTAGAAACTTGGTTTTTGAGTCAACAGCTTTACTAAGTATCAGGATGTGCAAGTTACCCAACAGTATTGGAGATTGAAGGATAAAAACAACAAAATTCCTGCCCTCAAGAGGCTTATATTCTATTGGTGAGATGTACAATTATAGATAAGTAACTACAAACTAATTTAAAGAGAAAGAAAAGCATTAATAACTGGGGAATGGAGGAGAAGGTCGAGGAAGGGTTCATGGAAAAGATGGTGCTGAGCTCTGAGTTAAAAAAAGAATTCTGAAAGGTAGAGGTGAGGGCTGGAACCCATTCTCTAATTCTAAGCATGGAGGTATAGCTTGTCCAAATACATGATGCAAGAATGGAATGTTGAGTTAGGAAGAACAAGCTAGTTTGGCTAGAAAAAGAGAGTACTAATGTGAAATGAGGTTGGAAAGGTAGGTTGAGGACAAATCAGGGAGGGCCTTGAAAACCAGAGTAGCTATAAAATGGAAAGTATATCTTATGACATTGACATCATACTAGAATTTGCCTTCTGTCCATGTATATTAGCCTTTGTTAAAGAATCTAAAGGAAAGGACATTGGACTTAATCAGAAGACCCAACTTAAATCCCAGGTCTGAGTCTTACTAACCAAGTCAACCTAGGCGAGTCGCTCTACCCCTGTGAGTCTCAGATTTATCAGCTTTAAAATAAAAAAAAAACATAATTACACTCCCTATCATGCAAAGTTGCTGTGAGGACAATAGCTGTTATTTATTTGGTGCTTTAAGGTCTTCAAAGTTCTTTCCATGCACTTTATCCAATTTGATCCCCCCAATAACTCTAGGAGGTAGTTGCTATTATTATTCCCATTTTCTAGATGAGAAAACTGAAACAGACAGAAGTTAAATGACTTGCCTAGGGTTACACTGCTTGTAAAAAGTCAGATTTGAGTTTGATTCAGCATATTACCTATGTGACTCCAGGAGCCAAAGTGCCTTGTAAACCCTTCAGTGTGCTAGTTGTTCTATCCACTAAAGTATGACTCTGCTACTTCATTATGTCATGGAAAAGGTTCCTGGTTTCCCAAAGATTCTGCCAGGGGATCATTATGTCTAGCAGATTCAACCAAGCTGGAAAGGCTTTAAGTATAAGTGTTGATGACATACATAATGACCACCATAATGACCAGTCTAGCTAACTTCAGAGAGATTTGTAGCCAGGTCAACCATAAGGTGACGAATTTTGGGCAGCAAAACCTCTCACAGACTATCTATTAAGTAAGAAAAGGGCTGAGATTCACATTTATGAAGGGAGTACTTACAAAGATGAAATGTGGCTTTCAACAAGGGGTTTTTCGCCTGAAGAAGACAAGACAGGGAGAGGGATGGTATCCATCAAAGTTATATGCTACTACTTGGAATGGTTTTTTAAACCTGTAAAGTTAACTTTGTACACCCTTTGATTAGATCTGTATCCCAAAGAGATTTTTAAAATAGAAAAAAGCCTAAAAGTATAAAAAAATTGATAGCAGTTCTTTTTGTTGTGGCAAAGAATTTGAAATCAAGGGGATGCCCATCAATTGGGGAATGACTGAACAGTGATATATGTGATATATGAATGTAATGGAATACTACTGTGCTATAAGAAATGAAAAACATGGTGCTTTCAGAAAAGACTTACATGAACTGATGCAAATTGAAGTGAGCAGAACAGAACAGTGTACACAGTAACAGCAATACTATATGATTATCAACTATGAATGACCTAGCTATTCCCAGCAATACAATGATCTAAGACAGTGGTTCTCAACCTTCCTAATGCCGTGACCCTTTAATACTTGTTTGTGGGCATATCTGCATATGGGCAGACCCACCTGGAGATGGATAGAGGAGCAGTGTCTTGGTTCCTAAGACCGTAGGAAATACGTGTTTTCTGATGGTCTTAGGCAACCCTGTTCAGTCCCCAAAGGGGTCGCAACCCACAGGTTGAGAACCACTGATCTAAGAGAATTTGGAAAGACCTATGAAGAAAAATGCTATCCACCTCCAGAGAAAGAACTTATCGAGTCTGAATGCAGATTGAAGCATACTTTTTTTTAACTTCATTTTTCTTGGGGGTTTTTTGGTCTGTTTTCCTTCACAACATGACTAATATGGAAATGTTTTACATGACTGCACATGTATAACCTATATTAAATTGCTTGTCTTCTCAATAAAGGGGGAAGGGGGAAAAGTGATGGAGAGAATTTGGAACTAAAAATTTAAAAAAAACAAATGTTTAAAAATGCACATGTAATTGAAAAAAATAAAATGTTAACAGAGTTTTAAAAAGAAAAAGAAAAAAAAAGAAACCTATCAAGTTAATTCCTTAATGAGATAGACATTATTATTTCTCTGGGGTGTTCAGCTCACATACTCAATAACTCCTCTTCATAAACAGTACTAGTCTAGCAGCTTTATAAGAGATTGGGTGGTATACTGAAAAGTGCAATGGTCTTGTAACAACGAGTACTCGGTTCACAACTTGCAAACTGAGGAACCCTGAATAAAAGACTAGCATTTCTGAGCGTGTTTCTTGATTTGTAAAATAAGAATAATAATACTTACACTGCCTCCTTTCCAACATGAGCAAAACACTTTGTAAAATCTAATTCATTATGTAACTGTGAATTATCATTTCTACCCTGTGCAAACGCCCTAAAAAGATAGTGAGTTTTCAAACGCAGAACAATGGATTAGAGTCAAGAGGCCTCGGGTCTGACTTTACAAGATGTCTGGTGGGCACATGTTTCTACATATGAAACTTAGGATTCAGTTATTCATTGTATATTTACTGATTGTCTACCACATGGCTAGATAGCATTATGAAAGAAACTAAGGAAAAAACAAAGATATGCAGGTTCTAATACCTGCCTTCAAAGATTTTGTGTAACCTGACATGAGAAGCAGCTATCATATCCATGTAAAATGTTAATTAACATTACAAGATCAAGTTATGAGTGATAAGGTTCCGAATGAGTGATATAAAATATATTTGCTATCTAGAGGCGTGCTAGGAAAGGGAAGGATATTACAGATTACAGTGGTCAGAGTGGGTTTCATGGAGGAGTTGGGTTTTAAGCTGGACCTTAAAAAATGGAACTGAATCTTGTAAACTAAAAGTAAACAAATCAATAAAAAAATAAATTTTAAAAATTTTAAATTAATTTTTTTTTAATTTTAAATGGATGGGACTTGTAGAGGTCAAGTAGAGGTTTCTGTTGGTAGAAAACTGGATAAGGTTAGACTTGAACTCAAGAACACCTGAGCTTGAGTCTTGTCTCAGAAACGTACTAGCTGTGTGGTCTTGGGTAAGTCACTTGACCTTTTGTGGCCTCAGTTTCATCAGATATAATATTAGAATAATAATTAATAATAATATCCATTTCACAGGGGTATTGTAAGAATCAAATTAAATTATGTATGCAAAGTACTTTGCAAACCCAGAAGTGCTATATAAATGCTGACTACTCTTACTCTTATTATTATTGTCATGAAAACACAAGTCTTTCCTATGATGTGTTTTTGTAATTGTATTTGTTGCAGGATGAGATGGGGTGAATTTTAAACATAAATGCAATACTTTGTGTATTTTTTCCTTTTAAAATTATTTTTTAAGGTTTTTGACCCAATCTTCCATTAAAAAGAATTTAAACTTTTCATGAATCTTGATTCTACAGGGGTGGCCTCAAGGCCATATATAGCTCTCTAGGTCTGCAAGTGTGGCCTTTTGTCTATCAAAGGACCTAGAGGGCCACATGTGCCCTTGAGGCCACAGGTTCCCTATCCCTGCTAAATTCTAGATTCTAGATATGTTAGATTCTAACATATCAGCAATTTCTCCCCCAATATACTGGGACCAGATTGTAAAAGACCTTAAATGTCTTTGATATTATTCTCTAGGTAACAGAAAACTATCAAAAGGGTTTCTTGTGATTTGTTATGGTATGTTATGTTTTGTCTAGCAGGGGACAGCATTCTAAATGAGAAGAATGGTTTGAACAAAGATGTAAAGAAGCAGAGAAGCACTAAGAGTGTGTGTGTGTGTGTGTGTGTGTGTGTGTGTGTAGACAATAATCAGACCAGTCTGGTCTGAATAAATGATTCATATTGAGTAGTGAGACAAAAGGATGGAAAGATATCACAGAATGTTAGAATTTGAAGGAATCCTGGAATTCTTGTCCCTTCTTCAACATCTCTGATCAGTTATCATGCAACGTCTCCTTGAAACCTAATCAGTGATAGGGAGCTCATTACCTTATAAGGCAATCCATTCCATTGTTGGACAGCTCTAGGTGTTAGTTCTTTCTTATAGTAACTTCAAATATACCCCCCCACACATACACACACCCTCTCTCTTTCTCATACTGGTCCTAGTTCTACATTCTAGAGAAATGTCAAGTCTACTCCTTTCTCTATAATCCTTCAAATATTTGATAATTGTTCTCATGTGTCCACTAAGACTTTCCAAGGTAAAAAGTCTCAGTTTTCTCAACTCTCCTTCATATGACATACTCAGTCTCCAGGCCACTTGACATTCTTCACTGCAAAAGAGAATTTTTCTATAATTAATTATTATAATTGTTAAAATGAAGGACTTTGTTGCTAAGGATTTTAGTTTATTCGTAGTCTGCGAGCTGCATTTTTACTGGTTTAACTGATTTAACACAAATCACAACCTCTTCACCTTTTGGCACATGACCTTAAGAGCTCTCCATGCAGCTATGCTGGGCCCCAAATAACAGACCCATTGTGTTATTGGGTCCCTACAAAGTCTTGCCAGTTTTCTGAAAACTTGCATTATAATAACATTGTTTTTGAGAACCTATAGTTGCCTCAATGCCTTGATGAGACCCTGAAATAGGGCTTAAAATATGGTGCCAAGAATTTAATATATCAAATGTGTACTGACAAACTAAGTACAGTGGGACTATTCTTTTATGTGATTTAAATACTGTATTTATGTTAATGTAACCTGCAATTTCATTGAGTGTCAACATCAATCAACATGCATTTGTTTAGCACCTATTATATACCAAATACCATGTTAGGAGCTGATGATACAAATACAATGAATAAGCTACTCCCTGCTCTCAAGGAGCTTACTTTCTACCAGGGGAAACAATAGGTCCATATATAAGTTTATAGAGAATAAATACAGGGTCACCAAATACATCATCATTGTTGAAGGTGAATGCTAGCATTTGGAAGAATCAGAAGAGACTTCATGTAGAATGTGAAGGAAAAGATATTTTGTGAAGCAGAGATAATAAGCCATTCAGTCCAGGTATAAAGATGGAATGCCATGTAAAAGTAACAGAAAGGCCAATTTGACTGAACTACAGAATATGGGAAAACAACTAATACATAATGAGGTTGGAAAAACAGAATTGGGCCAGGTTGCAAACATATTTAAAAAGTCAAAAAGAAAAGCTACTATTTTATCTTAAAAGCACCAGGGAACCATGAGAGTTTATTGAGTAGGTGAGTGACATGGTAAGACCTGTGCTTCTGGAAAGTCTATTTTACAGCTTTGGAGTAGAGTGGTTAAAGTATAGAGAATCTAGGAACAGGCAGATCAGTCAAGAAACATTACAACAGTTGAGGCAAAAAGCGATGAGAATATGAACTAAGGTAGTGGCTGTGTGAGAAGAGAGAAGGGGACAGCTGTAGGAAATGTTGTGGAGAGCCCAATTTAACAATTAATTAGACATATAGAGAGAAGAAAAGTAAAAAGTCAAAGAAAACACCAAGGTTTAAAAATTGGAAAACTGGGGAAATTATAGTGCCTTTGAAAGAAATAGGTAAATTTGAAAGAGGAGAGGTTTTGGAAGGAAAGATAATTAATTTTATTTGGAACATATCCATTTTAATATGTCTCTGAAACATCCGATATGAAATACCAAATAGGCAATTGAGGATATGGGACTGAAGCTTAGAGGAGAGATATGGACAAGATTTATGAGTGTGTTAGTCATCTACATGGAGATGATTTGGAAATTGAACTTCATTGGAGCTGATGAAGTCACTAAGTGAGAGAGTGTAGGGAAACCTGAGAGAATGGGACGGAGTCCTGGAGCCCAGTTAAGGTGAATGATACAGATTATGGTTCAGGAAAGGAGGATGAGAAGCAATAATTGGATTAGTAGAAGAGGATATAATAGTATCATGAAAACTCAATAATAAGAGTATTGAAGAGGAAGGACGGAGTCAGTGTCAAATGCAACAAATAAGTAAAGAAGGATTCAAGTAAAAAAAGGGCAACTAAGAAATCATTAATAACTTTGAAAGAACAGTTCAAGTTGAGTGATTAGCTCTGAGGTCAAATTGCAAAAAAGGCAGAGGAATTAGTGAGAGGAAGGGAAGGTGAGACAACTAACATAGACAGTTTTTTTGAGATATTTGTCTGGGAGAGGAAAAAGAAATAAAATGCTAGTTTGAGAGTGTGGTAGTGTTAAGTTAATATTGTTTTTAAATTTTTTAATGACAACTATGTTTGAAAATGATAAGAAAAAACAAGTACGTAAGGAAAGGATGGAAATTAAAATAAAGAGAAAAAGGAGATGACATTAGGGGAGTAATATGCTAGAGAAGAAAGGAAGGAATGTAATCAAGGACACATGTAGAAGGTCTGGCATTTTCTTTGTAAAGAGCAAGGCTATTTCATTATCAGAGAATGGGGGAAAGAGGAGGAAAGATTGGGGGATGATGTCAAGGGGTTTTAAGGAAAGAAGGGAAAAAGAGGAAGCTTACAGTGAATGTTCTCCTTTCTCAACAAAAAGACAATGTTGTTACCTGAAAAGTGAATAGAGTAAGAAGTGTAAGAGTCTTGAGGAAGAAGGAAAGGAGAAATTGGAATTGTTTATGTTGGGAGAGAGAGAATGAATTAGGGAAGAACAAAAGTATGACTGGCTACAAGGAGCACCCAGTTAAGGTTGGATAACTTTAATTCATAACATGCTCAATAAGCCTGGGTATGTGACTTATTCCAGCTCCAATCAATGTCAGAAGAGGTATATGGTAGAACACATTCAGAACTGGGGTTTGGCAATAGAGGACTAACCCTGGAATCAGGAATACATAGGTTCAGGTCCTGTTTTGATACACAGAGGCTGGATCACAATGGGCAAATCAGTTAAACTCTTGGTGCCGTAGGCAAATAAGACTATCTGTAAGTTGCAGAACTGAGCTGTCATCCCACACTGGGAGTTCCTTACCTGATGAAATCATGGGTCTGGACAAAAGAGGAAAAAAATTATTAACTTTTTTTTTAGAAGTTTTATCATGCAGTTAGGACAAATTAATCTTGTGGGCAAGTAAAATTCTAAAATCTTTGCCATACCAATTACTGCCAAATCAGGTTATTTCCATGCTCTACTTACATAATTGTTTTCGTGGCCATTTAAAAACATAAATGTAAGATTTTACCTTTCTCCTGATGAATTTGTTTTTTGATGGATTTATTCTAGTATCACCCCCTGAAAAATCATTTTTAATTTTTAGTGAATCTTGGTTCTCTATTATATTTTTAAACCATTGTCTTCCCAGGAAGCAGAAGGAGTAGGGGCATATAATAAAAGCTTTTGAATATCAGCTTAAGGATTTGGGGCTTCTCTTTTAGACAATGGGGATCTATTAAAAGTGTTTTGGTAGTTAAGTAGTAATTTAGGAAGGTTAATAAAGCGGCTCCATAACAGAGTGAAAGATAATGGGACAGAAAATAGGGTCAGGATGACCAATGAGTTGGCTGCTACAACCTAGATAAGAAGTGGTAACAGCTGGAACTAGCATGGTGGTAGGAGGAATGAAAGGAGAGATGGATACATAGTACATTCTAATGGGGAAAATGACAGGACTTGGTAATTATATAGGACAGAGAGAAGAAGGTCAAAACTTACTTGCTCCTTCCTACCCCATGAATGGTCTACTTAAAATATTTTAACTCATCCAATGGAGTGATTAGAAGAATGACGGCACCATGGATAGAAACAGGGAAGTCAAGAAATGAAACTTGTTTTGACAGTAAGATGATTTAAGATATCTTGTGGCAGAGTTGAAGAAATGGCATCTAAGCAGATTCCTTCCTAACTTACAGGGTTACTATTAAAATGGCATAGATGACTATTAGATTACTAGCAATGTTGCTGAGTAATTAATAGTACATTATGTACAACAACTAGTAAAAATCATGTCAGTTACTAGTAAAATTTACATTAAGTACATAAGCACTGCTTACAGGAAAAGTTGATACATTGGCTTAAGGAAAAAAAAATCAGAGCACAGTGGAGACAATGAACACACAAACAATTTAACAGGCATTATGCTAAGTACTCGGGATACAAAGAAAGGCAAAAGACAGTTCCTGCTTCCTAGGGACTTTTAGGCTAAAGAGCATATGAACATGAAGAGCATAAAGAAGAAACATAAAGAGCTGTGAATGAGAAGACCTGGATTCAGTCTCCACCACTTAACAGTCCTTGGGTGACTGATTTCAGGACCTCAGTCTCCTTATCTGTAGAAAGTAGGAGTTATGAGTCCTTAAAGGCTTTAAAAACCCTTAAAGCTTTGCCACTCAGATTCTCTGTCTTCCTAGGTCTTAACCCAAGGTGCTTCAATTTATGCTTAACAAGTTGAGTTGCTAGTAAACATTTTCAAGACAAGTGCCAATTTATGCCAAGCAAGCATATAGCCTATGTTACTTCAGTGAGCAACATAGTTTGAAATAAAATGTGTGAGCTGATCAAATGTTTCTACATATTTATAAGGTTTTGGTTAATGCTTCAATAAGTTAATAAATTACTACTCTAATGCAGCAATACCTTAGGGGCTAGAAAGAGTTAATGACTGTCCCCAAACATGGGACATAATTTTCCCATCAACAGTATCCCACTTTATATTTGCAGAATTTTTTGACAGAAAAGAAGTAGGCAAATAATGGACACCACTGTAAGCACCATGAAGTTCTATGGGGGATTGAATCATCCTGTCCTCTTCCAGTGTAATATACAAGTGGCAACTGAGCTAAAAGCATAGAGGCTGATGCAAGATCTCATTCCAAACTCACCACTGTTGTTTCACAACCTTAGGGCAAGCATTCTGCTTCCCTATGTAGTATCCCAAGCTCCCTATCAAGCCAATGAAGGCCCCATATACAGAACTAGAAACCTAGAGTTTCAGAATTCTAAGGATTCACAAAGATCATTTAGTCTAGTCTACAGAGGAAAAAAAGGGGTTCTCTTACACAACCCCAAAAGAATTCCTCCAGCCCCTATTTAAGTCTCCCTATGAAAAGGAACCTACTACTTGCAAAGGAAGCCCTGTCCATTTTCAGAGTTCTAATCATAGCAAATTTATTCTTTATATCAAATTTGCCTCTTTACAAATTCTGCCCATTATAAATAGTTCTACCCTCTGGAACCTAGCAGAATAAGTCTAAGAAATCTAAAAAATAAATATAGTCATCATATCCCCTAATTCTCTTCTTCAGTCTAAATATCTGAAGCTCCTTTGGGCAATTCTCATCTGGCATATGCTTGAGGCCCTCACCATCCTGACTGCTCTCCTCTTTACATTCTCCAGCGAATCAGTATCCTAGCCCATAAAAATGAATATAATACTCTAGCTGCAGATTGACCAGTGAAGAAAGAGTGCAACAAGAGTGAACTCCTCCAATCATGAAACCTACGCCTCTTTTGAAACAGACTAATATTGCATTAGCTTGACTGGTGGCCATATCACATTATTGACTCATTCTGAAGTTACAGCCCACTAAAATTCCAGATCGTTTTTAGATGAACTGCTATCTAGGTATGCCTCCCCCATGTGTTATGAGCTACATCTGCTGTTAATCTGGTTGGAACCCTGGCAATGGGCCCCATTGCACAATGAGAAATTCACCATGCATGGCCCAATAAGACTTGAAGATCCTTGACACATAGGCTAGTTTTTCCCTTAAAAGGTAAATGAAACTGTCCTCAAGATGAAGAAGACTAAGGATTGAACTTTCGACACTGCTGCCAATTCACCTTAAGCAAATCAGCCCAAAACACAAACAGTCAGCCCTCCTCAGACTCGATGGACTCCCCACTGCCATACAAATCAGCCCACTCTCTTGGGTATGTCACTGCAGCAAATGTGTGGGCAACAGGAGATGTGCCCCATTGAATCAATGTTGCATCTTTTCCATGTTATTGTTGAGCAAGTTTCCTTTTGTTACATTTTAGGCGGTCTAAGAGTGCCTCACTATTTTATAATTCTGAGCCTGAATAACTGGACCAGCATGGATCAGGCCTGTCCTAGAACAACCCATCTTGGCCTTGAACCCAAGTGTAGAATTTTTACATTTATCTCTATTACATTGCATTATATTCAAGTTAGCTTATTGTTCTAGCCTGTCAAGAGCCTTTGAATTCAGAGGCAAAAGAGTGAATTCAGAGAATGAGAGACTGACAAAGCACAAATGAGACCTAAAAATGATTCATTCCCTTTTCATGCAACTGCCATTTTAGCCCCCGCCCACCCCAATCACATTTCCCTACCATGAAGATAACAATTAATTCCCTCTCTCTCTCTCTCTCTCTCTTCTTTCTCTCTTCTTCCTCTCCCTCCCTTCCTCTTCACCCCTTTCTCCCTCTTCCTTTCCCCTTCCTTCCACCCCCTCCTCCCCTCCTTCTTTCCCTCTCTCTCACCAGGCGCACAGTAGCTAGAATCTGGAAGACCAGAGTTCAAATCCTACCTCAGATACGAGCTGTCTGATCTTGGAGAAACCATTTAACTTTTGCCTCATTTTCCTAGAAACTCCAATGGCTCCCTCTTGCCTCCAAGGTCAAATACAACATCCTCCATTTGGCATTTAAAGCCTATCATAATCTAGCAGCCTCCACCTTTGAGGCCTTCTTACACCTTGCTCCCTGCCATGTACTCTCTCATCCAGCGCCACTGGCCTCCTGGCTGCTTCTCAAACAAAACATTCCATCTTTTGACTCCAGGTATTTTCTCTGGCTCTCTCCCATGCCTGGAATGCTATCCCTCCTCATCACCCACTGGCTTCCCTGGCTTCCTTCAAATCTCAATTAAAATCCTATCTTCTGCAAAAAGCATTCCCCAACTTCTCAACATTTTTGTGCCTCCCTTCTTTTAATGATTGTTTTCTGTATATAATTAGTCTGTACATATTTATTTTAATAATATTTTCTTTTCCCTAGATATTAAAACAATTCTTAACATTTGTGGAGTTTTTTTTAAGTTTTGAGTTCTAAATTCTAGAACAAGATAGCAAACAATCTGACATAGTTATACATTGTACATATTTGTTTGTCATCTCTCTCAAAAGTTATAAGCTCCCTGAGAGCAGGGACGGTCTTTGACTTCATTTTATATATCCAGTGCTTATCACAGTGTGCCACATATTATGTGTTTAATAAATGTTTATTGACTGACTATAAATTTTTTTTTAAAGCACTTAGCACAGTGCTTGGCACAGAGTGCTATATAAATGCTTATTTCCTTCCTCTTCCTTTCCCTCCTACACTTCCTTCCTCCTCCTCTCTCCAGCTCTCTCTGTTGTCTCCCTCCCTCTCCTCGTCTCCTCCTTATCTTCTTCTTCATTTCTCTCTGTCCCTCCTCCCCTCTTTCTCTCTTTTTCTCTCTCCCCTCCCTCTCCCTCTTTTACCCTCCCTCTCCCCCTCTCCTTTCCTTCTCTACCCTCCTTTCCTCCTCCTCCCCTTCTCATGACCCTTCCCTCCCTCCTAATATACACGCATAAAATACAAACAGGGATTTGATAATGACTCAACCACTTAGCCCAAAAGAGTTCTCTCTCAAACCACTCTTACAGTACCACGCTTCAGATCTATTGGAAGTTCAGTCACTAAGGAGGCATTTCCACAAAGGGAGAGTAGCATTTATTCTTAGAGTTTATGGCTATCGTTTACAGTATCAGAAAATGCTCGTGACCTGTAGAACTTTATCTTGCTGGAGATAAACAATTAGATTAATATTATCCAGTGTGAAATTTTAATGGCTCTGTGAATCTAATGGGAATGAAGCCTACATGACTAATTTTCATTAAGAGGAAAATAAGTCATTTTCAAAGGGGATCTGGTTGTACTTATTATCTGACAAAATTCTGTCTGCCAAGTGAGACTTTCTCAAAAGTTCATAAACATGTTTCTCTCTTTCCCACCTCCGTGTACAATTGCTCATGCTGTTTCCTCTGCATTAAATCCCTCTATCTCTTCTGACTGCTGTTTTACTGATCCTCAAAGGTTTCCTCCTCCATGAAACCTTTTCTGATGTTCTCAGTTGGATGTGCACTTCCCTAGCCCAGACCTAACATAACCCTTTCGGTTCCTTTCTTCTTCATTTGATGATGTATTTTTCATACTGCAACTATTTGCATCCATGTCTTAGTCCCTGTACAAAAGTTTGAATTATCTGAGAACAGGGATCATCTCTTATTTATTTATTTTTATTCTAGCAGCAAGCACATATAGTAGGTGATTATTTTTTTCTGAATTAGAATTTCTTTACAAATTCAAAATACATGGGATCTTCCTTTTAACACCTTCGAGAAGAATTGTAGTGCATGAGAAAACATTACCTAGAAGGAAAAAAGGACTCAAGTTTGGGGTTGATGGATCCACAGCTGAACCTCTGGTAGAGAAAAACCTGAAGACCCAAGGACTTGTCCTTGGTAGTTATAGAACAATGTAGTCAGTCCTGTGCAATGTCAACATGAAAGATTTCATTCCTGCTGTGGCCTAAAATAAACCCCTGATACTACGCTTGACATTCAAGATGTTCACCATAAAAGATAACCCCGACAAGCAGCTCTTCTTTCTCCCAACAAAGTGGAGAAAAAAACCTTTAAAGGCAAGGTGACATATACACCAAGGAAGAGGGAACCATTTGTTCATGGAAAAAACAACCCCTAGATGAATTCTGAAGCACCTCTTCACAGGGGAGACAGATTGTGTCCATGTATGGCATTCTTGGCCCTAGATTGAAGGATGTTTTTCTTGCCATCTTAGGCAAAACAACTGTCCAAATAAGTCTCCCAAGGAACATCTTTCTCAGTCTTTGAGCTGCTTTTTGTAATTCAGTTAGCATTGTTGGCTGGCCTATCTGAAAGGAGCCTTGGGATTCTTCCCTCCCCAATTCCCCACCTCCTCCTGGACCTTTCAGGGCTCTTGCGAAATTAAGTCCATTACTAAAAAAGTTGTTTTGCCTTCTGATTTTATTATAAGTGGAGCATTCAGTGGGTAGGAAAGATGAAGCGACCATCAAGATGAGAAGATAAAGAAAGCAAGGAGTCTAGATTGAAGAGGCAAATGTTAACCTGCAATGTATATTTTTACAGAGAAAATTCAGTCTGTTATTAATAACCTCTTTCATTTTCCCCCACTTAACATTTTTGTCATCAATTTCCCATTGGTTTTCAGTTTCTCTCTTCTCTAGTCTTTTATGAAATCATTTTCATAGACAGGCAGTGTTAAAGATTCAGAGCCAAAACTTGAATAGGGGTGACCAGGGTTTTTTTTTTTTACCAAGCTCCAGCATGGAAGAGGAGACAGACTCCTTCTTAACCCAAATAGAACATCATGCCTGCTTTCCCATTTTTCCCTGGAACAAAATAGATACCTCAGGGTCCCATGGCCATCAGGTTCTTCTTCCAGCCACCTTTTTTTTCCTTCTTTTTTCTTTGAGACAATTAAGGTTAAATGACTTGCCCAGGGTAACATAGATAGTAAATGTCTGAGCTGGAATTGAACTCAGGTCCTCCAGGGCCTGTGTTCTATCTACTGCACCCCCTCGCTGCCCTCTCCAGCTACCTTTCTAACAGGTGTAGATTTCTCTCACAGGGCCATCCAGCACAGGACCCATGTCAGAAGGGACATCCATCCTCAGTACCTTAATAGTCATAATAGTCCATCTATACATCACTCTGCATATATCTTGTTTGTATACAATGATTTGCCTATTGCCTCCTCCATTAGACTGTGAGTTCCTTGAAGGCAGGCCCTTGTTTTTGCTTTTCCTTGTATCACTGGTACTTGGCACAATGCCTGACACATAGCGGACACTTAGTAAATGCTTGTTAACCAACCGATTGATTTTCTAAATTTTGCAAAACCCTTTGTTTACACTGTGTCATTTGAACCTCAAACCAACCCTGTAAGGTAGGTACTATTACTATCCACTTTTTACAGATGAGGAAACTGAGGTTTAGAAAAGCTAGGAAGCTTGCCCAGAGTTACAAAGTTATTATGTATCTGAATTAACTTTTGAACCCAACCAAGTCTTATGATAGGATGTAGAAGTTTCTTGAGGACAAGTACTATTTCACCTTGGTCTCTGGTATTTCACCTTGGTCTTTGGATCTCTGGTTTTAAGCACAGTGTTCAGCAAATAGTGGGTACTTAATCCTTTTTCATTGATCATGTCATTGATTTCTGACTCCAAGACCAGCCCATTTTATATCCATCATGTCACATCATCTCTGTAAGAGTAAACTTTCTGAAGGCAGAGACTGAGGGTCACTCCTTGCACTTAGGCTCCCTATCACTAAGCTTAATGCCCCATAAATGGAAAGCGTTCAATAAATGTTTGTTAGTGATTTTAGTCCCCTGAGGGTCAGGGTCCAAGGGAGTTCTTTGGTCCAGTTTAGCTTCTCTGACCTTGGTATACCCAATCACTATGGCTGGTAAATTCTTAACTCTTGCTAGTCTAACCCCAGATTCAGAAGCCTCTTCCACAAAAGCTTCTTTCCTCTGATCCCTCTCCTTACATTCATATGCACACAACTCCATGCTAGCCCTCCCAAACCCCTATCTTGCTCTACCCTTCCTTTCCACTGTGCCCTCTGGAACCCTCCTGTATTAATAAGAAAATGTCTTCAAGCTAGATCTCTTCCTTTCACCTTCCTCCCAGCTTCTGGTAAGAGGGAGCTTAAGAGTGCAGTGGATAGATCACGGAACATAGAGTCAGGAAGTCTTGAGTTCAAATCCTACTTTAGATAGTTTACTAACTGTGTGACTCTGGGCAAGTCACTTAACCTCTATCTAACTCAGTTTCTTCATCTGTATAATGGGGATAATAATAACACTTCCCAGACTTGTAAGGATCTAATAAGATCTTTGCAAAGTGCTTGGCACAGTGCCTAATACATAGCAGGCACTTAATAAATGCTTATTTCCTTCCTTCCTTCTAGTACTCACAGAAGCTAGATTTCTATTGGAGAAAACCAGTCTCTTGGCTTCATTTCTGTGCTGGCTGTTCCATCTCATACCTGATAACACACAGTGTGTAGGGGAATTGGCACATTTCTTGCTTCTCACTTTGACTTTCAACCCTTCTCTCTGCCACTATACATCAACCACATCACCTCCTTTCAGGGGCATGCCACCTTGTCCAAGTCTCTGTTTGCTGTCATTATCTCTGTGCCCCCAGGACACTTTCCCTCCACTCCAGAAAGTTCAGTACTGGACACGGCTTTTGCCTCCCTGATCCTTGCCTGTTTTGAATATCAAGGCCTCCCAGTTCATCAAGCTCACTGATTCCTATGACCTCTCCTAAGTCAACTTCAACCAAGCACAAGAGCTGTTAATTATAACTTATACTGTCCCCCTTCCCTATTTAACTGAATTTCCTGGTTCCTGTAGCCAGTTTTTTGGCTACAGCTGGGTAGGGAAGAGAATAGTGAAAGATGCATGGAATCAGAGAGTTTGAACCATTTGATTCACTGAATCATAGAGCTGGAAGCAACCTTAGACATCATCTTCTCCAGTCACTTCATTTTGCAAACATGGACATCAAGACATGAAGAGGCAACGATAACTTTAGCCAAAGTCATTCAGTTCGTAGGTAGAAAGGCTAGCATTTGAAACCAAATCTCATGAACTTTCTACTTTTCTAGTTCTTGTTCAATCATTTCAGTCATGTCCAACTCTCTGTGACCCCATTTGGGGTTTTCTTGGCAAACATATTGCAGTGCTTTGCCATTTCCTTCTCCAGTTCATTTTGCAGATGAGGAAGTAAAGCAAACAAGGTTAAGTGACTTGCCCAGGGTCACACAGCTAGTAAGTGTCCAAGGCCACATTTGAATTCAGGTCCTCCTGTTGGTCTTTCTACTACATTCCACTAAGTTTGGGGTAGTAGATAGAGTTTCTTCCTAAGAATTCTTAGCTTGATAGCAAGAGGTAAATACCATAGATTTCATAATACAGGAAAATTTAAATTTAAAAAAAATTCTCAAGTCAAGGGAACAGAACGCTCCACAGGGAAACAAGGCACGAAGGTTCTCTTGTTATCTCCATCAGTGATAGCCCCTTTTGGGGAAACCATTTCATTTTTCATTAAATCAGGTTCTTTATCCACAGTCTAGAACAAAAGCCTCCATGTAAATTAGTACAGGCCTATCAGCCCAGATGAGATAGTAAAATGCTCATGGGTAACTAAAAACCCAATTCCTCTCCACCAAAACCAACACACACACACACACACACACACACACACACACACTCCATGTCAAGTATCTAAAACTTTTACTTATCAGGAAACTGCAATTTTATTATTACCTTTTTTTTTTGGAGGGCACTTGGGGTTAAGTGACTTGCCCAAGGTCACACGGCTAGTTTTTGTGTATGTGTGTGTTAAGTGTCTGAGGCCGGATTTGAACTCAGGTACTCCTGACTCCAGGGCCAGTGTTCTATTCACTGCGCCACCTAGCCGCCCCTGTTATTACCTTTTTGATAAGCAGATATTCTCTCACGAGAACACTAATAAGTATTTTAAGAAGAGGAAAATCTGAAAAACTATCTTTAAAAAAGCTCACAGGATGTTAGCACTAGAAGGGAACCGAGAGGTCATCTAGTTCACCCAGTTCATTAGTACTTTACAGTTCACATGTGAAAACCCAGGTCCTTGTACTGGGAAGGTTTTATTCTCTAGACTGGCAGATTCATCAAACCTCTTAAGCAGGAAATGCTCAATACTGTCTATTTCATTCAGGGACTATTAAATTTTCTAGGAATTAAAAGCAATTTCAAATTCCCTGGGAGGATCATGTTTATCAAATTGAATTGAACTTCTTTAAACTCGCTGAATCATCAGACATCAGGGCTGGAAGGGCCCAGAAAGATCAACTAGTCTCACTCCAACTCATTTTACAGATGAAGACACTCATGACCCAAAGAAGAAAAGCAACTTGCTTAAGATCACACAGCTGGCTAGGTGCAAACCCAATACTGGGACCCAGGTCATCTGACTCTTCTCATGTCCTCCTTTCATATACAGTCTATGCTTTCTTTTGAGAAAAATATTTTGTGTTTTCTCCCAAAGCAAAGCATTTCAGACTTTAAAATATAGTCAACAATACCCCTGCCAACCATACTGCAGATACCCAGGTGTTGTGGTTACACAAGGACACTGGATGAACTCCCCTAAAAAAATCCATCAATTATCCAGATGTTGCGGGATGTCTGGCATCATTGTCTAAAAAGAAAACAAAAACTTAGATACTTAATTGAATTTCTTAGTTTCCACCCAGATGTTTGGCAGCCCCTGTGGACCATGCCACACTGTTGGTTTCCTGCTATGATCCCCTTCTAGTCATTCTCTAGATTTAGAGGACCACCCTGTAGTATAATAATTAGTATTGTGGTTTGTGGAATTACCATATTTCTTACACTAGTCTTGGAAAGAATGCTGCTGGTTCTGGACTGAAAATTCACCAACCAGGACTTTATAGCCCCAATGCATTCACTCTGTTGAGGGTGTGCATTCTACTCTGAACCCAAGATACTATGGGTAATCCTCAAATCAGAGTTGGAAACAAAGTCACTAAGCCCTCTTCTAAGCAGTTACTTCATTTTGTGAAGTGACATTCATTTAGTGACACCTCTATAACTTTCATACTATATTGTGAAGTGGGCTATCCTTGGAATCAGAAGACCTGTGTTCACATCTCAGCTCCTGTAGCTGTGTGGTTATGGGCAAATCACTTCTGTGTCTCAGTTTCCTCATCTGAAAAATATGATTAATGATATGTGTACTAACTACTTCATGGAGTTAGTATGAAGAGAGCACTTCCAAATCTTGAAAGTGCTGCATAAATACGAGTTTTTGTTATTTTATGAGCCTGAATCCAAGACTGAATTCTGATGGCCTGACAAGGAAGTACCCAGAAGTACCCTTACTCCATTTGCTTCTTCAAAAGCTGGTTTACTCTTGCAAAGGGCTCTAGCTAAGGGTGATTGTGATTTTAACTTCATAAAATCCCAGTCAAGATGCTCTTACTACTAAATGATAAAAAGAGAAACTGTTCAAAAACTAGGAAAGATATTTCTGCCCTGGGAGAGATATACAGATAAGCAGTCATGATTCCCATGTCCATGAAAGGAAAGAAAGAGGGTCTAGGGAATGAAAAGCCTAAAGTGTTTGTCTCCAAAGACTCCTAATAAGAAAAGAGAACATCCATTCTCATAAGACTGAAGCCATCCAAACACACATGGGACCTCTCCACAGATAGAGAAAGATAGATCAGTCAATCAGCTGCTCTCCCAAGGCATGCTGGGAATATCCTGGGCTTGAATTTTAACAATTTTTATTTGTCCAGTGTAATATACAGTAAAATTTCATTAACTCACATCCTCACATTAATTCAGAATTTGTCATGATTAGGTCAAGCCTAGGCCAAAATTAATCCTTTTTCTATTTATAGAATGCATCTTTCTTTTAAAATGAGGGTGGGGGTGGGTGAGTTACCACACAAAGAACAAACAATAGGTTTCAATACCAGCTGTGTGACCTCCTTAGATGAGTCATTTGATGTCTCCAGGCAAGTTTCCTCATCTACAAAAAAATTAATCCTGAAGGTCCCTTCTAATATCCTATGATTCCAAGTGAACAGTGAGAGCAATATTGTACAAAAGAGAGAATGACTAATATTTAAAAGGGCAACCAGCTTTTAAACACCATCAAGCAGATTTCATTGTGTTACTGTCGTCATTACTTTTGGTCTAGACCTTTGATTTCCTTGGCATCAGGAACTATGAATTAAATAAATTGTTCTAAGGCCTTTTGAAGGCCCAGTTCCAGTTCCACAACTACAGCCAATTTACCAAGGTAGGTCAATAACTGTTATGCTGATGATTGTCTTACAGGTCTTGTAGGGCACTGAAAAGTTAATTGATTTCCCAAGGAGTCACATAGCTAGTATGTGTCAGTCTTTCTGACTCTGAGACCAGTTCTCTATTCATCATGCCATACTTCAGCATCTAACTCTAGTTATATATGTTACAAGGGACTGGTAGATGTGCAGAGTGCCTTTGCTGCTACTCCTTCTGTGGAAGAGACTAGAAAACCTACTTCATGTGTAGATACTCAGAAACTGGTTCTGATCTGTTAACCACATGATGGACAGCAGTCTATTTAATCATCTGTGGTTGTAGAACTGCAACTAGGGGGTGACTTCTAAAGGTCATGCTCAAACTCAGTCCCCCTCTCATTCTTGGGAGATTTCTGTTCTTGGTTCTACTTCACTGACGACATCTAAGTGAAAGACAATACTGTTAAGGGAGAGTGTAAGGGGAAGCCCTCTCTCCCTTCAAGACCAACATATGGTTCCATATTCCTTTACTTCACCATTTTTTTCCAATTTAGATGAAGACTAATCTGGAGGTGGCAATTGTGTTTCAAAAGGTCAGGAGAGCAATCCTATTGGTATGTGAGGCAGCTGGAATTCTGGGAGTCAAGTCCATACCAGCCTTTGAAAACCAACATATATCCTTCTAGGAACAAGAAGTAAGCACTTGGAGTGACCTTCAGAAACCAGTTCAGGAGGAGGGCAAATAAGGACTCACTCAGGAGCAATACCATCTTTGAACATGAACTTGGTAGGACCAATGCTATGTAGATCTTAGCCCATTCTTCCCTAAAACTGAGGTAGTACAGGGAAGACCAAACTGTTAAAGGAATGTGGATACTATGATTATTCTGTCTTCAAAGAAAATATCCCCTTATAAAAGCTAATTGATGTTAAATGCTTAAATGGAACTGGGACACCGGTTACTGGAAACTTATCAGTGATAGCAATAGAGAGGGACAGCCCAAGTCCCTCAGTATATTTCCAGAAGCCAAAGGGGGAGGTATAGTTGTCTGGATCTGGAATTGTAAGCCCAGAAAGCATATTTGCTAATCTGTAACTGTGATTATATAAATGAGCCTAGTGCAGGGCTTAGTACGCAATAAGTACATAATGAATATTTGTCGCATCGAATGGAATTATTCCATTAAAGATGAATCACAACACTAAAAGATCTTGACTTTGTAATCTTTTGTGGCTATTTCAAGTTACTATATGTAACTACAAGTCATATAATTATGTTGGAGTATGAAGACCAGGTTTTGAATTCTGTCTTTGCTACTTACTTGCCCCAGGTGTCATAACACATGCCTGTAGTCTCTGCTGGCTGGGGAGGCTGAAGCTGGTGGACTGCTTGAGTTTGGGAGTTCTGAGTTGCATAGAGTAAGAGCCAGGTATCTGTACTAAGGCTGGCACCAATATGTTGAACCCCTAGGATCAGGGGGCCACGAAACTGCCTAAAGAAAGGCAAACCTGCTCAGGTTGGGGAAATGAAGCAGAATAAAGTTTCTGTGTTGATCATTTAGTCTGTTTAGGGCTTGCTTGTCTCATCTATAAAATGAGTTAGGCTTGGACTAGATGAACCTTAAGGCCCTTTTCATCTCTAAAACCTATAATCCTATTTCTTTAGAAAAAATATAGAATGGTGAGTTTTTACTATTTTATACTGACTTTACTCTCAGCTAGTTCCAACCAATAATGGCTAATATAATCTATTTTTGGTCTTTGCTATACAGTTTTGGGTCTTTTTTTTTTGGTCTTTTGCTTTACAGTTATGATGACTATTCCTGAAGTTTTTCTTTCTTAATTTTTAGAAATACAGATTTGAAACATTTCCCATGTGTACTCAGTGCACTTCAGGCAGATATGATTTTTAGCTATTTTATTCAAGAAACTTCAGAAATGTAAGCAGTAACAGGAAAATGCCCACTTTTGGCAAATGACACAAGTGTGGAATGATGGAAGTATCGTGGGATAGTGAATACAACAGAGTATTAACCAACAACTAAAGAAACAAAGAGACACAGAAGTGATAGCGCTTTGGGGAGAACATTATTGGAACTCTATTACTCTACTACACCAGCTAGAATGATATTAAGATTGTGTCAAAACACATTAGTTAATTCTTTCTCCACTCCCACCTCCTCTTTCTCTCTCCCCCTCTCATCTCCCTTCCTTCTCTCCTTTTTTTTTTACACTGGCTCTCCCTATCTTGAGCAGACTAGAATTACAGTAGCTACTCAAGGGTTTGATACTAATATTAATCAACACGGAAGCTTTAACCTGCTTCGTTTTCCCAACCTGAGCAGGTTTGCCTTTCCTTAGGTTATTATTGGTTATTATTGCCTTAGCACAGACACCTGATTGGCTCTAACTCTATGCAGCTCAGAACTCCCAAACTCAAGTGTCCCTAGCCAGTAGGCATGTGCTATGATACCCAGATAATTCATTCATTCTCCAAAAAACATTTGGTCAATTATCTTGTATTGCATAGACCAGGAGGTCAGCATGAGGGCAGACAAGATTTTTAGTTGGTAAAGTGGTCAGAATTATGGGGAAAGATAAATACAGGGGTATGAAAACAATGGTTAAGAGTTGTCCAGACTACTGTCTCTCTCTTCTCAACCACCTATTTCCAACCAGATTTCTCTAGGGCACCTATATTTCTGAGGTCCAGAGGCTTGAAGCAACATTCCCCTGGGGTTTAACTAACTATTTTTCTGACAAAGACTTTGGCTAAGCCAGTCAGACTGGCTCCTTGTGTAGCTATGTACACAGGAGCACCATCAAAACCTCACATACACACTCTTACACAGGACTGAATGAATGCAGACTTGGCATGTTTAACTCAGGATTGTTGTTGATACTGATGTAACCAAAACAACTAACAGAAGCGAATTTCTAATTTTCCACTTTTTTGCATAGTAAAAACACAGCCCAATTCAGTTCAATTATCAGGAACTCTTTGGTAGAAAGAAAAACAGAAGTCACTAAAAAAAAAAAGAGGGGAAGACAGAATAATCCCAACTAGATTTTTAATTAAAGGGAGAATAGAAGAAAGTCCAAGCCAAAGTCTTAGGCAATACCCATAGTTAGGAGATAAGATATGCAAGATAAATCAACAAAGGTATAGCAGAAGAAACAGGAGAGAGTAGTCTCTCTCTCTTTCTCTTTCTCTCTCTCTTTCTCTCTCTCTCTCTCTCTCTCTCATAATTGTACATGTGTAACATATATCTGACTGCTTACCATCTTGAGGGGGGTAGGAGAAGAAGGGAAAGAGGGACAGAATTTGGACCTCAAAACTTTAAATAAAAAGCCTAGTAGACCTTAAAAAATTAATTCCTAAGGAAAAAAATTGTATAGTGTAAAGAGCAATGACTTCAGTGTGAGAGGACTTAGCTTCAAATCCTGCCTCTGTTATTAGCAGGTTGACCTTTGACAAGTCACTTAATCTCTTAGGAACTCATCTTTCTTATTTGCAAAATCAGGGTTTGGACTAGATGGCCTCTGAGGTCCCTTATAGCTTTTAATCTATGATCCCATAAATCTAGATCTATTGACTTCAAGCCTTTTTCTGTATCCCACGATGCCTCTAAGTCTCTGTGATGTGTTAGATCCACCCCCAGCTACAGCTGCAACATCTGGCATCCTGACAAGAACCTTAGGAGAGATGTAATGGGTACCAGGTCACTGATCAAATTTTCATCCCTACCTCCTCCAAGGTTTGATAGAAACTTTGGGAACTTGCTTACAACCCTGCTTTTGGAGATAAATCATAGCTAACAAGGAAAACACTACTGCCGAATTTTATCCTCCAAATGAACACTTTTTTAAGGGATAGCAACTCCAAGAATTAAAGGTCCTTTTCCCATCCCCCTGATCCTCTCAATCCCAGACTTCAGAGTCATAGAAATATCATCTTCATTATCCTAAGACAGCCTGAGGTACAAGAGAAATGAGTCACTATTGATAGGAATTTCACGAGAGCATATAAGCTCCTTGAGGACAAGAAATGTCTTGTTTCTCTCTCTGTGTTTCCAATGTCTAGCACTGTGCTTTGCAAATTTAGGTGCTCAATAAGTGCTTATCAGAGAAAGGTAGGGGAAGGAAGGGAAAGTGGGAGGGAGGAAAAGACTGCTTTTTGAGAAGTGAAGTGGTTAGCAAAGAAAACCATCAGCCTCCACCATCTTTCCCCAGTGTTATAATTCTTCCATTAAAAAAATACTAATCCAGATATAGTATCTGATGTTGTTTATTCCTTAGCAAATAATCTAATTCCTTCCCTTTTCATGATCCAAATATTCTTTTAAAGACCTATATTTTCTGAGTTAATGGTCAGAATTCTTCTGAGTTCACTATTTAAGGTAGTCTCTTTGACAACGATCATAGGATAATATTTAGTTGATTCTTTGCAGGGGGAAGAGAAGAACTTAGAAATTATTTTATACATATTAACCCCCTTTTACAGACAAGGAAACAGAGACATAAGGAGATAAGTGAGTTGCCTATGACAATGCAGTCAATAAGTGACAGAAGTCCATTCTGATCCTATCCTCCATGCTGTTTTGCCTCTTATATTGCATAAGAAGCAGAACCAAATCTTTAAGTTTTAGCACCTTAAATGTATAGCTTTTAGTCCAAGTTTTTTACCCTTTACATATTCATCTCATTCAACTGAAAATAAGCCTTAAGACAATTTAGAATGCCAAAAACAAACAAAGGGGAAAGAAATATAAAAGACTTTAAAGTAATTATCAGTCTGTCTAAGTAGATCCTTACTATCAGGAGATAACTGGACTGGCCAGCTGCCCTCCCATCTGCTCTCACTGTATGGCCCCAATCTTCAGCAGTAATCTTCTTGGGCCCAATTGGAACCCAGGGAAAATGCCTCTGGATCAATCCATAAATCTCTGAATAGAAACAGAAATCATTGTCATAAGACACACAACTATGCCTACAATGTAATGTCTTTATCTGGAGTTAAGATGAAAAATAATAACAAAGAAGTCCACCTCTCCAGCTGCATTAAATGCTGCTACTGAATGAACGAAAATAAATGAATGAGATGAAAAACAGCTTTCTGCTTGACCTTGTTCATTTATCCCTCTTGCCCTGTCTTTTGCCCTCAGAGAGCATGTACCTATCTACATTATGCCATGGTAAAAGCTTCAAGACAACCTTACGTGGAATCAAAAAGAAAAAAAAAGAAATCTAGGCATTCTGAACACTTATATAGCAATGGAAAAAATAAAATTCCAGCTCTTTGTTTTTATTCAAAATCAACTTCTCTATAACCATTTATTGAAATGTACAATTGATTTTCATACTGTCATAACAAGGAGAAAATGCGCTTTTTAGAAGCAGCAGGTGTGCTGAAGGAAATAAGCACTGAGGCTTAGGATGCCTTTGTATGCCAATTTTCATATTGGTGACAGAAACCTGGAGGGTCAAATACTCTGAGTTCACAGAATTGGTATGTGATGGTCAGCATGTCACTTGTATACTGCGATCTCCCAAGATAATAGCTTTCATAGGAGTATACATAAAAAGCAGAGGTGAAAGTTGAATGTGATGGTATGATTATCTGAAAAAATAAAATTAAGATAAAGAAGAATGCACTTGGATAAGGGAAAGGAAAAGGTAGAATGGGATAACTTATCTAACATAAAAGAGGCCTTGAAAGAGATTTTACAGTGGATGGGAAAATGAGGGAAGTAGGAAAGGGAGCACATCAAACATACTCTCATCAAAATTGGCTCAAAGAGGGAATAATATACACGTTCAGCTAGGTGTAGATATCTATCATACAGCAAAGTAGGAAGGAAAGAGAATAAGAGAATGGGATGGGGGAAGCTGATAGAAAGGAGGGCAATTTGGGGGAGGTAAAAGTCAGAAGCAAAACACTTTGGAGAATGGACAGGGAAAGGAGAGAGAGAGAGCAGGATAAACAAGAGGAAATAGGATGGAGGGACATAAATAGTTGGTAATCATTACCGTGAAAAAATTTTACATGATCTCTGATAAAGACTTCATTTCTCAAACATGTAAAAAACTCAGTCAAAATTTATAGAAATAAGAGTCATTCCTCAACTGATAAATGGTTAAAAGATATGTTTTCAGACAAAGTAATCAAAACTAACTATAGTAATATGAAAAAATGCTCTAACTCACTATTAATGAGAGAAATCCAAATTACTCTGAGCTATTCACACCTGTCAGATTAGCTAATACGACAAAAAAGGAAAATGACAAATGTTGGAGGGAATGTGGGAAAATTGAAACACTAATGTACTGTTCCTGAAGTTGTATATTGATTCAACCATTCTGAAGGATAATTTGGAACTTTGTCCAAAGGTCTATAAAACCATTCATACCCTCTGACAAGGCAATACCACTAGAAGATCTATATCCCAAAAAGATTTTTAAAAAAACGAAAAGGATCCATGTGTACAAAAATATTTATTGCAGCTCTTTTAGGGGTGGCAAAGAATAGAAATTGAGGGGATGTCCATTAATTGAGAAATGGCTGAACAAGTTATTGCATACAATTGTGATGGAATAACATTGTGCTTTAAGAAATGATGCGCAGAATGGTCTCAGAAAAACATGGAAAGACTTACATGAACCAAAGCAAACTAAAATGAACAGAACCAGGAGGACACTGTACACAGTAATAGCAATATTTTGTAATTATCTATTATGAAACTTAGCTAGTCTCAGTAATACAGTGATCCAAAACAATTTTGTAGGACTTAAGATGAGCGATCCTGTCCATCTCTAGAGAGGGAACTGATGGAGCCTAAATGCAGATCAAAGAAACTTTTTCTTTGTTTTCTTTATTTTTTCTTGGGGTTTTTTTTGTTTGTGTTTTCTTTCACAGAATGACATACATGGAAATGTGTTTTGTATGACTATACATGTATGACCTAAGTCAAATTGCTTACCTTTTCAATGAGGGGTAGGGAAGTGTAACAACAAGCACCCTAGCATACCCAGGAGGGCTGCTAACACAGATTCTTTGGTCTGCTTTTCTAAAGGAAAGCAACTCAAAAAGGATCAACAATCTTACTTTAACCAAACATACATATCATTTACTTAGTTAAATGGAAAAGTCAGCACCTTGAACTTCAGAAAAAATACAAACAAATTACAAACAAATAGCAAAAAAAAAAAAATCAACGGACAGGGCTTCTAACCATCTGATCAAATAACATAAGTCACAGATCAATACATAGATACAACTGTCTGACCATTACATACATACATAGTTACCAGAGAGAGAAGCACCAACATCTGGGTTTTCAAAGCCAGGGAAGCTCCTTAACAGCTACTGAGAGTCTCATCTGGCTGCATCACACACTCTTCCCATGAGAGAGTCCCAAATCAAAATGCTAACCTCAGAGTATATATAGGTTTCTTCAGGGTCAGAGGGCATCACAATCCTCATGACCCACCACCAAATTACAAAGTAACAAAAGGTATGGGCCTTCCTGAAAAACAAGCCTCCCCTAAACAAGTTTCTCTAGTTGGGCTCCAGGTGGGACCTATTAATGGGTGGGGAAGATCTTCAACTCCCACTAACATTACAGGGAAGGAAGGAGAGAATTTGGATCTCAAAATATGAAGAAAAAAATAATGTTAAAACTGTTTTTCCATGTAATTGGGAAAAAATAAAATATTTAAGATTTTTAAAAGAACATATCCTTTGTAGAGCTGGAAAGGATGATAGTGATCATGTAGCCTAGGGATTCTTAGTCTATAATCTATATGCTTATTTTTTTATTTAATAGAGGAATTTTGATATTATTTATTTCCTTTATCATCCAAATATTTTATGCATCTAAAAATTATCCTTGAGAAGGGGTTCATAGGCTTCAACTGGCTGCCAAAGGGATCCAAGACCCAAAATAAGGTTACAGGCAGCTTGGTGGTGCGCTGAGGGTAAGAGCGCTGTGTTTGGAGTCGGGAAGGTCTAACTAATCTCAAATCCTGCCTTACATACTCACTAACTACCTAGCGATACTTAACTCCTCTCAGGCTTTGTTTTCTATAAAATGGGAATAAGAGTTCCTACATCCCAGGGTTGTTGTGAGGACTGAATGAGATAATTTTGCAAAGTGCTTTGCAAACATTATCAAAGCTAGCTATTATTAAGAACTCCTGATCTGATGACACGTCCTTTTACAGAGGAGGAAACTGAAGGCTTGTGAGGTGAAATGATATGAAGTGACTCATTGGACTGGGAGAGTCTCTAGGGCAGGGACTGTCTTTTAGATGTCTTTCTTGTACCCCTAATGTCTAGCACAGTACTTGTACATAGGAGGGATTTAATGCATGTTTATTGACTAACAAAGATTGATATGCCTCATCACACTGTTAGAGACAAAATTGGAAGCAAAGGCAAGAATCGAGCCCAAACTTCCTCACTAATCTTGTGCCTGTTTCCCAGCTCTTCCCTTCTGATAAGGAATTTCTCATGTTTTAATTTGAGATGGTACACCAGAGAGAGAAAGTGACTATTCTTCCTCAATTCTCTGAGATAGCCCCAGTTTAATATATTATGTCCCAATTCCTTCCCACCAAGTATCCTAGAAATTTTACTATTTTAGAAAAAAAACAGCTGAATGAATTGCATTAGTCAAGAAGGGGTACAATAAAAACATACATGGCAAAAAAAGAGCTCTAGAAAAAATGTAGACCCACAGGGTATGAGAAAACAATGATAATAAAATCCACGTGTCTATATCAATCAATCAATCAATCAATAAACATTAACTGAGAGTCTACTAGGAGCCAGGTACTGTGCTATTTGCTAGTACTATATAGTTTACAAAGTGCTTCATACATTATATTATAGGATCCCCACAACAACCCTGTGAGGAAGCCACCATAGCCAGTGATTGTCCCCATTTTACTGATGAGTAAACAGGTTTAGACACATAATTGCTCATGAGGATTATGTACAAATGATGTGTGACCATAGCTATGGATTGAGTATAAATGCCCATGGCATAATTCCTCTGACTTAAAGCCCCCAAATATCAGCTTCCGTGAATAGGTAAACAAAGAGATGTGTTTAATCACGGCAGCATGGCAACTGACCATATGTTTTTCATTTTGGTTCAGAAAATATGATTATCAAAATGGTAGGA
The DNA here is from genome assembly GCA_028646575.1 of Pseudocheirus occidentalis. Classification (NCBI taxonomy): domain Eukaryota; kingdom Metazoa; phylum Chordata; class Mammalia; order Diprotodontia; family Pseudocheiridae; genus Pseudocheirus; species Pseudocheirus occidentalis. The sequence goes on along the minus strand of CM053595.1, from coordinate 196,419,097 downwards.
AACTTGAGATTCTGTGTATAAGGTTAAAAGGGAAGTAGGTAAGATACCGCCTACCTGGTGTGAACTAGAGTCAGGCAGAAATGTTGCCAATTTGAATCAAGTTAACATTTTCTGCTCCAGTCTCCTTAATCAACATGCTACTGTCTAAAAATAATTAGAACACCAAAGTTTGTCCTCAGGCTCCCTGGCTGCTTTCTGTACTCTTCCTAAATTTCCCCTTCCTATCAGTACGTTGCTTTCCCTACCCTCACCACCCCCAGCAAACATGCTATCAATAATTTGTGCCATAGTGTGAACATGCCGTTTTGCCACCTAAATAAGGAGTATTTTCATTTTTAAACTTTATCTCTAATTGCGTCTTTATCTTCTACTAAAAGAATATCAGGAAACTTGGAGGTAATACTCCTGGGACAAACTTTTACAGTAGACCTTGAAACTATGTCATATAAGGACCCCACTCTCCACTCTGTGACACAACAGTTCAATTCAGGAGGCCACGTATTATGTATCCATTATGTACAAGGTACTGTGCTAATTTCTACAGATACAAAGAAAAAAAAATTAAATAATACCTGCCCTCAGATCAATTACATTCTTCTGGGGGGCTTCATAATATATAACAATATGAAAATGCCAAATAATGTTAAAATACAAAATAATATAAAAATACAAATATAAGGACTTGAGCACTAACAAGTGCTGAGGAAAGGAGAAATCATTAGCTGTTACACTACCTGGCCTGAGTCTTGAAGGAAGACAAAGATTCTATGAGGTGGAGGTGAGTAGAGAGTACATTCCTAGGATCATAGAATCACAGAATTTTAAAGCAAGAGGCATGGTTGATTTTATGAACTCAACCCCCTTCCCATTTTACAGATAAAACCACCCAAGTTCACACAAGTACATTCAAGTGGCCATTTTCACCAGCTGTCCTCCATGCCAGGAATGTTCTCCCCAAACATCTCTGCCTCCCAGCTTCCCTGGCTTCCTTTAAGTCCCAACTAAAATCTCACCTTCTACAAGAATCAACAATTTCTGATCCCTCTCAATTCTAATATCTTCCTTCTATTGATTATTTCCAGTTTCTGCCATCTATAACCTAACTATAGCTCATTCGTGGGTTGTTTGCACGTGGTCTCTTCCCTATTAGATTGTGAGCTCCTTGAGAGTAGGGACAGTCTTTTGCCTTCACTGTATCCCCAGTCCTAAGCGCAGTGCCTGGCACATAGTAGGCATTTAATAGATTTGTACTGACACTGAATATAGAACATAGCTCAGGAACAAAAAGGGGCTTCAGTTTGTACCAGACCAGATTCCAGATTCCATTGTGCTTGAAGAAGCCCATGTCTACAAATTTTCGAACACATCATCTCAATGGTGATTATTCTATTGGGGCAGTGGGATACAGTGACAAGAACACTGAACAAGGAGTCTTCAGGAGTCCTGGCTATTCTACCAGGTAGCTGAGTGTTCTCAGACCACTTATTTCCCCTCTCTGGACTTGGGTTTCCTCATCTGTAAAATGAAGACACTGGGACTCATCTCTAAATCTATTTCTAGGGCAGGGGAAGGGGGTGGGGGGAGGGAGAGAATAACCTCTATGACCTATAACAGTGTCAGAAAATTCATTTGGCCACAGAAAACTTGGAATCCTGAAATAAATTGATGGAATTAATACATTTTAGTCCAGGTATTCTCAGAATGTTGAATGTTTTTGGACAAAGGTGGAGGGGTCATGGAAATTTTGGAGTAAAATAAAGGGAATTAAGAATATTTTAATACCCAGATCCCCAACTGTTACATGACTTTTGCTAAAAGGTAGAAGAAATAGCCCTGAGCTATTGCTCCTCAGAGTGGTCTCTAGCCCACTGCTACGCCCAGTCCTTCAGGTCTGTAAAGATCTGTTAGATCAGATCACATTGGGGATCACGACAGTCTCTTGAACTAAGAGAACAGTTTAATATCATACATTCCTCTTTTTCACACTCCCAGTTTCTGCTTTTCTTCTGGTCTCTGTAAGACCCTTCCCCCAATTTAGTCACAGGCACATTTTTTACTTAGGCTGAGAACATATAAATTTATTTTCTTACTTTCTTCCCTTGGTCCAACTGGCAATTGACCCTTCAAGGGCTCTGATCTTCTTAACCTTAGATCAAGAGGGTCGTGAAGAGATTTCAGGGAACATATGAACTTAAAAGAGGAGTGGGAAATAACACCTTTCATTTCACTAACCTCTAACTAAAATTGAGCATTTCCTTCAATTATAATTTCTTAAAAATTAAAGGGACAACAGACTTCAGCAGTCAAGGGGGTTTACAACATACAGAAAGTTAAGAACCCCTACCCTACATGAAACTCATTGCTGTCCAAGGTCTCCTATTCTGGCTGTTAGAACATTCAGAGATAAAATCTCTCCTCATTCAGACCCACGCTATCTCTGCTCTCCTTTCCTCATACTCAAAGACTCTCCTTGAAGTCAAATGGAGTTGCCAAAATCACATACCGTCAAATTAACGTCCACAACTCTAGAAATCTCTTTGCAAACACTGGCTTTGAAATTCTTTTAGGTTTTGCCATCCCTCAACGGTAAAGGAATCTTTCTAAAGGAATGTGAAGCTAGACAGTTAGAGAAATCTCTGGGAAAAAAAAATCTGGTTCAGGAGACAGCTAAGAAAAGCCAGGAGGAAAGACATATCTATATATGTTTATGCAGAAAATAGAAAAGTTTAAAACCAAATGTGTTTCTAAAATATTGTTGCTCTGATTCCAACATTCTGTTGCTTCTTTACTATAGATTCTAACTGAAAAAGGCAATATAAGACCAGCATCTCCTTGGCGTTCTCAAGCCTCTCGTTCTCTTTCTATAACTTTGCATCCAATTATTACCCTTGAAACAGAAATCTCCCCATCATGAATTCATATCTATCTTAATGGAGTCTCTACTTAAAAAGCAGTAAGAGACAAGCCAAATCAAGCTCTACAGTTCATCCCTAAAAACACTGCTGTCACTTTTATGTCCATTTTTTAAATTGATCTTCTATTCTGAAACTGGGATCACCTACCACCCAATGACCTTCTAGAAATCATGATTACACTTGGTCCCATGCCAAAATTACTTATTGCTCTAGTCTCCCTCTTACCAAATCCGAGGATCACATATGGGAAGCTGGAAGCACAGGGGTCCAAAGAATTTGAACTACTTCTCCAAAGTCACAGAGTAAGTGGTACAGTCAGGTTTTGAACTCAGGTCCTCTGACTATATTTTTTCCATGCTGTCACCTTTGAGAGGAAATTATTTAGTTGATCATTTTAAATGAAAAAAATCCACAGGAAGTTCACCCAGCACATGCAAATATTACCAATGTTTACCACAGAAGCTAAAAGAAAAATCCAATAGCAAACAAATTTTGTATACGTGTATATATGAACATATACACCTACATATACATATATACATGTACATATAGCAGATATGTATGTATGTAAGCATGTCAGGATTGACTAGGGGAGTTCCACAATCTACTTGATTTTATAAGGTGGTGAGTTTCTATTTGGAACTTGGTATTTTATCAATTAAAGAAGGAAACAAACAAGCACTTACTAATTCCAGGTATGTGCCAGGGTCTGTGCTAAGCATTTACAAACAGCATCTCATTTGATCTGCATAACAACTCTGGAAGGTAGTTATTATCCTCATTGAGGAAGCTGAGATAGGCAGAGGTTAAGTGATTTGACCATGGTCACATTGCTAGTATCTGAGGGTGAATTTGAACTCAGGTCTTCCTGACTCCAGGCCTCACTCTCTATCTATTGTGTTACCTCTTAAGAATAAACAAATTGATTCAAGTTGTTTCCGACCTACTGTGGCTAAACTGGTTGGTTCAGGATTTTCAAAGACAGACTGAGCTTACATTTTTAAATGGGGTGAGGGCAGTTGAAGAATTGGAGCCTTTTAGACTTTTTTCCCCTTTTCCCCTTTGGTCAGACCACAGAGCATCAGAATTAAAAAGTGGACAGGCTCCTCCCCTTCTACACACTCATGTGTGTATATACACACACACATACATACATACACACTCACAAACCTGTTCTGAACCTATAATGGGACACCTTGCAGAGGAGGCCATACAGGAGAGTCATATGCTTTCACCATGTTGCCTAACTGAAAAGCTTAGGGTATTGGTTCTATAGAAAGAAAAAAGACCATTTCCAAAAAATTACCAGCCAAGTTTGAGAGTTCAAGTACCTAGCTGCCTAGAGATAAAAGAAAGAGTTCCTGTATAGTACTAGCCTCAGTGTTACTTCAGGGTTCAAGAGTTCTTGATCCCAACCCCCCTAGAGAGGAAAGTGGTGATTTCCTAAATAATTCCCAGTTATTGGATGACCCAGTATTGAGGTGGGAAGGTGGAAAGGTTGCCCTTCAGAGAAAGAAGAGGACCATGGAATCTAAACCAATAGTGTGTGGGGGGGTACCTTAATATTAATTTCTAAAGAAGATAATTAAGTAAATAACACTCATAAGTAAGGGAATATGTCATGATATAAGGAAACTAAGACTTGGGTTTTGCCCATGACCATTACTACAAGTTACTTGGATGGATGGGTAGGAAAGGGAAAGGGGTGAAGTTTTGAGTAACCCTGAGTTCATTTCCTTCCAGAAGAGGGCAAAACTCTTAGGGTGCTATCATTACAGTTGGTCCCATGCCAACTGGGCAAGACTGTAGGCTTGTCTACATCCCCAGCATGAAAGTTGAACTCACCTCAAGGACTGAGAGACTTCAACTCTAGCAATGCCAAGTTTGTTTTCCTTGGGGGGGGGGGAGGGTTATAACTGTTTACAGGCAACTTTATGCAGTTATATATTTTCTGCATTTTCTGTAAGGTAAAACAAAGGCTATATCACACTGATTACACTGCTACTTTGAATGAATGCATAGGATCTAAGAACCTTCTTTCCAATACCAATGGAGACCTAGACATGAGCTACATTCAAACTCTTCAGAGCATTCTCTAAGAGAATCTCTGTCTAGGATCAAAATATATCAAAGAGATATGAATTGGTGGCTGCTTCCAAAAACGAGCATATTTGTTAGTATAAGCCCAAAGAATTGAGTGACAAGTCATACGTTAAGTGTACAATATTGTATCATAATTTATAGAAAGATACCACCTCTGATACAGAGTAGTTGTGTGAACCCAGGTAAATAACTTAATCTCTCAGTACAATATCACAGGCAATTTCCTAAAACTATAGCACAATTGTTGAGCTGCATTCATAGAGAACATTTCCTCAAGGGAGTTCTCTATATCATTGAAATCGCAGTTTCTGAATACCCCCTCCCAAATATATACATAGACACAATCAAACTTGTTTGCTATTAGGTATTTTTTAATCTTATATATTGACATACTCATAATCATCACCTACATTCAATCCAGCTTGGTTTCTTCTTGGGGATGAAGATGTTTAATCCATACATGAAATTGGTGAACACTATATATGTGTGTATGTGTGTATGTATATGTGTATATATACATATACCTATGTGTGCGTGTCTCATAAAACTTAAGACTGGGTATTCAAGACTGGCTCTACTTTCTACTCATTATATGACATTGGTCAAGGCACTTAGCTTCTCTGACACTCCCCTTCCTCTCTGAGACTTCTCCATCCATAAAATTCAGTTAATGACACTTGTACTTCCAACTTCACAGGATAGTTTTCAGGATCAGATAAAATAATATATGTGACAGAATTTTTTAACCTATAATGTAGTATATAAATGGAAGTTGTAATTAGTATTGTTATTTCTCCAGTGGACTTTGAAAGAAAAGCATAGAAAATGTGACCTTGGTAGATAATAGGAGGAAAGGGAAACCAAATCACTGAACTTCTATAGAGAAGTTGTGAAGGTTTTGTCCATTCCTGACCTGCAGGTTTACTTAACAAATTCTTGTGTTAATTAAGCATCCCTCCAAAGAAGAAACCAACCTAGGTTGGATTGAGGTAGCAGTCATGAATAGAATTTCATGAGTCCAGGAGTCTCACAGAATGATAAGGTAATATGATCTGTCATGCATTTTTTATTTTGACTTGTCTAAAGGAGTTCTATTTTTTAAACAAATCACTACAAAGTGTAAATATCTAAGCCATTACATTAGCTTATGTTTAGAGGTAACAACAATCTTGACATGTCTTTAACAGAAAATAAATAAAACATTAGCTTAGATCTTTAGGCAGAATAAGTGTGTGTGTTTGTGTGTTTGTGTGTGTGTGTATTAGTTTTACTTGAGTAACATGGACCCTAAGAAACAAAGCCGGACATGAGGAGTCAAAAATCTAGGGTTCAGATCCTGGCTCTCATTGCTGTGTGACTGAGCAAATCATTTAGTCTCTCTGAGTCTCATTAAGTCCAGGCTTTGAAATAGGGCTGAATTGTAGTTTTCATAATTCTATTAACAGAATCATTGGATTCAGGGATGGAAGAGACCTTAAATATATCCAGTTTAACTCCTTCATTTTATAGTTGAAGAAACTGAGGTCAGAGGATTAAAATAGCTTCCTTAAGATCACACAGGAGGCAGTGCTGGTCCTCTGACTCCAAGGCCAGGGAATTCCCTACTAATCTCTTGGACTAATATAATTAAGGGATTTAATGTTTCTCATGTCAAAAGTCACTTTCCAAATGCTTTAATTTCATAAACTTACAAAAAATTTACAGATTCTTTTTCAGTGTAAATAAATCTCAGGGGATTATACTGAAAGATTGTACCTTGCTACAAAATCCCTACATGGCTTACTGTGCATTGGAATGATCAATATTCTATAAAGGGAAAAGTGATTAGAGACAGAACCAGAAACAACATTTCTTTTGGGGAGAAATTAACTCATGAAGCACAGTGTTCTTCTTAACCCTGTCTACCATTTTCTGTCTGATCTTCAACTACACATGTTACATGCTAGTTCATAGGTCAGAAGATAAGGTTTGGAATATCATATGTTCTCACAACTGAAAAGAAAAATGAGAGAAAGGAAAGGAAATGGGAGAGAAAGGTTGATCAAGAGGAGAGAATGGGAGATCAGGCCATATCTGAGTCAGTAACTACCTGAAAAGAAATGTCACTCCTTGGGAAATCATTTCAAAATGGCACACTCATCACTGAGCATCAGTTCCTTTAGTGGATGATGGTCACAAGCACGCCACTTTTCCCTAAGGGCATGCAGCCTCCTGCAGTAGATAGATTGAACTGTATGGCTCATATTCTCATTTTGGGAAATTAGAAATGTCTTTTAAACCCTGGAAAGTGGACGGAACTATGAGTCACAAAGTATAAACATGAAAACTGGAGAAACAAATGGATAAGATGTAATTCATTTGCAATGGTCCCTTCTGAAAGCCAAAAAACCCACCTATAAACCGCATTTTTTACCTCATAAAAGTTGGGAGAATTAAAAGGGGGGTTAGTGATGAATTTTTCTTAATGAGAATTAGCCAATCAACCAATCCTTTGGCATCTCATATACCCACATTTTGAAAGATACTTTGCCTTCACTCAAACAAGCACAACCTCCTTCCCAATGACAATGTCTGCAGAATGAAAGCACTTCAGGAAAAAAATGAAAGAATAGTGACTTGGTTGTGTGGACAAGGGACCACTGATGGTGAAGTCTAGTGAAGAAAATCTACAGCCCAAACTCCAAAACTGATCATTTGTCTTGAATGTGCTATAATCCCATCTTTCCAATATTTAGTTATCCCAGTTTTTAGACACTGTGAAAGCTTTCTATCATCATCAAATTAAATTTGTCATTTTTCATATAACTTTATGTTAAGGTTCCTATGATCATCAACTTAGAGATAGAAGGAATCTGAGAGGCCATTTAACCCAAACCCCTTATTTTATAGATGAGAAAAGGAGGATCCAATGAGCTTAAGTGACTACCCTAAGGTTACACAGACAGTAATTGGCAGACCTGAGATGTGATCCCAGGTCTTCTATCTCTAAAGCCAGTGCTTTTCCCACTCTATCAGTCCTTATTGGTGACTATTTTTCACAAGTATTTGGATGTTTTACTATTAAAAGTGTCATTAGAGAAACAGAATACAGAATGGTCAGTCCTACAGAAACTGCTCTTCCTGAAACCTTAATTTCTGAGGGCAACTAAATACCATGGGTTAAATGTAGTTTTCAGAGAACAACTGTCCCAAGTATATGTCTTCTCCATGGGCTATTTCTGCCTAAGAAGAACCCAGGATGAGGGAGAGAGAGAGGGAAGGAGGGAGGGAGGGAGGGAAGGAGGGAGAGAGAGAGAGAGAGAGAGAGAGAGAGAGAGAGACAGAAGTTTAGAGCAGTTGGCTAATTTACAGAGCAAAGAGTGTTCGGTATGTGGTGGGTGACAGGGATGGAATTAATTGCTAGATTCAGGTAATAAAGTCCAGTCAATTTTTTTCCCTGAGAGCTGCAAGAAAAAGTATCATTTTGAAAAGGATCAGACTGGATTTCCAAAATATGTCAGAAGAATGCAAAACCCAAGTGCAGAAAAAGATGTCTTGCTGATGGATAACTAGTTTAAAGGAACTAAGTTGGCTTATAAACTCTGCTAGTGAAGGGTCAACAATTTCCTTCCATTAAAAGTTAGACTTTTCTCTAACAGCATGAGCCTGCCTGGCAAAGGTGGGCTTTGATGCTTTCTGCTACTCTCATCCACAGAAATGCCAGCATAGTCTTATGTGTAGGAATTTAAGAAAAAAACAATCATTCCATCTTTTCCATATGCCCATGGGGTTTACAGGTGGTTACCTTAGAAAGGTGTCACTAAGAACTAAGCACGGATGCTTGTAGGAAACCACGGTTTTTAGAAACCTACAAGGGTAACTTAATTTGTCGGGGTGAATGGGTTATTCCTTGGGTCACTTTGAAGGGTTTCTGTTGGGAAGGAGATGTGTTTCCCCTTTTCCATTTCACATAAGGGGGGTGAGGTGGAGAGGCACAGGCAAACAGATAAAGTATGTATGACAAGCCCAAGATGGGCATTCCCAACAATTCCAGACCAATACCAACAAATCCAAACGATTCTCCAGTGCCCCCGGCTTCCCCTGTCCTCTGTCACCTCCCCTTCAATACCTCCTCTGCCGGGAGGTATCTGACCACACAGGTTAGAGTCCTTTGCCTGCTCCCACTCTACTGAGCCCCCCATTCTCCACCACTCTCCGGACAATGCTGGGCTGGGGGTGGGGGTTGGTAAAGCACAGCTCAGACTGAGGGTGACTGCCCCTGGTGACCGCAGTCCCCATCCCCTATCTCCTATCCCACAGCGCCAGGAACACCTTGACTCAAATACAACCCATTCTGAAATCAGTCCACCCCCACCCCCACTCCTGTTGCCCCCCACCATGAATACACACACACACACACACACACACACACACACACACACATACACACACACACAGAGTCAACCCAGAGGAGATGCCTCGCGAGTCCCCTGCGATCCGCAACGCCAACTCCGGCAGAAACTCACCGGCTTTATCAGCCCAGTTACCCAGGGACGAGAGGAGCAGCAAGAGAGAGCCCAGGAAGCAGACCTGGCCCAGCAGCAGCTCCTTTCTTTTCCTTCGAGCTCGGAGCCGGTGCTGGTTGCTGGGCAGGAGCGGCAGCATCTCTGACTGCCGGAGGGGCAGCAGCGGCGGTGGTGGCCGGGGCAGGAGGAGTAGGCGGCGGCGAGCTGGAGCCGGAGCTGGAGCCTGAGCCTGAGCTCGAGCTGGAGCTGGATCTAGAGCCAGAGCTGAAGTGAAGGCTGGATCCTGAGCAACAGCTGCAACGGCGGCCGGAGCCTGCTGCCCGCTCCCCTTCTCCAGCGCCAGCTTCACTACATCCATTAGCTTTTCCCTGCGTACACACACAGACACACGCGCACACACACACTCGCACACTCACACGCGCGCACACACGCGCGCGCGCTCACACACACACTCCTCGCTCTCGCTCCCTCTCTTCTGCGGTCGAGCAGGGAGAATAACCCAAGGAAGGGGCGGTGGGGGCAAAAACAGGGTCCGGACTCCCAGAGTCTATAGGTGCATGCGAGGGAGAATCAGCTGCTTGCAAACTCCGCGGGGCAGGCTCGCGGGAGCCCCTGGATTTTCCTTTCGCTCGCTTGCTCGCTCTGCTCGCCAAACCCACCCCGCCTGCTTGCCTGCCCGCCCCCTCTTCAAGCCTGTGCAAAGGCAGGAGCTACTAGACCAAGTCTTCCTAATCCATGGTCCTAGAGCTATCACCACTTCCTCCCCTTGAACGAGAACACAGCCGGGAGGAGAAGGACGGAGGCTCGGGACCCCGGGCAGCAGCGGAGGTGGCGGCGGAGGCGTGGGGAGGAGAAGGGAGGAGGAGAGGAGGAGGAGAAGAAGAAGGAGGAGGAGGAGGAGAGGAGAAGGAGGAGGGTTTGCCATGGATGCAGCCCCGGGTCTTTCCAGGGAAGCCTAAATCGGGGTGGAAGAGAAAGAGGTGTGTGTATGTGTGTGTGTGTGTGTGTGTGTGTGTGTGTGTGTGTGTGTGTGTGTGTGTGTCAGGGGGGAGGAGAAGAAGAAGAAAAAGAAAAAGGAGGGTGGGAGCACAGAGCTGTTGCCGTCTGGACTAGGAGATGGAGGAAGGAATGAGAGGAAAGTGGATGAGGAAGAACACACAGAAATAAACATACACAGAGGCAAGAAAAAGAGGTGTGTTGGAGAAAGAATCCACCCGAAACTTTCTGATCACCCATGAGTTTCCTGGGGTCCCCCATTCACCCCAACCTCTTCTCCCCTCTGGGCGTCACTACCCCGAGTAGGGGAACTGTGGGAGCTCTCCCTTCACCACCTCCACTCTCCATCTGCTCCTTCCCTTTACCCCTTCCCCCACAAAGATCCTCCAGGACTTCCCTAAACCAGGACAACCAGACATTCTGTCCTGTTCTTTCTTGCCACCTTCGGTAACCCCCTGAATTCACTTTCACCCTTCCCCTCTTTGGAGCACCCATCGTCACCCATTCATTGTCTGGACTCTGTGGATCTCACTTGAAGAAGGCAGTATGACCCCTCTCTCCCCACACACAGGCCCATTGCTCGTTAGTGGTGGTTTCTCCACCCAAGGAAAACCGTTTCCCTGTTAGGCCAAATGAAATTGCCATCACAGCTACCTCTGAGTACCTTTGGGGAAGGGGGACACATGCAAAGGAATAATACTTTCTGTAAACTAGGTATAAAATTGACTTGGCTCCCATCTAATAGCAGAAATCTAGCTATGTTCACTTATACTTATAAGTACCTTTCACAGTTGCACACACACACCCTGCAAATAATTTTGTGAGGGTCTGTCCTGGCAAAACAAGGAGGTAGGGAATCCACACTCGGCATCTAATTTTAAAAGAAACAGGGTTGATCTTTTGGAATCGCCTCCCTTTTCCAGCCTAGTATCCCTCTAGGTGGGAACTCCATGAGGTAGAAATGCCATAAGACCCTTCACTCATGACCCCCCCCCCCCACCAAGAAATCCTTCACTCTTGTTGAAAACAAAAGGGCTCTTTCCAAAGTAGATCCTGGGCAAACAAGGGATTCTGTCTCCGTGTGATTATCTCAGAATCAGATTGGATCAGTAAGCTGTAGGGAGAAAGGTTGAAGGGAAACTCCTGGCATAGTTTCACACTTCGAGGGTAGGGAGGATCCACATTGATCCTGACTGCCTGATTCTGGCAGGACTACAGACTGCACTGCACAAGCCAGGATTCTTACCCCTACCCCCACCCCCAATCTGATTTCTTATCAGTACTGATCCTAGCAACAGACAAATCAAATGGCCACTTTCTCTTCTACAAAATATAACTGCTTTCATCTCTCTTCTCTCCACCCACCCCTCTATCCCTGCCTAGCTATGATTTGAAGGAGTAATTCATCAGCACCTCTGGATCCTAGGTCATGCTCTTCTTTGCCTCAGTTAGTCTCATGCCCTCTGGGCCAGGTAGATATATGCATTGTTACCTTAGGATTGCTCAAGGGTACCAAGTAGTCATGACAATTGAAAAATAAATACTATATCCCCAAGGGAATGTGGTTTGATAATTCAGCAATGAGACTTACCTTGATCTGATACGTTTCCAGAGGAGGGAAAAAGTAATTCTAGATTCAGAAATTTTACTTTAAAGGCAACTCGAGGAAGCATTTCAGATTTTGCCCTTAGCTGTATCTAGAAAGAAATAAGAAGCAGTTTAAGGGGGCTCAGATAGATATAACTATTCTGGAGGGGTTGAGGAATGCATGTGGGCAGAAGTGAAAGAAATAATTGGTGACTGGACAAGGAGGTAGGGGGACTACAGGAAACAAGAAAGGGCAGTCAAGTTAACTGTCAGCTTCAAGGAATTCATCTTCAGTTGGGGCCCCCCAGCTAGACTTCACTCCTGTGGCTCACAGAAAAAATTCATTTAACCTGAAATTTTTTTGGCAGGCTTCCTGGGACAGATTAAAGGAGGTTTGAAGAAAAGCAGAAGAGTTTCCCAAACAGCTAACTTACTGGGGAAGAATGGAGGAGGGGAGAGGGGGGGGAAGAGGGGTTCTAGTCAGCTTTTTCATAACATGTTACATCTCATGGTAACTTAGTTAGATAGACGGGATCTTCCACTAGGCTAGGGAAAGGCCTGCAGAATAAAGAATCCCCTCTTTGCCCCTTTCACAGATAGTCCAGTTACAGGGTTGAGGAGGCTGTTAAATCATCTGTCAGTATGGGAGAAATAGAAGGGAAAAATCTCAGTGGGTACTATTTCTGAGAGGAAGGCTTTAATTTTTGTCTTACTTTACTCCAAACTATGCATTTCTGTGTATGGCAGTCTCCTCCCATGACTCATGAATAGGAATCTTGAAAGAAGAGGAGGGAGTGATAAATTGAAATTATGAACCTGTCTCCTTGCCCCCTCACTCCCGGCCACCATAATAAAATGAGCAGGAACAAGCATGCACACACACATATAGATTTGTCATTTTTATTTTTCTTTGAAATATTTCTTTTCAGATTTTGCCCCAAAGATGCATGAAGAAAAAATTTAGATAGAAATGCCAGTAGTTTGTACTGTTTTGTTTTTTTGACGTATTTGTGTGCAGGAGCTACCTCATCTTCTTTTTCTACTCTGTATCCCACTTTTACTTTTATATAAACATTTTAGTCTCAACTCTGAGATGCCCAGGAGATCTTGATCTGTTGAGTAACTGAGTAACCCAGTTGGGGTTTTTTTCTAATCATTGATCATATCAAAATCATAAAAGCTTCCTGCCTACATATCCATTGGAATTATTAGAGCCCAAGGCAAACCTTCCATCAACATAATCAAGGTATCTTATTGGGGTTAAGAAAACACATACTTTCATGTACTGTATTTTCAGGTTAACTTCCCTCTCCAGAAAATCTGAGTGTCCATAACCAACAGTAGCTTACTGGGCATAAGCAAGGCTGTTGTCTAGGTAACTGGTAAAACAACCAGGTGATTTTCATCAAGTCTCTGGGGGAAGAAACAATCAGTTGTTTGACAAGTCAATTCATTCAGAATGGTTGATCTGGTAACCCCATGCAGATGCAGTCCAAGGGAACAAAGAAAAGGAAAATGAGATTAGATGTTCATTAATAAATTTAAAAAAAACTATAGTTAGAGAAATGCCAGAAATGAGCAGATAAATTCTTTTGGGGCATTTTCTTGAGTATATGCCCTATCTAGCACTTCCAAACCTCAAATCCTCATTTCCTTTTTACTTTGCTTTTCAGCACAGTAGTCCAGAACACCCTAAATGTTGCTGTATGGAACCATTGAATAACTTAGATACCACCTAAACCAAATCTTAATTGGCCAAAATTCGTGAAATGTGTGTATGTGTATATTATATAGGAAATTGAGGCCCAGAGATATCAAGTCACTTGCCTAAGATCACACAGGTATAAGGTACACAATATACTAGTCAGCTGCTATGCTCTGCTATAGCAGAGGAAGCAACATCTCAAAGACAAAGGAAATACATGTTGTGTGTGAATTTGTTTGGACATATCTGTACACAGTCTTTGTCATAATGTGCAGAAGAACACAGCCTGGCTAAAGTCATTACCTAAATGGAATAATATTTTTAGGGGTTTTTTTGTTTTGCTTTTTGGAGGGGGCAAGGCAGGGCAATTGGGGTTAAGTGATTTGCCCAAGGTCACACAGCTAGTAAGTGTTAAGTGTCTGATGTCAGATTTGAACTCAGGTCCCCCTGATTCCAGGGCCAGTGTTCTATTCACTGTGCCACCTAGCCACCCCAATACTATTGTTTTAAAAGAAATGATAAGCAGGCAGATTTCAGAAAAACCTGGGAAGACTTAGATGAACTGATGCTGAGTGAAGTGAGCAGAACCAGGAGAACATTATACACAATAACAGTAACATTGTTCAATGAGCAACTTTGATAGACTTAGCTCTTCTCAGCAATGCAATCATCTAAGACAATTCCAAAAGACGCATGATGAAAATGCTATCCACATGCAGAGAAAGAACTATTGAGTCTGAATGCAGATTGAAACATACTATCTTCTCTTGTTTTTCCTCATGGTTTTTCACTTTTGTTCTGATTCTTCTTTCACAGCATGACTAAAGTGGAAATATGTTTAGTGTGATTGTACACATATAAGCCTATATCAGATTTCCTGCCACCTTGGGAAGGGTGGATGGGACAGAGGGAGAAAAAAATTTGAAACTCAAAATTTTATAAAAGTGCGCTTTGAGAAATTACATGTAATTGGAAAAAATAAAATACTATTACGTGGCGGGGGGGGGGAGTCATTACCTGGTTGAATAGCAACATAACAATTCATTCAGCTCATTACTACAGTAAAAAATACTTGTTTATTCTAAGTTATAATGTTTTAACTTTCTTTCATTAATAATGTGTGAATAGATTGTAATTTTCACCCCTCTGTGCTTCATATATATGCCCAGATGTATATTTATGTATATATATGCATCTAGATGAAGTCATATATATGTATATATGCATGTATTTGCATCTCTATATCTACATGTATGTATATATATTTGTGCATATCTATATGTATATGTAGGTGTGTGTGTGTGTGTGTGTGTGTGTGTGTGTGTATCTCTAGAACCTTTTTGCATCTCTGAGGAGGCATTTTGGTATAATGGACCAAGAGGTGACTTTCAAGCCAGGAAGATGTAGATTCAAGTCAGTTCTCTGAGGCATAATGGCTGAGTGACCCTTCATGAGTTACTTAACCTCTCAGTGCTCTAGAAGACTGTTTAAGACTATAAGTTGTAGCTAAGGTGCCAACTATAATATCAGAAAGAGTTTCCCCTTTACGGAGTTCTTAGTAAGAAATTACAGGCTCCATCTATTCCTATCATTAAATCTTGGTACAACATACACATAATGTGGGAAGTCTTTAATAAAGGTTTGTTAAAGTGGTGAATAAATGAATGAATAAATTATATGTCCTATAAGCATGTCCAGTAGACAAGGCAGGAAGGTTTTGTGATTTGTTGCTGTTGTTCCCTTTCCCTCTTTTTCTTTGAAAAAGAAAATTATACTTTCTTGAAAGTATAATGTCCCCATCAGGACACATTTCCTTCCTTTTTGAAGAGCTTACCTATGGTGACTCAACCAATCAGAAAGCATTTATTAAGTCCTACCATATGCTAGACCCTGGGCAGTAAAAGCTAAAAGGTGTAATGTCATTTACAGGAAAGGGTCAAAAATTACTCTAATATTTTTGGGTTACTTTTTTGATGAAAATTTTGATGAAAATTTCCAACTTAAAAAATAAGTTTCCACTTATCTTAAGTGATTGGAAGGTAAAAAGAGAAAAACAAAATGAGCGCACTAACAAAAGCAAAGCTTTCTCACACAAATGCTGCTCAGAATGGCGCTTGCTTTTTTTGTTTTGTTTTTTTAATGAGGAAGAAGGGGTGACTAAGAATAAGCAGGTAAGAGTTTAGGTTCATGTTCAAAATGAGTTCAAAATAAAGCACCAATATTCTTAATAGCTTGATCCAACAATCTGGATGATTTGGAAGGGAGGGTTTGGGGGTTTGTTTAGTTTTTTTGCTTGGTTTTTTTTTTTGCAAACATCAAGTTCAAAGGGATTATTCTACTGTGAACAAGGATCATGTTGTGCCTCTATTCAAAATTCCAGTGACTCCTGACTCCATCTAGGAAGTAAAGTTGACCCTCCACAATCAGACGCAATTTTATGGTCTCAGTCTCACTTTATATAATTCCCCTTCATGAACTCCAAACTCCAGTGAAACTAGAGTCTTTGGCCCACTGTCCACTCCCTTCCTCATTCACAAAATGCCCTGTACTTTCCTTCCTCTATAATATTCCTGGATCTGTCACCTCTGCCTAGAATAGGACTCTTGTATATAGATTCCATGCTAGGTTTTGTGGGTCCATAAACTTAGATGGAAAAAAATTACATCTTTAACTATCATCTATCTAAAAGTAAACATTTCCTTCCATTGTGGATGTAGAAAACAAAACATTATTCTGAGACCATAGACTTCAGTGGATTGCCAGAGGGGTCTATGACACAGAAAGGGTAAAGAACCCGTAACCTAGAAAATCTTCCCTATACATACCTCTTTGTGTGTTCACCAATTCCTCTTTTACAGGAAACCTTCCTTGATTCACTGCTACATAACAACTTTCCCACTTGAACTTTGCACACAGAGCACTTTGGTTCCATTTCTCTAAGCAGTCAGTGGTGTAACACTGTCTCCTATACCTGCCTATACGTATGTCTTGGCCTCCTACTATATGCACTGTAGTCTCTTTGATGGCAGGAATAGCATCTCATCTCATACCGTCTTTTATATGTGGTTGGTGCTTAAGACTTTCACATTAATGGATACTTTTTTGGTTGTTTTCTCTTTGCCTTAGTTTTTTTTTCTTATCCAAAAAAAGAATGACAGGTACCTGGCCTATCTCAAAGTAACAGAGGCAACAACGAAGCAATCTGAAAAAGGAAAGCATGAAATGAAAAAAAAAACATCTCAAGCACCAGACACAGCCTCCTTCTCCTTTGTTACTCAGTTCAGCAAACAAGCCTCACAATGATAGCAACATAGACACCCCTTCCCAGATGCCCAGAATCCAGTTCCACCATCTGTGGTCTCCCTTTCAGCCCACTGGAAAAGAGAAACTCTTTAGTCAAAGGAACTGGGAAGGAGGGGAATTGATGGGTGTCCCAGGGCTGGAGATCCGGGTTCTAATTCTAAGATGCATAAGGGCCGGTAGGATAGGGTTCAGGGATTATCAGGTGACAGGCTCCTGCTTGCTCCACTGGGAAGCTGGACTTTGCTTGCACTGTGAGCTGTCAACCTGGTTTTCTGTATTCTAACCCTAACTCTAATTGCAGAGCAAGAAAACCTGTAGGCGCAGGCCCCCTGGTGGCCGTGCTAAACTTTTCATATCTAATTTCCATTCACTTGTAAAACAGGAGTTAGATCTAAAAGGTGCCTTAGATATCTTGTCCAACCCTCTCGTTTCACAGATGAGGAAACTGAGTCACAGTTCATTAATCAGCATTCAACAAGCATTTATGAAGCACCTGCTATTTCCTAAGTACTGTGATAGGCTGTGGATACAAAGTCAAAAACAAAACCAATAATCCCTGACCTCAGAGGGTTTACATTCTAACAAGAGAAACAACATGTATGCATATGTGTGTGCAGGTACATATATAAAATAAGGGCTGCTAGAAGAACTTAGGAAGTTGTGAACTCAAATTCATCTCCAGACATTTATAAATCATGTAACCGTGGGCAAGTCATTTAACCTCTCTCGCTATCAGTTTCTTCATCTGTAAATAATAATAGCACTTACATCACAGGATTAAACGAGATGACACACATAAAGTGCTTGGTAAACCTTGATATTCTATAGAAGTGATAAGCTCTAAAACCTGTGATCCATGTCTGAGCCCAAAAGTGAGGCAGTGTAACTTACTGGGAAGAATCTTGGACTGGAAGTCAGGAAATGAGGGTTTTAGCCCCTGTTCTCTCATTTACCTACTGTACTAACTTCCCTGGACTTCAGTTTTGTTTATAAAATGCAAAAGGTTGGACCAAATGACCCATAAGGCTATAAGGTTCTGTTTTCATGTCCCTGAACAGAGAGCTAAATATTCATTTAAAAATTGACTAATTAGGATTTTGTTTAGTTGTTTGTCAGAAATTCTGATCATTTGTTTGCTTTATTCATTCATTGCTCTTAATTCAATATAGAAAAATCCTTACTCCAAACACAAGGAAAAGGGGGCTTGAATTTCTTAAGGATGCTTATACTGGCCTACCTTCTACATCTCCTACAAAGGATACAGTTGCTAAAAACAGAATTGCCATATTTTCCCCTACTTGGAAAGATGGAGTACCTACATACCAAATCCTTGGATTTAGCTCCATCATCATGATCATCATGTCCCACACCAAGTACTTTCTCCACCTCCACTTCCTTTTCAGCTTCCTTTTATGTATTCTGTGTCTCCCCCATTAGACTACAAGCTCCTTAAGGGCAGGGATTGCCTTTCTTTTGCTTATATGTATCTCCATCATGTAGCACAGTGCCTGGCACAGAGAAAGACCTTAACAAATGCTTATTGAATTGAATATGTCTCCTATTTTATACTCTTATCAGTGACAGTATCTATCAAATTACCATTGATAATTTTTATTTTATTTAAAGTAATCAGATACTTACTATCTGGGTGGCCCTGGGCAAGTCTTTTAAATTCTGCATCAGTTTACTTGTCTGTAAAATGCTGAGGTTGGATCCCATGGCCTCTAAGTTCCCTTTTTGCTCTAAATCTATACCTGTGATTTTCACATGAATCCTTGGTTGTTTTTGTCAGGGTGGTTACTTTATAATTTATTTCCCACGCTACAACTTCTAGCCTAATATCAGGAAAGATGATTGGACTTACAAAAAGCCTAGATTCGAATTTTGATCCTGCTATGTGACCTTGAAAAAGTCATTTAACTTTTCTAAGCCTTGGTTTCATCTGTACTGTGAAGATTACTTGACTAACACAAATAGTCTGAAAGGGCTGTGAGGAAGAACCAATGTGCGCCAGGGAATGACATGTAAATGGATACCACTATTATCAGAGAACTAACAGGGCATTGAAAAATGTAGTTTCTTCCTCCCAAAGGCATAAAGTGATAGTTCAAACAAACATTAAGTTAAAAGCGAAATGAGAGCAATGTTAAAGCATGTAGTAATCCCTGAAGTAATATATTCCAAAGACCTCTGAGAAATGAACCCAGTGACAGTATCAAACATTTAGCTGTGAATAGCCAGGCAGCTTCATATATGCGTGATATCCAAAAGAATAAATTTTAAGTCAAATCCCATCTCTGTCAAACATCAAATAATAAAAACCTACAGTTTACAATGTACTTACACATGATGTGGTTTGAGTAGATGTTCAGAAGAGGGAGGGTAGAGTGGTGAAAAGTGCATTAGATTTCAATATGAGAGACTGGGGTTTGAGTCCTAGATCTGGCTGTATGTGTGAACTTAGGTTTTTTATCTCAGTTTCCTCATCTGCAAAGTGTGTGGGTATGGAGGGTATAGTTTGGAGGGTAGGGCAAACACTAGATGATCCCCGAGAATCTGTGAAGAATTTAGTATGTGGATCTGAATATATCATTTTGCATATGTGAACCTCCTTTCTCCTCTTTTTAGTTTTTCAAAACATTTTTATGGGCACACTTTGGATTGGTCAATATTATGGCCTGGTCTTGGAGAAAGTGAAGAAAGAAGAACAAAGAGGGAGGGAGGGAGGGAGGGAGAGAGAGAGAGAGAGAGAGAGAGAGAGAGAGAGAGAGAGAGAGAGAGAGAGAGAGAGAGAGAGAGAGAGAGAGAGAGAGAGAGAGAGAGAGAGAGAGAGAGAGAGAAAGAGAGAGAAAACAAAGGAAAAGCCAAAGCAGAGCTGCCCATCTGTTTTGTAGGAAGGAATTATATTTCATTTGTTCAAACCTTTGGACCACTGAGGATGATGGATTAGGCAGGGGTAGAATAGAACCTTAATAGAGTTGAGCTGGAAGTAAGAAGAAGGAAGGTAAAGAAATGGGAAACTGGTTAAGAGAAGCCCAGAAGATAGTTGAACCTGGGATATGGTAGCTCTATGTTCCAGGAGTTAGGGAAGTCCAGTTCTCCCCTCAAGGGAATTGGAATAGGGTACTGGAAAGGCCCAGCACAACAGGATCCTGGAATGGAGACTACAGGAAGTGAATAACCCTATCACTACCACCAATACTTCCATTTTCCATGTGGGCAGCTTGGGGGCAGAGACAAATTCTCCCTCAACCAATTATGTCCTTGAAGTGAAGAGACCACATGGCACAGTGGATACAATTATGGATTTGAAGTCAGGAAGATCTGAGTTCAGATCTTACCTCAAAACAATGTTTGCTGTGTAATCTTGGGCAGGTCTCCTAAATTCTTTGCATCCTAGTCTCTTCATCTGCAAACTGTGGATTTGATGGCCTCTGGGGTCCCTTTTAGTTCTAAATATGTGATTCTATAGCCCTGTTAAAAGACAAATCTCTGAATGGTACAGTAAAAGGCAGTAGGGGTATATGGGGTGTTCAGGGAGACCTAACACCTCTGCTTACTTTCCACCTTTGGTGTTCAACTGTCACCCAGCTCTCACTTGTGACCCCAAGAAGCTGTAGCATAAACAGCATAAACCACATCCTTGTAAACCAGGCTGAGGGTAACCATCAGACCTGAAACCTACTGGTGAGTAAGGGGGATGTCTGACCCAATCATGTGAAAACTTTTCCTGGTGGAATAGGTAGATGAGAGCAGTTTGTTCTAATGGCCATGCATGCAGTTAAAGCAGGCATTATGGAGCACTTAGAGAGTGGTCAGATATTGAAGATGCCAAAGTCATGCACTGCATCCTGGGCCATTACCAATTGCCTTTTGTCTTGCCATCAGATCCAGAAGACAGTAAGACTGACAACTTTGTGCAGCTCTGCCTCACTTAAATCCAAGTGTTCCAGTCAAGCTATCACCCCATGATGCCATTGGTCCTCTTTGAAAATGAAGGAATAATGAGAATAAGATGGAATAGCAACAATAATAACAAGAATTGCTACTTGTCCAACTAGGAATGCCAGAAAACCCTAAGAGAGGAACCATGATGGATGGGGGCAGGGTGATGGCAGCAACTCATTTGTTAATCTATTAATTTTCAGCACCTAGGGCTTCAAGACCTATTGTTGAATCCCAGTCTAACTGTTGGGAACCCCATATTGTATCTCTGGTTGAATAAGTTGGTCTTGTTTAGCTTGTAGAAGTGAACCATGAATGACTTCATACATGATACTCAAACCACAAATGTAAAGGTAATAAAAAATAATCAGAGTAATTTTTTTGTTTTGTTTTGCATGTCTTTGTAAAACTTTTAAAAACTAGTTTCTAATTATACTTAAATTGTCAAATTCCATTATAAAATTCATCCTATGCCTTCAAGGACAAAAAGAGATTTTTCTTTTTTACTTTTTTTTAACTTTTGTTAATTTTTAGTTTATATCATTCTTTTCCATGAGATTTTGATTTACAGATTTTCTCCCCATCTTTCCCCTACCCACCACGCCAAAACATCGATCTCACTGTATACCCCTTCCCCAATCACCTATCTCCTATATCCTCCCCCATCACCCCTTTGACTTTCCAGTAGGGCAAGATGGATCTCCCTACCCCACTACCTGGATATTTCCCTCCTTGCTATCCCACCCCCCTCTTGTTCTATTCTCTATTTTGTCCCCATCCCTTTACAGAAGTGTGTGCTTCTAACAA
>CM053595.1:196381197-196397131 GCA_028646575.1 Pseudocheirus occidentalis | reverse complement strand
CTATTCCTCTCCCACCTCTCAATTTCACCGTTTAAAATATTATCCCATCCTATTCAAGAGATTCTGTGCCCTCTGTCTATGTACAAATATACACACATGCTCAGATATGTATTCATACACATATATAACCTTCCTATATAGACATATGTATATATATACATATGTGTGTATACATATATGTATACACATTTATATCCCCTTCAACTATTCTCATATTGAGAAAAGTTTCATAAGTTATAATTATTGTTTTTCCATGTTGGCATGTAAATAGTTCCACTTTGATAAGTTCCTTATGAATTCTTTTCTATGTTTACCTTTTCATGTTTCTTGTATTTGAATGTCAAATTTTCTTTTCAGTTCTGGTTTGTTCATCAAGAATGCTTGGAAGTCCTCCACCTCATTGAATGACCATAATTTCCCCTGGAACAATATACTCAATTTTTCTGGGCAGGTGATTCTTGGTTTTAATCCTAGCTCCATTGATCTCCAGAATATCATATTCCAGGCCCTTTGATCCCTTAATGTAGAAGCTGCTAGATCCTGGATTATCCTGATTGTATTTCCACAGTATTCAAATTGTTTCTTCTTGGCAGCTTGTAATATTTTCTCCTTGATCTGGAAACTCCAGAACCTGGCTATAACATTCCTAGGAGTTTTCTTTTGGGGATCTTTTTCAAGAGGTGATAGGTGAATTCTTTCAAGTTCTATTTTGCCCTCTGGTTCTAAAATATCAGGGCAATTTTCCTTGAGAAGGAGCTATGGATGGATGTGAAGGATGCTTTCTAGGTTCTTTTTTTGATCATTGCTTTCAGGCAGTCCAATAATTTTTAAATTGTCTCCCCTGGATCTATTTTCCAGGTCAGTGGTTTTTTCAAGGAGATATTTCACATTGCCTTCTATTTTTTCATTTGTTTGGACCTCTTTAATAGTATCTTGATTTCTCATAAAGTCATTTGCTTCCATTTGCTCCACTCTGATTCTGAAGGAATTATTCTCTTCAGAAAGCTTTTGAGATTCTTTTTCCATCTGGCAGATTTGACTTTTTAAGGCATTCTCCTCATTGACTCTTTGGGCCCCTTTTGCCATTTCAATTAGTCTATTTTAAGGTATTATTTTCTTCAGTCAGGTTGTTGACTCTCTGTTCATGATTTTCTTGTATCATTCTCATTTCTCTTCCTAATTGTTCCTCCACTTTTCTTATTTGGTTGTCAAAATCCTTCTTAAGCTGCTCTATGGCTTGTAACCAGTCTACATTTTTCTTAGAAGCTTTTGGTGAGGGAGTTCTCACTATGTTGTCTTCCTTCCATTCTATGCTTTGATCCTTTTTGTCCCCCCCTCAAAAATCCAAAGTTGCATTGCTGGGCTTGCTTTGCTTCCTTTGCCTACTCATTTTGCCAGCCAATTACTTGACTTTTAGGTTCAGTAGAACTCTGATTTCAGAGGGGAGAACTCTATCCCAAAGTGCTGGGGGTTTTGCAGCTGTCAGAGCTTTTAGGAGGCCACCATTTCTACAGCCCCCACTAGTTTTGGCTCACTGAAAACTCACCTCAGGACCACCATCCAAGACTGTAATGCTGATCCAGGCAGCTCAAAACAAGAACACTTAGCCTCTGAATGATTGCTTGGCCCCCTGCAATATTCAGGCTGTGAGCTCTGAAGCAGCCATGTGGAGGCAGCTGCAGTGCCCCCACTTCAGGCACTTCTAGCCCCCAGGCAGTTGGCCAGAAGTTCTCCCCTAAATTTATCCAAGTTCCACTGATCTTTCACTTAGTCCTTGTTTCTTATGGGTTGGTAAATCTGGAAAATGCCACAGCTGCCGGTGATTCACACTCCATCCACAGCTTTTTCTGGTGGCCCTGGGGCTCCAGCTGAGGGTACATGCAGTGCTGGTCTGGGCTCCCAGCACCAATGCAATGAAATCCTTCTCATGGCTGCCTTCAGCAGGAGCTTTGCCACTCTGCCACTTTGTGAGTTTTGGAACTTTAAAATTTGTTTAGTGTCATATTTTATAGGTATTTGAGGTGGTTATGGCAAGAGCTATGGAGTTTTGCTGCTTCTGCACCACCATCTTGATTCTGCCCCCTGAAGAGATTTTTCCAATGAGATCCAACAGTCAAATCTGTTTGCCTGAATGCCATTTTCAAGGTCCACAAGTTTCTAGGCTCATAGATTTATAGCAGAATGGACCTTAGAACCCATTTAGTCCAACACCCTCATTTTACATAAGAGGAATCTAAAGGAAAGAGCTTATGTGACTTGACCAGGGTTACTTGAGCAGGAAGTAGCAGAGGAAGGCAGATTCTTTGACTGAAAATTTGCCACTCTTTCCATGATGTCATTAACCCAGTCAATGAATCTTCCATTTGGCCATGGCAAAGTTAAGCTACAAAAATTTTATGATCATGAAACATTCTTTCTTGGGCTTAAAAAAAATCACAGTAATTTAAAGAAACCATGAGCAGTCAATCAGAACTCAGTAAACAACTTTTCTTCCCGAGTCAGCCAGCCCATCAGATCACAGAATTTAGACCTAGAAGGGTCTTGAGAGATCATCTAGCTTCAATTTCTCGTTTTACAGTTGAGAAAATGGAGACTCAAAGAAATTAAGTCAATTGCCCAAGGTCATGCAAGCAGAAAGTGACAGAGTTAGGGTTCAAATCCAGTGACTCAAACTCCAAATCCTGTGCCCTTCCTACATTGTAGGACCATTGATATTAACAGAATTGCCACTATCAAGACCAGGATATAAGAGAACCTGCTAACCAACTCTTTCACTGCTAGGGATAAAGTTCGATTTTTGATCATCCGTTTTCTTGTCTATCAAAATGGAGATAAGAACACTAGCAAAATTCATGAGGATTTTAAGATAGATTAAACATTTTTTGTCAAAACAAAACGTCATCACTTATAGAAGGAGGAGGTTGACATAGTAATCAGGATCTTGGGCTTCTTGGGGTTTTATTGATTAGTTAGTTGTTTATTTTGTTGACCACATCTTGTTCTTCCCATGTGCTTTGTTTCTTACCAAGCTCTTCTCTACTTCAAAATCTCACCATGTTCTGTTTCACAGGTTCATCACAGCCACACAAAGACTACAGATCAGAACCCATTGGAATGTCTCCTTTTCTCTGATGTTGGAATCCATTCTATGGGCCGACTCTAGACTTGAAGTTATAAGGCATTGCCTGAGTTGGGGTCTTGGCCCAGCCACTAGATAACCTTGAGCAAGTTACTGAAAGTATGTTTAGAAAAGGAAGAATGATGATAAAAGGTGCTAATAAGAGTTGACATTTAGAAGGCCCTTCAAGTACTGTGAAGTGCTTTACAGTAAGTTATCTCATTTGACCCCAACGACCTTGGAAGATGGGTACTAGTTGAGGAAGAAGTGTGGTCCAGTGAGTCAGCAGTAATTCACTAATACCTACTATATACCAAGACCTGTGCTAAGCACTAGGGACGCAGAGGAAGGCAATAGGAGTCCCTGCCCTCAAGGAGTGCAAAATTTAATGGGAGAAACAAGATGCAAATAACTAGGTGCCCACAAGGTCTGTGCAAAATATATAGAAGGGAATCTTGAAGGGAAGGCACTAGCAGCTGCAGAATATTAGATGGATGAACATTAGGAATTCCAAAAGATGGCAGGGAAAAGGGAAAACATTCCAGACATGGGGTGCTGCCAGTGCAACATAGCATTTCTATAGCATGTCAAGGTTTGCAAAGCACTTTACAAGTATTCTTTCATTTTATGCTCACAACAACCCTGGGAAGTAAGTGCAGTCATTATCCCCATTTTACAGATGAGGAACACTGAGGTAAAGTGGCTTATCTAGAATCAAGCATATAACAAACATCTAAAGCCACATTTGAACTCAGCACTCTACTCAGTGAGTCACCTAGCTGCTTCATTGAAAGGGCATAGGAGGGACAGATGTGTGAGGAATCAGGAAGGCCAGTGAAGCTCTGTCATTAAGTCCAAGCAAGGCAGTGAAGTATAGGAAGAGAAAGGAAGGAAGAGGCCATGTTGTGGAGGGCTTTAAAAATCAAACCGAAGATTCTGTTTGAATCTGGAGGTTACAGGGATATAGTGCTGAATGTGGAGTAAAGGAAGATCCAGACTCAAATTCTGTCTCCTTTACTTAACTCTCTGACCCTAAGCAAAGTCCCTATAAAATCACTTTAAATCTTCCTTTTCCCTATCTATAAAACAAAAGAAATAATACACATAGGTCTCTTCCTCGTAGGGCTATTGTGAGGACCCATTGAGATAATGTACATAAACGTGCTCTATAAATGTCAGCTATTATTATATCATATTATACTTTAAGTATTTGAAAAGCTGTCCTGTGAAAGAGGGCTTATACTCATTTCTGCTTGGACCAGAAGAAGGACCTAGAAAGACTGGCTCGAAAGAGGTGAGCTGCCTCAGGAAGCAATGGATTCACCCTCACCAGGGCTCTTCAAGCAAAGACTGGGTGACCATATGTTGGAGATGTTGTACTAGAGATTCTAGGTCACGTAGGGGCTGTGCCAGATGGCTTCTGAAGCTCCTATTCACTCAGAGATCCTGAGGTTTATATAGGGGTTTCTGCACTATAGTCTTCTGAGGCAGGCAGGCAAGTTTTGCTACCCTCATTTTGTAGATGAGGAAACTGAGGGTCAGAGAATACAATGGCCATCCCATAGTCGAACAGTTTATTATATGCTATAGCTGAAATCTGGTCATCTGGCTCTTCTGTCTCTAACACACTAAAGCATTTTTACAGCCCACTTCTTCTGTTTAGTGCCTGTTGTTTAGAGATCAAATGCAGTCATTTATATAAAGTGATTTGTTACACATCTATTAATATTTCTTTGGTAATGAAAACAAATTGGATGAGATCAAAGACCAACATTTAGCCTCAGAGTGATTTCCACTAAAGAACGTTCCAGGGGCAGCTAGGTGGTGCAGTGAATAGAGCACCAGCCCTGGAGTCAGGAGGACATGAGTTCAAATGTGACCTCAGACACTTAACACTTACTAGCCATGTGATCTTGGGGAAGTCACTGAACCCCAAACACCCTGCCTTCCCCCCTCCAAAAAGCAAAAAAACCAAAAAATATGTAATTAAATTTAAAATCAAAAGAACATTCCAGTGCACGGTGGTGGTGGTGGTGGCAACATTTAATAGCTCTAGAGGATATGTTCTATGGGTGGAAATCAAGCACAACTCCTAATAGAAAAGAGAAACTTAACTTTCCTAAAGAATCAGCCTTCTCCAAAGGAAGGCTTTGGGAAGCACTCTACCCTACAGTCCTCCAATCAGAGAGGAAAATTCAGTCTGAGTTCTCTTAAGAAAGCTTTGGGAGGAGTCATACAGCTTGTAAATGTCTGTGGCTGGATTTGAACTCAAGTCTCTCTGACTTTAGGCCCAGTACTCTACTTACATTGTTGCCTACCTGCCTTTTAGGACTGGGAATAAAACACCCTTGAAAATTGGAATGCCATACTTTGCCAATTTCTTGTTAGCTGAGAATCTCTGAGGTCTGGCATAATTTTAGGTGTCCATCATTATTGACTAAAAGTATTTAAGTATATGTATATGTAGGTTCTCCCAGTATATACCTGTTCTCCCCTTTAGAAGCTTATGCTAGTAAACCTCTAAATGTTGTAGGGCAATCCTCCTGGGCTCCTCTATCACAAAGAGTGGTCACACAAATAAAATTGGCTCAAAGGTTTGGGCATAGAACTCTTCTCTGCAGTGACTAAAAATACCACATAATGTATTCAGTTTCTTTTTGTCATAATCGAAGTGAAGCAGACCTGGAAGGGAACTTTTGGGATCATCCAGTCCAGTTCTCTTATTTGTCAAGTGAGGAAACTGACACCCAGAGATATTTATAAGTAAGGTCACACAGTAAGACTCCTGAATCCAGTTCAGAGCTCTTTCCACCAAGTCAGTCTGCCTCTTTATGTCAGTGTAATTCAAGCTGTCCTGAGATCTTTGGGGAAAGCCCAGATAGTCCTTCCTAGTTCTGACTTGGTAAGGGAAGAGAAATCTAGACAGAAGTTCCATTTTTACAGAGCAGTTCTCTCACCAGGCACATACCACCCTCCTGGATGGGCCAATTTATCCTGACTACAAGTGTGTGATAGTTAATTTACCTCTTCTTTTCAACCAAGAGTGTGCTGTCAGGTTCTATTCTGGCTGGAGGGAAATCTGACACCTTCATTGTGACTCTAGTCTCCTTCTAGGAAACTGCTGGATTGGTGTCAGTGTTTCTTGTCTTTGACAATGCATTCTAGAGCTTCAAGCTTGAAGAAGCAAAGATTCTTAGGGATCTCTGCAGCCTAGAATTCCTCTTCTAATCAAGGTCCCATTTAGTTTAACAATGCTCTGCCAAGATAAGGACATGACAAAAAATGGCTTTGTCTCTTATGTCACAATCAAGGAAAGAGGAGAGTGCCCCCCCCAGGGAGCTAGTGACCTCTAAGTCACTTGCTTGTATTGGGCCCCCATCAGAAGTGGCTAGAATCTGTTGCTAGGTGACAGTTTTTCATCGCTCTCTGAAACAACACAAAAGGCTCGATTAAGTTAGTCATGCATTTCTGGACAATCTTGGGTTATGCTTTCCATCAGCATTGTCATTGTCATCACAGTCACTATAATAGCTGACATTTAGAGGACTGTATATACATTATCTCATCTGAGTTTCACAACAACTCCGTGAGCTAAGTGCTACATGCATTGTTTTCTCTATTTTAACAGATGAGGAAACTGAACCTCAGGGAGGTCTTGCTCAGAATCCCACAGCTAGTATTTGAGATGGGATTCACACTAAGGTGTTTGTGACTCCCAAACTCGTATTAATTCCACGTGAGTGAGTGAGAGTGCTATGGCTTTCCATACAACCCTAAGAACACTGGGTCTCACTTTGGCGAGATGTCCCCCAGTAGGCAGCACAGCGGGCCAGGCTTGTTCTTCCATTATTTGCTAGTTATCACCGTAACCATGGTTTCAGATCAGTCTCAAAGTGAGGGAGAGCATTCATCTTAATGTCCAAAGCAGTAGCTATTTACAATATGGGTAAATCAACTTCTTCCCCCAAATACTCTTGGGTAATCATTTTAGAATGGTGGCAGGAAGATGTCCAGGACCCATTTCAGAAGATTAGCAAAACTGGCCAGCAGTCAAGAGCTCTTGGTGAAAAACATATAGGAGAGAGGAAAAGGAAAAGAAAAACATGTCATCTCTTACACCTCCCCTGAAAAGTTTTCAAATGTCCAGGTATATACTCCAGTCTGTATTTTCCCCATCTCATTTATTAAAAATGCTTCCCCTGTCTATCTCTTGTCTCAGTTGCATTCCATTCAGATTGAAGTGAATTCCATTCAGACCAGCCTATTAACCCTCATGACCATCCAAAAATACTTTTAATTTCTTGTCTGTATTCCCCCATTAGAATGTAAGGAGAGGGAAAATTTTAAAGTCACAGGGGGGTGGAAAGATAATATCAATTCCTTCTAACATTATATGTCTTGAGGGTGTGAGAGAAGGAATCTCGGAGTGGATACACCAAAAGATGTGACATTTTCAAAAGAAAGGTTGGTTTCACTGAGCACTAAAAGATGGAAAGAATATGAGAAGAAGAGAAATCTGGGACAATCACAGCAGAGGAGGATTCCACAGGGCATAATGTAGCAGTTCTCAACCTGTAGATTGTGTTCAATTTGTAACAATGAAAATACATCCTGCATATCAAATATTTACATTACGATTCATAACAGTAGCAAAATTACAGTTATGAAGTAGAAATGAAAATAATTTTATGGTTGGGGGGGTCACCACAACATGAGGAACTGTATTAAAGGGTCGTGGCATTAGGAAGGTTGAGAACCACTGACATAGTGGAAAGGTAGGGCAGGTGAGTAGTGTTAGAGATGAATCTGAATTTATCATGGAAATGAGGTGGTGAGGAGGTAGGTAGTGTTCTCCTTCCATCACTGACCCACCTTCTAGTTGCTCATTACTGATGCTAAATGTTGCAATATGATACGTCAAGATAATATGAGGAATAGTATGACAACAATCTTTTGTGCATACCCTCTGGATGAATACCACTACAAGAAGACTGTGCTGGTTATGCCCAAATGTTAGCACCTGGGACAAAGCCCTTACCACTCCCTTACAAGTTCTAGCACAGCATTGGTCTCCCAGAGTGTAAAGCGATGGGGGTGGAGGATAAGAGAACCCCTCTTTCCTTAGCAGAATAGTATAAAGAATGAAATATTGCTCGAAAGAAGTAGAGCTGTATATAAAAAAACAATGATGAAGATGTATCTAAAGAGCAAAAGGAGATTGTTACTCTATATCAGGAAGTTGTAGGAGGGAAGAATGCAACATAGAAAAAGAGAAGAAAAAATAGTAAGTACTTGGAGCTGTGTAATAGGTATAAGTCTTTCCTTAGAATGGATGGAGCCAGAACTCTCTGAGGATGGTGCCACTTCTTAATTTCCAAGGAACAATACTGTTGGACCACCCGTGAATTAGTCAGTATCTAGTAAGCACTAAAAATACTAAACCTTGTTATCTGTCAATTGAACCAAACCAGCCTCTAACTTGTGGATGACTGGAGCCAAACAGAGAAGGCTAGAGCCAGGAGAGCCAGGAAAGCCAGGAATCAGACAAAAGGCAATGGCAAATAAGAAAAATAATATACATGTATTTATTAGTTTTGTATCTATGCACATCTCTGTACAGTGATACTGCATATATATACATACACAACGTAAAGACCAGGTATTCAGTAAGGATCAGAGTAAAAAGAGTCAATTACTGGTAGTTGGTGACTTTCTGTCATCAAAGTGATCCACTGACCTGATATGGACAATAAGAAGTCTGTCATCTTCTACAGGCACCTATCTAAGATGTGACAGAGATCTTTGAGAAACCTGTTGAACCTGACAGCTACTACTCATCCTTGCTGGTTCATGTGAGGGCAACTAACACTACCTAAAAAACCCTAGTAAGCACTGTGAGGGATTATGGAGTCCTCAGCAAGAAAATAAAGACCTTAAGAGCACAGCTGGAATTTTTCCATTATTGCTACCAACTAAAGTAGGGACTGCAAAAGGGAGAACTAGCTTTGGAAAGTGGGGTTAAAGAGATGGAATCTGAAAATGTGATGTGAATTTCTAGAAAACAGTGTAAGAAATCTTGACTGGGGATGAAGTGCATACAATGAGGGCAGGTAAAAGACATATTGTCTGGAAATTTGTAAATCTGAGCAAGAGGGCTTTATATCTGAAACAGGAGAGGAAAAACTAGCCATGTATAATCTGCCACAACAGACACTGAAGAGGTACTATATGGGGAAGAAGTAATCAGTAGAGAGAACAAATAATTCTCTTTTTGTAATCATGGCTTTCAGAGAGTCTAATATTTGTTAAATTAACTCTCTTCGATTTATTTTCCAGTGAGGTATTTCACATTTTCTTCATTTTTTTTCATTCTTTTGATTCTGTTTTAGTTTGTCTTGATGTCTCATAAAGTCATTAGCTTATACTTTGTCTGATTCTAATTTTTAAGAAACTATTTTCTCCAATGAACTTTTGAACCTCTTTTTCCATCTGGAAAATCCTACTTTTTAAGAAGTTCTTTTCTTCAGTGAATTTTTGTTGACCAACACTTCTTTTTAATGAGATCTCTTCAGTGGATTTTTAAGTCTCTTTTGCCATTTGGCCTGTTCTGTTTTTTGGTATTTCTGTATTTTGAAGTGTTATTTTCTTCAGCATTTTTTGTACCTCCTTTACCAAGCTTTTGATTCTTTCCTTCCTTATTTTCTTGCATCACTCTCATTTCTTTCCCAAATTTTTGCTCTACTTCTCTAATATGATTTTGAAAAATAATTTTTGAGTTCTCCCAGGGCCTAAGACCAATTCACAATTTTCTCTGAGTCTTTCTTTGGATGTAGCAGTTTTGACTTTGTGGTCTTCTGCATTTGTATTTTGATATTCCCTGTACCCATGGTAATTTTCTATGGTCAGGTTCCTTTTTTTAGTTATTATTGTTCTATCATTTTTCTTCTTGACTTTTAACTTGACATTAAAGTTGGGCTCTGCTCCTGGAAGGGACACTATTCTAAGCTTTAGGGTTTTTTGATGCTGTTTTCAGAGCTACTTCGGGAGGTCTGTAAGTTTTCAGTTCTTCCAAGATGGAATGATCTAAGAAGAGGTATGGTCCCTGTTCTCCTGGGCTGTGCTCTTATCTGTGAGTGACCATAAGCATACTCTTCTACCCAGAAACTGTGACCAATGTTTTGGCTCCTGCTAGTACTCCTCCTCACCTGGGACTGCAACCAGGACTCACATACAAGCAATGTAAAAAGAGTCCTGCTCCCAGGGCCAGCAAATGGTCCTCTGTAATATCCTTCTGACTAGCTGTCTGATCCCTTTACCATCTGTGGGCTGAGCTACAACCACCACCAATACAGTCACAAGTGACTCAACAACAAAAATAAATTTTTAAAAGACATGTATAGATGATGGAAACAGGAGTAGGTAAAGGAGGATGAATAGAAAAGAAAGATTGTAAGAACTGAGTCTTGGCACTGAAGTTCAGGATAAACCAAAGCTGGCAATTAATACTATGGACAACAAAAAGTATTGTGTTAAATATGTAGGTGGAGGCAAGAAAAAGATTAAAAAGGATAGAATTACTATGAATAGATGAGATGATGATAATGGATAATGAAAGGAAGGAAGAACTGTTCATCTCTTCTTTTGCTTCTATTTTCAAGACTAAAGAGAATGATCTTCAAATTGGGAAGGTTATACAAAAATAGTTAATGGGAAGTTGAAACCCAAGATCACCGATGGTAACTGAATTTTTAGGTGCTCTCACTGAATTTTAATTACCAGACCCAGACAAACTCTATTGTAGGGTCCTGTGTGAATAAGCAACTGTGAATGCTAAGCTACTGTCAGTAATCTTTGAAGAGCTTTGGACAATGGGAAAGGTGTTGAATAACTAGTGAATGGCAAGTGTCCCAATCTTTAAAAAGGCAGGATTCAATCTATGTTTAATGGGCCAGTGAGTTTGACTGATTCCAAAATATGTTTAGAATACATCAACAAAGGTGTGGTGTGTGAGGATTTAATCAGGAAGTGCTGTTCAGTAAAAGATAGTATAGCTTCATAAAAAATACATCATGTTACATGATCCTCATTTTCTTTTCTTCTTTTCTAGACTGTGGGGCAGCTAGGTTATGCAGTGGATAGAGTACTAGACCTGAATTCAGGAAGACATGAGGTTAAAGCCAGGCTCAGATGCTAGCTTTGTGACCCTGGGCAAGTCACTTAACCCTGTTTGCCTCAGTTTCCTCATTTGTAAAATGAGTTAGAGAATGAAACGGTAAACCATTCCAGTATCTCTGTCAAGAAAACAAATGGGATCACAAAGAGTCAAACGAGACTGAAAAGACTGAACAACAAGACTAGATTTATAGATCTAGTATACCTGAATTCCAGCAAAGTATTTGAAAAAAAATCTTTCATTTTATCCTTGGGGACAAGATAGAATATGTGAACCATGAACATTTAGGTGGATTGTTAATTATTTGACTAAGCCCAATGGACAGTAAGTAATTAGTAAATTGATGTCAACCTAGAAAAAGTCATTCATGCAATCTTCCAGGTACTTGTCCTTGTCCCTATTTTGTTGAAAATTTTTATCAGAGACTTAGATGATAGCACAGATTGTCAGCCAGCTAGCATTTATTAAGCACCTACTATTTGTCAGGCACTTTGCTAAGCATCCATATTAAATTTACTGATGAAAACACAAAGCTAGGAAGGATAACTCACATATTAGATGCTGAAGTTAAGATCCAAAAAGATTTGGAAAATTCTAGAATAATTTGCTGATAATGTGGCATTTAATAAGCAGTAATTCAGAGGTCTGGGTCTGTATTTAAGAAGTCAATGGCACAAGTAAAGGATGGAAAAGGCAAGGCTATAAAAATGTGTTGGGTTTATTTTAATGGGAAAAGGTCACAGAGTGTTAGTAGAACGCAAACTCAAAATAAATTGTGTGATAGGGTAGCCGAAAGAGCTAATGCCATCTTAGGCTTCATTAAGTGAAATACAAGACTAGGGAACTGATAGCCCTGCTATACTGTGACCAGGTTAGACCATTTCTGCAGTATTGTCCTTATTAGCTTTCTGACCCTCAGTAAGACAAATAAACACAGCACACAGGAGGGCTGCTAGCACAGATTCATTTTTGATCTGGTCAGACAGGAAAGACACTAAGAAGGGGTTAATAATCCTACTTTATTCTAGTTTAGTTTTTCAGTAGAGGATTGCTGATAATGGAAGGACAAACTCCTACAGCATTCCCTAATCACCCTTCTGGCAGGGACCAATGAGAAGGGGAGGGGGGCAACTACGCTTATGTCTCCATGGGGTCAGTCGGGACAGGCACTACTTGTGCATTCATTCCCTAAATCCCCTCAAGCCTCAACAGGGGTCAGTTGTGGCAAACATAGATTCTCCTCCTGCCCCAGCCTAGATGGGGGCCAATCAAGGCATGCACAGCTTCTATGCACTCAACCCTAAGGTTCCCCCTAAGCTCCAATGGGGGTCAGTTAAAGCACACACACCATTTGTGCATTCAAACCTAAGGTTCCCCATTCACTGCCCACTGCCCACCTATTTTATGAGGCAACAGACAAAGAGGGTATATTGCCAGCAGTAGCCTCACAAGCTTACATCACCCCATCCCTGGATTTCACTGTATCCACAGTCACAGCGGATGTTCATATTATTTAGCATTATATAATATTCCACAAGTGTGGCAGAGATGTTTGGAACCATAACTGTGGGAACTCATATCTAATACCTGGGAACAAAAGATTGTTATGGTTATGGATTCTGGGCAACTGAACTCTAAGAAACAATAACAAAAATTCACTTTACACACTAAAATCCACCTTACTTAAACTGTCATCTCCATGAGACCCCAGGATGTACCAAAGGGGAAATGGGATCTTAACTGAGAACTTCATCTAACCACCATAGCTTCCACATAGATTGTAGGAGAAGCAAACTTGCTACATTGAATATCGAGTCCTGCCCCTGTGTGTCAGTCATTTAATATATGTTAAACCCTACCTTGTGAAGCAGACTTTACTCTTTCCTCATTTCTCCTCAAATATTATTCATAGCAAACTGACAGTGATTCCTTGAGGCTTCGCTGTTGTTTATTGAAATTTGAATAGCTTTGGACACACCCAGTTTGTTGCCAGAGTGTTCCTGCATTTTAGTCTGGGTTCATCTGAAGTTCAAATGCCTCATCCTAGTTGATTCAACAACTGGGGAGGGTTAGATCTGGATATTGACCTGCTTCCTCTTTCAAGGGTCCAAGTTTCGTGCATGTGGAGTCTATGGAGTCTATGGGGTGTTCAGGAAGACTAGCACCTCTGTGAGAGCTTGCTGAACCCTTTTCAGGGCTGTTCATCCACCTTTGGTATCCACTTGATTCACCTAGCTCTCACCTGTGGCTCCAAAACTTACAGCATGGGCAACAGCCACATCCCTGGTAACCCATCTTGGCAAATGGGTATCCAGGTGGAAGGAAGGTAACTGACTGGCCTCAAACCCATTAGTGAGTTAGCTCAATGACTACCTGAGGCATGCAGAAACTCCCCCAAGTGAGAGAGGAGGATGAGAACAATTTGTTCCAAACATCACGAAGGGGGTAGAAACAGGTGGGGTGGAGTGCTTAGTTTGGTCAGACATCAAAGACACCAAGGTCAACCACCGCATCCCAGGCCATCGCCTGTCATCTTGACTTCCCTCTTGCCACTAGATTTCTATGATTCAGGGAGAGAGAGGGGCTGACAACTTTGTGTAACTCTGCCTCATTTAAATTTAATTCATGCAGGAGTCAAAACATCTCCCTGTGACGTCATTGGTCCTCTTCAAAAATGAAGGACAAACAAGAGTATGTGGAGTAAATTGTTTTTCTTTGTTCTTCCTTATTTGGAGATCTAAGATTCTTAATTTCTCTGTAAAGAAAGACTTTCCTTTTTCCCTTGTATGGTGAAGAAGAGTCGGCAGCTCAGCACATCATTCTGAGACGCTGCTGATCAGCATGTCATTTTTAAACACAAGACTCTTTGTTGGCTTTAGTGCATAATTAGCCAGATTAATACACATTGCAGATACACTTCCCTTCCCTCTTTGCAGAAGTGGAGAACTATGAGTGCTCAATATTATATATGCTGTTGGACATGATTGATGTGTTGCTATGTTTTGCTAAATTCTTTTTCTCTCTCACTTTAAATATCTTTGTTACAAGGAATGGGGGAGAAGAGAAGGAAAGGAATAAACATTTATATAGCACTTGCTATGGCAGGGCAGACACTGTGCTAAATGCTTTACAAGTATTATCTCTTTTGAGCTTCACAACACCCCTTTGAAGATAAATGCTGCCATTATCCACATTTTACAGTGGTTAAGTGACTTGACCAGGGTCACACAGCTAGTTAATGTCTGAAGCTAGCCTCAAAATAGAATCTTTAGGATTCTGGGTTAAACACTCTAAATGGCTTATTGGATAGGAGAGGGAAGTGGAATTTATTCAGAAATAATGGTGGTTAAAAAAGAAGAAAGAATGGGGATACAGAAAATAAAAATGTCAACGAAATTCCATCAAAACACATATTGAATTCAAAGCCCCTTCTTTTCCACCTCTTGGTTTCTACAGTAACGTTCAGTTCTTGGTGCCACATTTAAAAAACAGCTTTGACAAAATGGAATAGAAGAGAGGAGGGATGGTGAGAGGATCAGATAAGAATCCACTGAAGGAACTGAGGATGTGTAGCCAGAGAAGAGAACACCTGGGAGAAGCAGGGAGGAAAGGGATCATGGTTTCTACCTTCAATAATTTAAATGGCTATCACATGGAAGCAGGATCAAGTCTGATTTTGGTCCCAGAGGGCAGAACTAGACATGCTTATTTAGTCCAATCCATGAAACCACAGTAGAATTTTAGCTACTTGAGATCAAAGATCAGAAACTGGTTGGCTTTTTTTTCATGTTGTGTTTTGTCTTTTTTGAATTATTGTTACTGAACTTTATAACAATTAAAGCTGTCCAAAAGAATCATGGGCTACCTCAGCCAGAAGATAATGGGTTACTTCTTCATTGCTAGAGATTTTCGAGCAGAGGCTGGATATCAAGGATGTCGGTTCAATTATCATCTCTATGTAAATGGTTCACAAATCTAAATGCCTAGCCCTGGTCTCTCTTTGGCTTCAGTCCTGCCTCTTGGACTTCTTGAACTGGATGTCCCATAGGAATCTCAAATTCAACATGTCCAAAACAAGACTCTTTTTCTTGTCCTCCCCTGAAACCCTCCCTTCTTCCTCATATCACTTACTTTGAGCACACTACCATCCTCCACCTTGTTCTCACTCATGCCACATAATCAGCTTCTTTCCTAATATTATCATCACGGCTTTTACAATGTCTTTCAGATACAGTCCCTTCTCTCCTCTCCCACAGTCACCACTTTTGTTTAGTCTCTCATCACCTAGCTCTTATACTACTGTAATAGCCTTCTAATTGTTCTCCTTGCCTGAAGTCTCTCCCACTCTAATGAATCCTCCATTCAGCTGTCAGTGATTTTCCTTAAGTGTAGGTCTGGCTCTGTCACTCTCTCTTATTCAAAATCCAGTAGCTCCCTGTTACCTCCAGGATTAAATATTAAGCCTTCAGTTTGACATCTAAAGTTTTTGATGACCTGATCCCTTCCTATATTTCCAATCTTCCTACAATTTATTCTTCTCCACACACCATCTAATACAACCATTCTGGCCTATTTGCAATTCTTCAAATATAACATTCCATCTGCCACCTGTCTTTATAGGGGCTGCCCCAAGTCCTTGAATG
>CM053595.1:196363517-196380697 GCA_028646575.1 Pseudocheirus occidentalis | reverse complement strand
AGACCAAATCCTGATAACATACAACCAGGGTTCACAAGTAGACCTCTAGTCAAACAAAGAGGAGAAGGATTGGAGGAACTGTTGATACTTCAACATTGCTGTTTAAAGAAAGGAAAAATATATGCACCAACACAAATACATACACACAGCTAGATATGGAAATACATTTCATTCAGTGGGGAAATAGGAAGGAAAGGGGGGAAAGCGGGATGGAAAATTTAGAAGGAAAGTAGATTATAGGATGAATTAGATTTAAGTAAAACAAACTCTAAGTAAAAATATGCAAAAATATTTATAGCTCTTTTGAGGAGCAACAAATGGGAATCTCAGGTGGTGCCAGCTAGTTCAACCTAATTTTTTTTCATTTATTTGAAGTAACATCATGCTGTTATCTGATAGCCAAGAGAGTGGAAAAATATTACTGTGACGTCTTTACCTTTAATTCAGTTGACTAGCCCACATTTTGAGCCTTGGTAGAAGCTCTTTAGATGCAGAACAAAGAGGGTATATCATGGAGATGTAACTTGAGTGAGATCTTGAAACATTGGAGACATTTAGATAGACAAAGCTGTGAGGGAAGATTATTCCACATCAACAGAACAGTGTGAGAAAAACAAAAAAATGTGAGAAAGTGTTGGATATATTTAGGGAACATAAATTATTCTCTTATTGAGTAGGAAGCTCAGATTAAGAGAAGAAGAATGAACCAAATAATAACAATATTTATTTGGAGGAAAAATAGATCTAGAATCACAAAGGGGAAAAAAAATTTTTAAGTAGTAATGGCAGGGATGGGCGGGGGGAATAGAATTTCCAATCACTGACATTATTTAGTACTGGTTTAAATAATATAAGAGTAGATCAGTGGAACAGACTAGAACATTAAGAATGACTGAACTCAATAGCCCAATGTTTGTTAACTATGAGAATATAAATTACTTGAGGGAAGGACTCCTTATTTTACAAGAACTTGAAGGAGAATTGGTAAGAAAGTAGGTTTTTACTATCAGCTTGCACCATAAAAAAATGATCTCAAAATGGGTATTATAACTAAATATTACAAATCAAATCATAGGGAAAAAAATTAAAAGAGAACCAGATTAGATAACTTTCATCAATAAGGCTACAGAAACAGTTTTAAACCGAACAATGGATAGAGATTATCTTCAAAGATAAACTAGATCATTTGAATTACATGTAATCAAAAAGATTTCATAGTAACAAAATTAATGCAACCAGGATAAGAAGGGAAACTGTTGACTGGGGGAAGGGGGAATCTTTGTATCAAATGTCTCTAATATTAGTCAAGTCTAAAGCAGAAAATAAAATGAGGTCGAACTAGATGGTACCCCCTTAGATTTCCATTCTTTACCTCTCAAAAAAGCTATAAATAGGCAATTTACAGAAACCAGAAGCCATTAAAAAATGGTCAAAAGGTATGAATAAATAGTTCTAAAAATAATAGCAAACTATTGACAACCATATAAATTTTACTCCAAATTGTTACTAAGAGAAATGCAAATCAAACTCTGAAAGTTCATTTTACACATGAGAAATTGATAGAGATGATAAAAAATGGCTGTCATCAGTGTATGACTGGCTGTGAAAAGATATAGCAGTAATTAATTTAGCAGGTACTTAACCCTTAGTAACTAAGGGCTAATTACTTCTGTGAAAGAAACAGAGGGTGTGAACTCTGTCTCCTGTTGCTGACATGGCAGGAAGGGGTTGGCTGCGACAGGAAGCCAATGTGTGTGTGTGCATGTGCATGTATGTGTGTGTGCATGTGTGTGTATGTGTGTGTGTGTGTGTGTGTGTGTGTGTGTGTGTAAGAAGAATTCCAGGGACAGAGAATCAAAATCAAGAATTTTCCTCCTGGTGGAGGGAGCAGAATTTTTACAGCATCTGGAAACTGGGCTGCTGGACTGAGAACTGAGTTGGAGTTTTTTATGAGACCAGAATCTGGTGAAGGCTGAAGTTGCCTGGAAGGCCTAAGTGGCTGCTGCCATCTGGAAGGCTAAGAGGGCTACCTGGAAAGCTAAGATTTCCTCTGGGTCCTAGGGCCAGCTGAACTGCTGGAGGTGACTGTTTAGGAGATTCAGGTAGGAGCTGGGACCATCTGAGAGATTACCCCAAGTCAAGATGAAGAAAAGGCTTCTGCTCGCATATAGAATGCCTGATGAAATTGAAGTTTACTAGGCACCAAGGGGTGGAGGGTTTGTGTAATTTTCTAATGACTATACTTAGTGATTAATGATTTTTAGTAATTGTGAATTTAGATAAGTGACTGATTAAGTTAATCTATAATTGCCCCATGAGTGGAAGATTGATTATTGTATTGTGAAATGATAGAATGATTAAGTAAGGAGGGTTTCCCCCTTAAGGAAACCAGATGATTATTCTTTTGTTCTTTGTTCTAAATACTATGGCCACAATAGTGAAAACTATTTGGTCATTCTAATGTTAAGCTGTCATGAACACTATATTGTGATTTTCTGTGGTAAGATATAATGCTGTGAATATTATACTGTACCTTGATTTTCTGAGAAAGTTTGCCTTGATTTGTTATGGAATAAATGAAGTGTTCCCTATACTGTATAAGCAGAACATTAAAAGCTGTTCAGAGTAGCATTCTTTTGGGAAGTTGCTTGTGTATGGCATTACAAAAGACAAGCACAATAATTTGATATTGATGGAACTGTGGATTCCTCCAAAGTAATTTAGAACTGTGCTAAGAAACTGACTAAAATGTTCATACTTTTTGACTAGATATCCAACTATTAGGTCTATATCCCCAAAGATTATGAAGAAAAAAAGAAAGATCTCATTACATCAAGATATTCATAGCAGCATTATCTGTGGTTGTAAAGATCTGGAAACACAGTAGATGGCCATCAGTGAGGATGACTAAATAAATTGTGGCAAATTAATAAAATGGACTATCAAAAGAAATTTTTTGAAGGAATGAGTGGATGGAGAGATAGATAAATGGATAGATGAATGAATGGATGTCTCCATTAACCATAAAAAATAATAATATGAAGAACACCATAAGAAATAAGAAGAAGAAGAATCTTGGAAAGATTTACATGCAAAACAAAATAAGCAGATCCAGAAAATCAATTTTCACAATCTAAGTGGAAAGGAAAAAAATAACTGAATAGTATGTAATGACTCAGCATATTGCCAAAAAAGGATTTGAAAAATGTTTCTCCA
Source organism: Pseudocheirus occidentalis (assembly GCA_028646575.1). Classification (NCBI taxonomy): domain Eukaryota; kingdom Metazoa; phylum Chordata; class Mammalia; order Diprotodontia; family Pseudocheiridae; genus Pseudocheirus; species Pseudocheirus occidentalis. The sequence goes on along the minus strand of CM053595.1, from coordinate 196,377,481 downwards.
TCCTTTTTTTGCAGGGATCAGTCAGCTAGCATTTATTGAGCACCTATTTTTCAACAGGCATTGTGCTAAGTGCTGGGGATACAAAGAATGGCAAAAACAAAAATTAAAACTCAGCAACAATAATTTAAAAAAAAACTAGTCCTTGTCTTCAAGGAGCTCATCATCTAATTAGGGCGACAACTTGCAAATGACTATGCACAAGCAAGATATATTCAGGCTAAATTATGGGATAATCTCAGAGGTAAGGAATCATGGAAAGACATTGCATATGAAACACTGAATGCACTCAAATTCAGTTCTGTGAAATGGCTTTTTCCCCCCCTTCAAATTTTATTCTTTTTTACACAGTCCAGTTAGCTATGTAGGGGAGGGATATATTCAGAAACGAAAGTGATGTAAACAGTAAACGTTATCAATAGCATTTGTTTGAAAAGAAAATCTTCACTTTAAACAAACAGACCAACAGTAGGTTTTGAACATTTCACAAAGGTCAGGAGTTACCAACATAGAAGCAATGCTAAGCAAATGAGCTGTCCAACTTGAGAGGGTTAAGAATCATTTCTAATTATCTCATAAAATTATCCAGGGTATAAAACTGAGTGCTGCTCAACTTAAATAGTGTGACGTGAACACATTCTCGAGCCAGTTTTGACTGACATTACTTTACCTAAGGCTATTGTGACCTGCAGTTTCAAGTATCAGCAGAATGGGATAGTGCACCTGAGTTCTAGCACCTACTTGCCATGTGACCTTCTCTAAGGCATCTTTCCTCTAGATCTCAGTTTCTTCTGTAAAACAAAAGAGTGGGAGTATTGAACTAGACTATCTCTAAGGGCCCTTTCAGCTCTGAAATTCTATAATTTTAAGGTTTTTGCCTTTGTTCCTCTAGTATTATTGACCGGCTTCCACCTCACCCCTCACATAGTTCAGGATGACCTTGCCATGGATCTTTAGATTTACTTTTGGAAGGGTTTCAGTCTCTAGCTATTTTTTGTTCAACTATAGGCAAGTCATTTAACTTATCAGGGCCTCAGTTTTCTCATCCATAAAATAGGAAGGGTAATTGACCAGCTTTTATTAAATGCCTACTATGAGCCAGGCAATATGCTGGATCTGGGTATGTGAAGACAAAGACAAAACAATATCTGACTTCAAGGAGCTTTTATCAGGCAATACAACACAATCAACCTTATAGGCTTGTTGTAAGGCTCAAACGGGAAAGTGTATAAAAAGTGCTTTGTAAACTTTAAAGTGACATATAAACATCAGCTGTTATTACTGTTAGTTTTTGAAGTAAAGTTAGGTTTCCTGTTTCACTGGTCCTGCCTTCAAATAGGTGGAGCAGAACACAACACTGTTAGAGGTCTCTGGAAACTATGGGAATAATCAACGTTTATGACTATCTTATGGCCCCTTCCAGTACCTCCCAGTGTCTAATATAGTGGTTTGAAATAATTTGTTCTCAGTATATGTCTTTGAATGGTGATCATTAAGAATGAGTCCAGATTGTGCTCAGATGTCCTGATGTCTTTATGAAATGGAGGAGTAAGTCAGATAAGAAAGATCCAGAGAGTCAGAGAAGAAGATGGAAATTTAGATTGGATGTTGTTATATTAAATATGATTATACATTTGCTTCAGACCAATAATGTTCTCATCCAGATACATTCTGAATAATAAAATCTTGTTCCCCCATTAGAACTGTTGGGTAAGTCATTTTAAAGGGGTCAATACCAATTAGTTGCAACTTAACCGATAAGATCTACTAGCTTTCTATTTTTTAAACAGGAAAGTAAGTTCATATTCATTTAGCACTCTCTGTGTCCCCTATCTTAAAAAACATCCCCAAATCTCCTTAATTTATTATCTCTTTTAGTAATTTTCCATAATGTTTTCCACTTCCTTTTCACTGTTGTTGTGATTCAGTAGGATCTCTTTGTAACCTCATATACCATACTGTCCTGGGGTTTTCTTCACAAAGATACTGGAGTGGTTCCCCATTTCTGTCTCCAAAGGTTTATGGAAAGCTGGTTAAGTGATATAACCAGGGTCACACAAGAGTACATGTCTAAGGTCAAATCTGAACACAGTTCTTCCTGACTCCAGGTCCAGTGTTCTATCTACTGCATCAGCTAGCTGCCTCCCCCCTTTCACCAAACTAACATTATCTAAAGAATAGCTTATATTTGCTAACCCAGTTCCCTCAAAATCCACGTCCTTGATGGCTCACAATCTACAATATCTTTGTTGCTATCATCCTCCTGAAGTAATTCTCTTCCATTTGACCAGTGGCCTCCTTATTGGTAGATCTAGTGCCTTTTTTTGTCATCACCTTCCCTAATGTCTTTGCAATGCATCACCCTCCCCCTTTTGATATTCTCTCTCAACTTAGATGCCATGACAATTCATATTCATGGTTCTCCTCTTACTTTTCTTATGATTCCTATGTCTTTCCTTTCAACACCTTCCTGATCCATAGACATGAGTGTCCCTCAAAGTTCTGTTGCTAGTTTTCTTCTCTCTGTTAGTGATTCCTTGGTTATCAGGATGAATGACCTCTTCACAAATGACACTCAATTCAATTCTTCTGCCTCCAACTTCTTCCCAGAGTTCTAGATCTTAACTTCTCCCAACTACCCTGCCATGTATCGTCATCTGAACGAACCATCAGCACTTTAGATTCAGTATTTTTGAAATTGAATTTCTCTTCCTTTCTCCTCAACTTGACTCTCATTCTAACTATTTGCATTGGTTCTGTAATCATCTATCCAATCAGCCAGGCTAGTAATCTAGGATTCAATATTGATTCATCCCTTTTTCTTGCCTACCACATCCAATCATTTCAAGCCCCATTGATTTTTTCCTGATCAATCTGTCCCTTGCTTTCTACTCCCATTACAACTATCCTAGTTCAGGTTCCCATTTAACTCTTGTCATGGCTGTTGTAAGAGCCTCTTAAATGACGCTTCTGTTTCTATCCCCTTCTCTAATCCATCCTTTACATTGTTTCTTGAGTAAACATGCCAATGCAATTCTGATTATGACACTCAAACCTTCAGTGGCTCACTGTTGCCTAAATAAAATACAAAATCTTGGTCAGAGCATTCAAGGCTCTCCATGATCTGTTTTCAACCTAATTTTCTAGTCTTACTTCATGCTAGTCCCTTTCACACATTTGATATTTTGTCTTTCATGCTTCTCCTCTGCAATCTCACTTTATAACTTCATTTATGTCATCTCTAATGCTCAGAGTGAATTCCTTTTTCTACTCTGCCCATACCCAACTCCATCACCTGAAGTTTCTCTCACTCTTCAGGGCACAATTCATTCACAGGTGCTACCTCTTGATGAAACCCTTCCTCATCCCCCAGCAAAAAGTAAACTCTCCTTCCTTAAATGGCTCATAGTAACTTGCCTCACTCTTTCATCGTCACTAACCTCATTTGACTTTATTTCAGTTGTGTAAATACATCACATTCCACCCCTACCCTGAAGTTAGACTGTAAATTTCTTAAAAACTGAGGCCTCATCATACTATTCTTTGCATTGACAGGACCTTAATGATAGCAAGGACTTAATAAACATTTGTTGTTTGTTATTTACTCATGGCTCTGTTCCCTAACAGCTCCAGTTCCTAAATGTTTAGATTATTTTTGCAGAAGCAAAAACACTAAAGTATGTCACCAAAGTAGGTCATGCTCAGATTACAATACAGCCCAGCAGGACATTAATTTGTTTGACAAGGAGCAAGAACCAATTTGGAATACACACAGCCACAACTTCAGCTAAGCCAAATTAATATACCTTTCACTGCCCTTCAAAGACTATTAGATGTGATTTGGAAATAATTCAGATGAGGCAGGGATCCATAAAGAAGAATTTAAGGTTTCACCAGTCCTTTATGGGAGACATCCATTCATTCATCTATCCATCTATCCACCTTTCCATCCACTCATTCCTTCAGCAATTATTAAGACACTGCTATGAATAAGAACAAATATAATGCTGTAGCAAGAATATCTGGTTGTAGCTTGAAGATAAAACTATGTTTTTTCATATATTCAATAGGCACTCATTCATTTTCAATTATGAACAGAGTATTTTTTTCTCTTGTCTTACCCCAAATCCTTTTATTGTCTGGTCCAGGACTATTGACATTCAGCTCTTTTCTCCAAATGAGAAACATATGTCTAAATTCAGGCATTCCCTCATATAAAGAAACTAAGCACATTTTAAACACACACACACACACACACACACACCAATGCTACACCAACAACAATAATAACAACAACCAGCCCCCAAAAATCCCTACAAGAATTCAGCCAACTGGACTGGAATCAATTAAAGTATCACATAAAATATATTAGACGTCTCAGTGACTCCTTTAGACCTGAAGAGGAAGAGCAGTAATGTCAGATTCCCTCTGTTCTTTTTTTTTTGCTTTTTTTAGGGAAATTGGGGTTAAGGGACTTGCCCACAGTCACATGGCTAGTAAGTGTTAAGTGTCTAAGGCTGGATCCGAACTCTGGATCATTCATCTAACCTAATACCAATGGAAAAATTAAAATGGATACAAAGACTGAGGTGAAGGTATAAACAAGTTCCTTTAATACTTTATTGAATCTGTGAGATCATTGATGTGGGCGTTATTGTCAAATCATAATTTATCAAACATCCAGGGATGGGCAGAATAGAGTAGAAGGGATCAAAGACGAAAAAGCTTGAGCTGTAAAGACACTTTGGCTTCCTCAGAGCATTCCCCACAAAAGCATTCCCCTCTGCCTGCCTAGGAGGATCAATGAACTTGTTGAACACTCTCTATCCAGGAAGGCTTCAAGTCACATATAATAAATAATAATGGTTATAATAATAACAAACATTTATATGGTTTCTACTTTGTGTGAGTCAACCAGAGGTTAGTCAGGTAAGTTAGTTAGACTGACGCAGGTTAGTCAGACTTACCTAGGGTCACATAGCTAGGAAGTGTTCGATCCCAGACACTAGCAGACACAGTCTGGCTCAGTTCTGTCATCTGTAAAATGAAGACGATAATAATAATACCTATAACACCTGCCTCACAGGTTTCTGAGGTGGGGATAAAATGGGATAATATTCCTAAAGCACTTTGCAAACCTTAAAACACTATATAAATGCTTACTATTATGGTAGATTGAAGCAATCGACATTTATCAAGCACCTACTATGGGCCAGGTATTGTACTAAATATTGGGGATACAAAAAGAGGCAAAAGACGGTCTCTGCCCTCAAGAGGCTTAGAGTCTAATAGAGGAGAAGATACACAAACAAACAGATACAGCAAGCTATATACAGGATAAATGGGAAATGATTGACAGAGCAAAGGAAACTAGGAGAATGGGGTTTGGGAAACACTTCTGTAAAAGATAAGGTTTTAGTTTGAAGTTAAAGCAAGCCAGTAAAATCCTTAGGTAGAGTTAAGAAGTGAAAGCATTCTAGGCCTGGGGGAGAGCCAGAGAAAATACCTGAAACTGAGAGAGGGAAGATCTTGATTATGGAACAGCCAGGAAGGACGGCAGTGTCACTGAGTGGAAGAATATGTGACAGGGTGTAAGATGTAAGAAGATGTAAGAAGACTGCAAAAGTAGAAGGGGACTAGGTGATGAAGGACTTTGAATGCCAAACAGAGCATTTTGTATTTGATCCTGGAGGTGACAGGGAGCCACTACAGTCTGAGTTGGAGAGCAACATGGTCAGACCTGTATGTTAAGAAAATCACTGGTGATTTAGGCTGATAGAGAATGGAAGTCTTACAGAGAGGAAGAAGGTACTTGTATAATTAAAACTTAAAAACAGATTAGAGTCTCTTCCTAAAGATCAAAGGGCTGGATTCTTGGAAGAGAAGGAGGAAAAGGGAGAAGAGAAGGAAGAAAAGGAAAAAGAGAAGGAGGAAAAGGAAGAAGAGAAAGAGGAAAAGGAAAAAGAGAAGGAGGAAATTTCTTGTCTTCCCAGTGGCAAAGCAATGATATAGCAGATTCACAGAAAATATGAGACAGAAGTGAAATAATCCAGTTAGGGACAAAGTAAGAAAAGGAAGAGTATTAGGTAATTCCCTTTTCAAGAGTACTGAAACAGCTGTTGGTTGAACTGATAATAATAATAAAGATGTGTTTGGTCTTCTTGTGTCACATATGCAAAACACAACAGAATTTCACAAGATTTATTAAAACAGAAGAAAACTACCCAACCCTAGGTTCCACATAGGCAAAAAGGATGTTTCTACAAGGAACTTAAAATATATTGTCAATAATTCTTAAGTTTTGGGAAAGCAACTGAAGCCCAAAATGGCACAGGTAGCTTTTTCCTCACTTTTTTTTTCCACTAAAGGTAAGACATGCACAAGATAAAAAATTAATTTAGGAAGTGAACATCTGACTAAGAATGTGGTGCCCGAAAATAGGATTTGTACTTCTGAATCACAGCTTACATATAGGGTTGACAGATTCCTGGCCAGAGATGAAGTACACCTAATAAAGCCCAATACAAATGTATTTCCAAGTTGTCTTATAAATCTAATCAAAAAGGATTTAAACTAAAAGGGATGGAGAAAGGAAAGAGATGACTGCCTATTTATATCCCCTGTTACTTTTGCCCAACTATTATCTGCTATGCTTCTAACATCGGGTTCCTGGATTTTCTTGGGGTGAATATACCTTCTTAATATACAATGTGCTTCTTCCCCACCTTACCCCCCTTAGAGACTATTAACCACAGAAAAAGAAGAGCACTAGTTAAAATGCCCAGAACTTCACAGTTCACAGAAAATAAAATCCGCACCCCCCCCAAACAAAAAAGAGAGTCAGTAGTAAAAATTTTTGGCTTCAAGTGTCTATACAAAAATTTCCAAAGTTTAAGTAACAAACAAGAGGGAGGTCCTGACATTTGAGCTCATAAATATCACTAAGAGTTGGTAGGATGAAATGCATAAATGGGCTATGGCTCTGGAGGAATATACTTTATTCAAAAGAAATAGTATAGGCAAAAATGATAAGGGGAAAGCGTGTTGTATACTAAGAAGGTATATTCATCCTGAGAAAATCCAGGAACCAGAAGGTAGAAACATAACAGTGATAAACAGAAGTGATTTTTGTCTTTGGAGTATATTACATACTACCTGGGAAGAAGGAGAAACTAAGTGGTACACTGAATAAAATACTGGGCCTGGAGTAAAAAAAACTCATCTTCCTAAATTCAAATCTGGCCTCAGACACTTACTAGCTGTGTGACCCTGGACAAGTCACCTAACTCAGTTTATTCATCTATAAAATGTCCTAGAGGAAGAAATGGCAGACTCTTCTGGTATCTCTGCCAAGAAAACCCCAAATGGAGTCACAAAAAGTTGGATATGACTGAAACAACTAACCAACAGCAACACCTGGGAATAAAGAGGAAGGACATAAAGAATTTAGGGGAAAAATCACAAGTCTGGCAAGGAAACATGACAGAGAAGTGATGGAGGACTTCAATTAGTCAGACATAAGTTGGAGTTCTCTCTCTCTGCCAAAATCAAAGTATCCAACAAACTGTTGATTTGCCTTAGTGATAATCTCATCCTTCAAATAGTGGAAGAACCAAAAGGGTAAATTCTATTCTAAATCTGATTCTCATTAACAATGGGGAACTGGTTGCTGGAGTGGAAATGATGGGAAACTTGGGGGTGGGTAAGAGAAACAAATCTAGCAACCAACTTAGACTTTAAAAAGAAATGGACTGAAGATGGAAGCAAGGTCAGGTAACATAAGATTTAATAATAATAGCACAGTTCTGTAAAAAGAGAGTCAGCAAAGGCAAAGCTCAGAATGAGTTGAGGTTAGCTAGGACGCTACAGACAATAGAAAAGGATTTCTTAGCTAACTCAAAAGAAAAGAAGGGATAGGATCTTTGCTTGGGGTGAATAGAATGATGATAACTGAGAACAGGCAGGAAGCAAAACTGCTTAGTTCTCATTTTGCTTTCTCTACAAAAAGGAGCTCACTCCACACTGAAATTGCCAAACAAAAAATGACTAACAGATTTGATATCAAAGAAAATAAAGGAAATAGAAAGAGAATATCTAGCTGCCCTTGATGAATCCAAGTCACCTGGCCAGATGAATTTTAAAGTGTTGAAAGAATTGGCAGATGTGGTTGCTAAGCCACTGACAGTGATATCTGAGAGATCATGGAAAATGAGAAAGTAACACAAAATTGGGGAGGCACAAATATTGTTCCAATTTTCAAAAAGGAAAAATAACAGTCGGTGAACTATTGAATAGTAAGCTTGACATCAATTCTTGGGAAACTTCTAGCATGTATATTTAAAGAGATGATTAGCAAACATGAAGAAAGGGAAACAGTAATAACAAAGAACCAGCATGCCTTCATCAAGAACGTGCCATGCCAAAATAATTTCATTTGCATTTTTAAAGGATTACTAAACTGGAAGATGAAGGGAATGAGATAGATAGAGTTTATCTAGATATCAGCAAACATTTTAAGAAAGTATCTCATGTGATTTTGGAGGAGAAGATGGCAAGGTATAAGTTAGACAGTAAATGAATCAGAAACAGTTGAATGGCAGGATTCAAAGAGCAATTGCTCAATGTCTATATGGTAGTGGAGTACTATGAAGATCTGTGCTTGGCTCTGTGCTATTTAACATGTTTGTCATCGAGGGTTTTAAAAAAATATTAGTATCTTTAGATGACACAAAACTAGGAGGAACGGTGTGTGTGTGTGTGTGTGTGTGTGTGTGTGTGTGTGAGATAAAATCAGGATCCAAAGAATCTTGAAAGGCAAAGATCAAGGATCCAAAATGATCATGAAAGGCTAAACCTACTAAGATGAAATTTGATAGACATAAATGTCTACTCTTACCCTATAGTACCAAAAGAAAAATAGCTTCACAAGTATAAAATGAGGGAGGCATGGTTTGATAGCAATTGTTCTGAAAAAGAAATCTGGTGGGGGGGGGGAGGGAGGTGTTTAGTTGACTGCCAATTAAATAAAAGGCAGCAGTGAGATGTGGAAGCCACAAAAATGAATGTTATCTTTGATTACATTAAGAAGAGCAGAGCTTTCAGGAATGGGGTATTTATTGATTGATTGCTAGTTTCACTGTACTCTGCTCTGGTCAGACCTCAGCTGGAGTACTGTGTTAAGTCCTGAGTGCCAGGATTTAAGAAGGAAAAGAGTGTCCAGAGGAAGGTGACCAGGATGGTGAAGATGGTCCATGTTCCATAGGGATCAGTGGGAGAAACAAGAGATTTTTTGCTTGGAGAAAAGAATACTCGGGGGGAACATGATAGCTGTCCTCAAGCATATGAAGACCTTTCATGGGAATAGGGAACAAGACTTTGCTCCAGAGGGCTGAATCAACAACAAAGGGTATAAAGCACAAGGATGCAAATTTAGATTGGGTAAAACTTCTCAACTACTAAAACTTGTCTAAAAGTGGAATGAGCTGCCCAGACAGATGAAGGCTTCCCTTTCCTTGGAGGTCTTCAAGCAGAAGTTGGGTTAGCTATCAGGTATGTTACGGTGGGGATTCCTTTTCTGTATGGGTTGAATTAGGTGACCACTGCCCTCTTTTCTAGCCCCCAAATTCTGTGATTCAGTGATTGGAAAGTTGTGATGTCTGCTGGCAACACCTGCATTTATCTTAAAAGAGATTCCTTCCTTTCACTCAGGAAATGGACACCTGCTGTTAGCCAGTCTGATAGACTTGTCCATGCCTATGTGTTCAGTAAGTGCTAGTGATTCATGTCCTATCTTTTCTATTAGAAATAATTTCAAAAACATGGGAGCTCATGGATATAGGTACTCCTTCCAGTGGTACAGATTACAGCACATCTACACCTACTCATCTTATGTGACTCATATCTTCCTATAAATCCTTCATTGAGGAGCCACCTGATTCTCTAAAAGCCTCTTTTTCTGCAAATACTACTGTAACATTCAAGCTGTGCATTTGCTGTTCCTTTCTCTCAATACATGACCATTTCTCCTCCTTTACTGATCATACATTTTCTGCATTATATCTTTTACCTACTTCTTGGACTCCCAACATTGTTGGCAATGGCACAGGTTATTGACTCCCATCATTGACCTCTTTATCACCTTCAACTTTGATTCTTCAGAGATCATGGTGTTCATCGATTCACGGACATATCATATCACCAGATAAATATATGTATGCATTTGTATATGAGTGAATGGATGAATTAACCAACAAATAAATGAATGCAAATACATTAATTAAGTTCTTACTATATGCCAAGCGTTATGCTAAGTGCCAAATAAATATATAAATGTGAAGACAATACAGGTCCTCAAAGATCTTATATTTTAATAGGAGATGAAAACACATAAAAGAGAAGTGGCAGCTAAGGATAAGCTTCTATAGCTTCAAAATTTACAGGGATTTTGAATAGAGCCATAAGGAAATAGATGGATTTACCCTTTCCAGATATAGGAAGAATAAGATTTCCTTTTTGTGAGGAGCTTCCTTTGCCGATTCTTATCACAACTGTGTTATGACTTAGTAGATAAGTGATAGCTTCCTGCATAGCAAACTGCCAGGGTCTCATACCCATTGAGTGTTAAAAGAAGTATTTAAACTTAAATTTTCCTATTTCCAAGCCCTGCCATCTATCCAGTATTCCACATTGTCAATAATATTGATTTTGGAAAGATGGGTTATTGTTTCAGGGAGAAACTTGTGATTGTTGAAATTACTGTGCAATACCCCACATATAATTTGGTCCATTTTATCCTATCTGATCTTGAATCAAGTTCATTATATATTTGCACTGTCTTTCCCATATATACATACTAAAGAATTAACTCAATGGGTTGTCTATCCAACTACTTATTACATCATGGACAATAGTCATCCTTCATTAAGTTGGTTTTTGGAATGTAAATAGTTGAGCATGATGCTATTTTCACATTTTTGAATGGTTGTCAGGAAGAAAATGAATTCTCCTTCAATTCAATAAATGTTTGCTAAAGTGCTAGGATACAAAGACAAAATGGAAATAGTCCCTGTCCTCAAGTAACTTACAGTCTATGGAGGATAAAATGTGCATGTACAAATGAAAACAAAAAATAAATAAACAATGTAAACAATTTTTCACTGATCAATTCAATTTAACAAACATTAAGGGCCCATCATGAGCTAAAACCCATGAGGGAAATACAGGATGAAAGAATGAAAAGAAGAAACAAAACCAGTCTTTGACTTCAAGGATCTCAGTCTGCCAGGAGAAGCAAAGCCCCCAACTGTCATGTCAGCCAGCATTACCTTACAAGGAAACTTGGAAGGAAACTGCAGAGTTCTGCTGAATGTGGGGTCTATTTAACTATGCAAAAGCAAAATTTGTTCAATTTCATACAACAAATGCGAAATACCTACTGTTTGTAGAGCACTTTATTGGATGGTAAGGGGAGATGCAAAGTTAGTTCTAAGAGGGGAAATAAAGCTCAATATCATAGAATTTAGAGACAGAAGTAATCATAGAGAACATCTAATCCAACATTTTCTTTTTACAGATAAAGATCTGTGTCCCAGTGAGATGAAAAGATTTACTTGAGAATATATAGATGGTAAGGGGCAGAGACAGGACTCAAAAATCTTTCTGACTGAGCCAACCCATGGGGCATTGGAAGGAGCACTTGGATTTTCATTCTAGTGGTGTGACCTAGATCAATCATATGTTCCCTTTCTGCTTCCCTAGGGGCCTCCTCAGTCTGACTTTGATTATTCAGCCCTTAAGGGCAATGGTCATGGGCATGTGGTATGTGTCCCTCTGTGTGCAGTGGGTCTATCATCATTTGTTGTGCTGCTCCTGAGACTAGGCATAAATCCTATCAATGGGGAGATCTGAACAATGATCATATTTCAATTAGATTGGTCCTAGTGGTGTGTATCTGAACATCCTTGCCTAAGCTTAGTCCTGTCTCCTTTGGGAAGGTGCTTTGATATTCAAAAATAGCTGGCATTTACACAGCTAGCTTGTAGCAGCCTGCCTCTTCTTTGGACACCAGGCATGCCTCTTCCTCCTCCTTTGACTTCAGAGTTACACTCTGCATTTAGTTCAGTCTAGTCTCTTCAAGGCTAATATCTAGAGAATCTCTTCCTGAAACATCAGTCAGAAAACTAGTCAGACACATCTGAGCGAGAAGCTGTCCTCTTCCAAGAAAACCCAGGAGAGCCTGGGTTTGGAGTTTGTGAAGCAGACTTTGTATTCCAACTCTGCCAGTATCTATGAACTAGACTTTGGTTTTTCCTGTGTAAACTGAGAAACTTGGGCCAGACAATGTAAGTCCTTTTCAGCTTGGGATTTATGATCCTACAATTTTGTTGCCCTAGTGTGAAACCCATCTCCATTGCTTATGATGTAACATCTACTAGCTGTTGATCCTGAGAAAGTTCTTAAATTATTAGTTTAAAAACTCAGTGTCCTCATCTTTAGAATGTGGAGGTTAGACTCAATAAATTAATGAAGCATTTATTAAATGATTACTATGTGCAAAACTCTGTGCTAAGCATGGGAGGGGGGAGCTGGGGGAGAGGAGTGGGTGGGGTTACAAATAAGTGGCCAGTAAGGCCCCTCTAGCTCTAAATCTATAATCCTATTATCTTAGGTCATTTTAAAATCTCTCTTGGCCTCAGTTTCTCCATATGATAAAAAAGAGATGGTTTGGTAAAGATACCTCTTGAGTCCAAATATTGTCCAAGTCCTTGAAAATATTAGTCATAACCTTAAATGAGGCAAATTAACTCTGGTAGCTAAGAGCCTCTCAATTGGACCATTCCCTGGTTACTATCAAAGGACTAGAAGTGGGAATTTTTTCAGTGGCTATAAGGAGAAAACATTTCAACACTCTATAAGCACTCACAGTTTGGTCAGAATGAGATTCCCCCTCCCTCATGTAGATTGCACTGTCAGTCCCACCTACAACTTAATAAGAAATCTTCAAGAGTTATTATTGTCAAAACAATTCATGAGTCTGCAGCCAACCTGAAAATGAGCCTTTTGGAATTTAACTAGGCTCATCTCCAGGCCTTTACAATGAGCCTTTCCAACTCAGTAGGGCCAGACAGAATTCAAGCTCTGAGGACCCAAGATCACCTCTGTGTGACAAGGAGGCATTGGAGGAGGAATTTCATGGTAGATCAGGAGTTTGGCAAATGTCAGCCCATCATTTCCTTTCTCCTTTCCCCTTCCCCTTTTTCTAACTGCAAATGGCCCGGGCCCTTGGCAGATTTCTACCCTACCAAAAACTTCAGGCATATTTATTTAGCCAGAAGGTTTGATTTAATCCCTATGAACAAACCCATGTCAAGTGCAGTCAGTCAGTCAACAAACATTAATTAAGTGCTTACTGTACTGTGTTGGAGATACAAAGAAAGGTCATACAGACATCTTCCCAAGCAAACACTCTGGAAGCCCATGCAGCCAGTAATTTTCATAATAGCAGTCTGGGAGGAGATGGAAGAGAACAATCTCCAGCTGCCTCCAAAACACATCTCAAGTTCTCAGATCCTTGCCTCAGCAATGCTCCTTCCTCCTCCCCAAGAAGTTTAATTTTTTTAATGGAAGGCATAGATCATATTTCACTTCTCCAAGTGCTATGCAACTATGCTAGTTATGCTTTAAAAGGAATAATGCAAGCCATCTAATCCCATTATGGGAATGTCTACCTACTAAAGGAATGACCAAAATTAGCCAAGTTCAAAAGCTTGATCAGGAGAATCTTGAGAGCGAATATATAAATTCAGCGTACAAGGTCTAATGCATTGCTATTAATATTCAGTTGAGTCCTAGCAATTCACAGTGCCCCTCTGTGAATTTTTATTTATTTAATTTATTTATTCACCCCCTGCCTACTATAGTGCCAGTCTTGCCTCTGGAGAACTCAAAGTACTTTATTTAGGTCCTTA
>CM053595.1:196329582-196363417 GCA_028646575.1 Pseudocheirus occidentalis | reverse complement strand
CATTATGGGAATGTCTACCTACTAAAGGAATGACCAAAATTAGCCAAGTTCAAAAGCTCGATCAGGAGAATCTTGAGAGCGAATATATAAATTCAGCGTACAAGGTCTAATGCATTGCTATTAATATTCAGTTGAGTCCTAGCAATTCACAGTGCCCCTCTGTGAATTTTTATTTATTTAATTTATTTATTCACCCCCTGCCTACTATAGTGCCAGTCTTGCCTCTGGAGAACTCAAAGTACTTTATTTAGGTCCTTACATCCCTCTTCCACAGAGACATGGCAAGTTCCACTCTCTCCATTTAAGAGCAAGGCCCAGACAAATGTGGGACTTACCCAAGGTCACACTACAGAGTCAACAGAGAGGAAAAGATAAGAGAGATAATTGATAACAAACCTCAAATACTTGAAGGACTTGAAGAGCGTTTAAACTTATTCTTGAATAGCTTTGATAATACTAATAACTAACATTTTGTAGTGCCTGGAGAAGCAGTATGTGGCATAGGAAACGGGCTGCTTGGAGCCAGGACAAACATCTAGGTTCAAGTCTTGCTTCTGAGGTGTATTATCTGTGTGACCAGGGGCCACTTAGCTCCTTCAAGCCCCCAGATGACTCTCTAAGACTCCAGTTACAGATGACTAGCTGTCTGCATAAGATAGGGAATTTCCAACAACAGAAGTTTCCCACAATGCCCAAAACACAGGTTCAGAAGAAAAATAAAATTTCTTTGTCTCTCTACACTGCACACATGTACGTAGACATACATATACATACAAACAGTAATTTACAGTTACAAATAACTTTCATATACATGGTCTCCTTTGAGAATAATAACAATTGCAAATGTTTGTGAAGTGTTTTAAGGTTTGCAAAACACGTTACAAATATTATCTCACAATAACCCAGGGAGGTTGGTGATATTATTATCCCCATTTTACAGATGAGGAAACTTGAGATGGAGAGAGATTAAGGTACTTGCCTAGGGACACACAACTAGTGAGTATCTGAGGTCACATTTGAACTCAGGTCTTCCTTATTCCATATCCAGTGTTCCTCTATTCATTGCACTACTTAGCTGCCTTACTATAATCCTATGAAGAAAACAGGACAGGTTTCCCTAAGCCCCTTTTATGAATATGGAAACTGAACTTCCCACAGAGGTTAAATGACTTTTCTAAGCTTTATTAGTCTGCCTCTGTCTCTCTCTGGGTCTCTGTCTGTCTCTCTCTGTCACACACACACACACACACACACACACACACACACACACACTCTGGTAGAACTGAGTCTTGGCTCTAAATCACCTGATGTCTGAGACAAGTGTTCTATCCATTATACTTTGCTGCTTTTGAGTGGATAAAACTAGGATCAAGGGGTAGAAGTTGCACAGAAACTGGACATACCAGAAATGAGAATTGTTCGAAAGTGAGATGGGATATCTCATGACGTAGTGAGTTACTTCTTGGTGGCTGGAGCAAAAGCTGGATCCCAGGCTACTGGGGAAATTGGACCAGATGAACAGTCAGGTCTTTCTCAATTCTTAAATTCTGTTGAGTCTGTGAGTAAGGAAGAAACATGCCTTTCCAACCATAGACTTCCCCGCTTCTCCAAATGAACAGTAACACACAAGGACCATCTGTTTTCAATCACTGGGCTCAGGATACACGCCTTGGAAAAAGTGAACCATAAGACATGCATGAACAAGTTCATTCCAAACAAGAGATGCCCAGGTAACAGCAGGTAAAGATGCTCAGCAGAAAGTCATTTAACCTAATGCTGTTTTCTTCTGGAGTAGGAGAGGAGCAGAGGGTGGAGGGTATGGAAAGGAATCATAATATGAGTGAGTAATGCCACCTTCAAAGTAAGCATTGGGCTAACTAAAGTAAAAAGGAATCGTCACAAAGATCACCAAAACCTCCCATGTGTTAGAGAGTCTCTGCCCCACCCATCTCTGGAGCTGCTTGCTCTTATGGTGGTATCTGAGAGTTACTTAGTTGAAGCACCCAATGCAGTCCAGTGGGGGTGGCCAGATAGGGCAGTTTCTTATCAAAGGCCCTTCTCTCTGAACTTTAGTTCCAATCCACTCCAAAAAGCATTTATTAGGCACCACCTACCAACAAGACAAAGATGAAGTGAAGAGGTCCTGTCCTCAAGGAGCTTACATTCTACAGAAAGATACAAAGTGTAAACAGATAAGTATGTAGTACTTAAAAGGTTGGTAAAGCACTTTGTAAATATCATCCTCACAACAAGGCTGTGAGGTAGATGCTATTCTTAGTCTCTTTTTATGGATGAAGAAACTGAGGCAGACAAAGGTAAAGTGACTTGTCCATGGTCACAAAATTAATAAGGGCTTGAAGCCAGATTTTAACTTATGTCTTTCTGATTCCAGTCCAGTGTGCTATCCACTGCACTACCCAGCTGCTTCTAGGGTATAAAGGTTTCTCTTAGGAGATGAGATGAATCTTCAAGAAAATGAGTAATTCCATGAATCAGAGGACAGGAGGAAATACATTTGGCTCCTAATTTTAGCAGTAATTGAAAGTTTGAATGACTGTGTCGCTGTCCATTGCCTACAGGGAATGAGTTTGGGCAGAGAAAAATTCAAAGATCTTGGGTAAGATTTGCCTCAGGATCTGGCAGGGTATCAGTAATTTGAGTTGAAAGAAAGGAACTAGGATGTTTTTGTGTATCAGTGATTCATTCAACAACCATTTACTATTGTGTGTAGGACTTTTATAGGAGCTGGGGAAATATTTTTTTAATAGACAAAACTCAATCCCTGTCCTTATGAAGCTTATGGTCTAGTAGGGAGAAAAGACACAAATACAGTTTAGAATAATGCACAATAAGAGCATTAGAAAGTTTCAAAGCAAATCTCTCTTGAGATTTAAGGCAGGGACAAAGAGAATAGATTTTAATGTGAGTAAGATAAATCAAGGAGACACATTTACAAGAATTTCCAGACCATAAAGTCCAGACACAACAAACTCCAGATGTTTTTTGGACTCTTCTGGGTATTTTTCAGAAAGCAATAGACAGGGGGTGACTCAAGTCCATCACTTGATTAAGAAGTATTTACTGAATATGCATTATAGGCCCAACACAGCATCATTCTGGTTGGAGACGTGAGGAAACAGGGGAGCGTATCCACAAACATTCATCTAACTGAGGAAGCCATCCACACAAAAGATAGTGGAGAGACAGAAAAGGGATGGATGCAAGAGATATGATAAATGCAATTCTTTTCAGTATGATAATATTTATTATGTATCTACTATGTGCAAAGAATTGTGGTAATGGGGATATAAAAACAAAAAGAAAGAGTTCACATTCTATTAGTGGTGGGTACTAGAACAGAATTTACAGGGTGTCTGGATAAGGGCAAAAATCCCAAGCAATGAGGGGAATAAGGAAAGTCTTCCAGGGGAAGATGGTACATGAGCTGAGCCTAGAAGGAAGCTATAAATTCTAAGAAACAGAGACGAGGAGGGAGGGCATCCCTGGTCTGAGCAACACCCTGTGCAAAGGCATAAGGGCAGGAGATGGAGAGGTAAGTTCAGGGCACAGCAAGTAGTCCATTAAGCTGGGATATAAAGTGCTCAAAGGAGAGTAATATGTAATAAACCTCTAAAGAAAGGATTTTACATTTTACCCCAGAGGTGATAGGCAATAGATAGGCAAAAGGGAAGAACATTTTATTAATTTTATTATGTTCCAGGCATTGTGTTAAAAGAAGGGTGTTACACTTATTATCTCTTTTGGAAAAAAAAAGTAGTTAAACGACCAGAAATCTGCTTTAGAAAGAAAATTTGGGGAGCTATATGGAAGGCAAATTTAAAAAGAGACCAGAGTTCAGTAAAGAAGTTAATATAATATTGTAGGTAAAAATAAGTAAGGCCCATAACTAGGGTGGTAGTTATATGATTGGAAGTCAAAGGGCAGGTGAGACAGAGAATAATTTGTATTTAGAGAGAGCTTGTTATGTGCCAAGCACTGTGCTGAACACTTTACAGTGACATTCTCATCTGATCCTCACAACAATCCAGGGAAGTAGGTGCTATTATAATCTCCATTTTAAAGATAAGGAAACTGAGGCAAACTGGTTAAGTGACTTTCCCGGGATTAAATAATAAGTGTCTGGGGTGGAATTTGAACTCAGATCTTCCAGATGTCAGGCCTGATTCCAGATTCCACTGCACCATTTAGCTGCCCCTAGCTTGTAGGGAGGTAGAATTAACAAGATTAAACAGCTAATTGGCTATATGGGCAAGGAAACAAAAAAGTCTTACATAAATAATGGGAGCATCACTATAATGTAGCCTAGGATAATAATTAATATTCATAATGATGATGCTAAACCATCTAGGCTAATTATGTCCATTGTTGAAGGACTACAAGGAAGGGAGGAGAACTACAATGCACAAAAGCATGTGAGCCATTTTAGATTCTTCAGACCCACCCCTTCCCCAATGGTTAAAATGAAAAAAATTCTGGCTCTTAAATTCTGGCATATTTTAGGCATGTGAAAATTTCACTCATGTGGAACACTTCAGTCTCAGACAGTGCTGGAGAAATAATTACTGTGCTTACTTTTTAGAATCATCAGCCATACCTGGGCCACATTTATGCAGGAAAAAAAAAGGAATAGATGACTGGCTGGGGTTTTTAGGAAAGTGTCAGGATGCTTAAACCAGTTTAAATATCCAATGTTAGTTCCCATGATATCTGTTCCATTTGTAAAGGCAAAAAAATGG
The DNA here is from genome assembly GCA_028646575.1 of Pseudocheirus occidentalis. Lineage (NCBI taxonomy): Eukaryota > Metazoa > Chordata > Mammalia > Diprotodontia > Pseudocheiridae > Pseudocheirus > Pseudocheirus occidentalis. The sequence continues at coordinate 196,358,660 of CM053595.1, read as the reverse complement.
GTGGCAAACTCAATTCAGCTAAAACTTATGACACGCCTACTATATGCAAAACATGGTGTGAGGAGAAATAGCCCTTGCCCTCTGGAGTTTACATCTTCCTGGAGGAAATGACAAACAATCTATCCTAAAAGAACTCAGGCTAGATGACCTTAAAGTTTCCTTCCAGCTCTCAGTATATGTTTCTGTGACTTGTAAGGCAATATAATTAAACTGGTGTTCCACAGAGAAATGCCCTTTGCAATGTCACACATTTCTTTACTTTGATGCCATCAGTCTGAGTTCCTCTCAATCTAGGACATCTCTAAAGTTTTTGTTCATATATTACATTTATTTCAAAACATATCCATCCCCTACCTATTAAGCCTTCCTTTGTAACAAAGATTAAGAAAAGAAAGAGAATAAAATCAGTTTAGGAAATCTGACTATAATAGTAATGGTAATTCGAAAATCTTCCCTGTCCATTAATAAGCCTAAGGGAATTTGAAGATCTTCCCCGCTTTGAAAATATACTCTGACCCCTAATAGGCTGAATGTAATCACATGGAGCCTGTGGTATGAGGAGTTTGCTAAAGGGTGGAGCAGAGCACACAGGAAGCTAGGAGTCAGAGCAGCTAGACAATGTTGGGAAGAGAGGACACTTCTGAGGGAGACAGTTAGTCTTGTGAGTAAATATTGGTCTTGTGTTGGGTTTGGGGAAGGCTAAAGGATGGTGTGGTTCTCAGCTACATTATGGTACATTAACTTCTATGTTGCTATGACAGAGTCAGTTTCCTGGTATTGGGATTTGGTTTGCTGGTGTCTGAATAAATGTTTTGCTTCTGTCTTCTATACGGAGAATCTGTTGTGTTTTGTTATTGAGTACTATACAGGTATATTTATAGTGACTATTGGCACTGTTTATATTTTATTGTCACTACATTTGGTAATGAGGATGGGATCACAAAATATTGGACCTCTATTTGGAGGCAAAAGGGCTTTAGAAGAACTAGATATCCCAGGATGGAAGGATTTACCTTATTCCTCCCTAGCAAAGGAATGGTCTAAAAGTGCAGGACTCTAACTGGGAACTGAGGTTACAGCAAAGAGAACCTAGAGATTTAGAAACATGTTTACAAAGAATACCAATATAACCCAGGAGAAAGCTGAAGGCAGTGGGTAGAAGGGAATGGGATTTACTAACAGGTTACCATATTATGTGCAAAAGCAGAGACAAGCTGTTACAAGAGAAAACTCAAAGGGAAAAGGAGTTGGCTGTGTTGCAGTATTTGGGCTCTCCTTTTGAAGAGTAAGCTAGAGGATCTCAGGTAGTAGAAGAGAGATCTACTGTGCATTTGGCTCAGAAAAAGAAGCAGAAAAATAACAGGAAGAAGAAAGTTTATACAGTTTTGGTAAAGAATGAGCCTAGTTGCTATGACAACAACTGCCAGGAGAGTGCATGTGTACAAAGCAATACAATGTTTCATAACCAAGTTTTTACAAGGGCAGATACTTGTCCTGTAGTGAGAAGAAAGCAGGAGAATCAGGGAGGCCAATTCAGGGAGATAATTGAGGATTTCACTCAACAGGAGATTACTGATATATTAAACAGATTTACTCAAAGGATGGGGAAAATTGTTGGTGGCTTGGATGGTAAGAATCAGGGATGAAGGGGCCAGAGAAGTATGGGTAGATAGTGTAGACTGCTTGATATTTATAGGTATTTGGATCCTTCTGTCCAACAAGTTTTTAGAGATTTTCATATGGCAGGAGGAAACAATATGACCAATCTGTTAGCTTTAGCTGCCAATGGATGCAATAGAATGTATCCCACTGATTCTGTGGCCTAGTGGAGACAGACCCTGGTACTCACTTAGAGACTGCATGAGAAATTTGAAAGAAGTAAAGAAAACTGCTATCATGGTTGAAGATGTAGATGTGCATCATAATACTCTCTTAGTAGTTTCTCATAGAAATATTGTAGTGAAGATGGCTCCTCGTGCTTATAAGCACTTACTTCTGACTCTACAAACTGGTGAAATAGGATACCCTCTTTCAGAGGTACCAGATAAGATTTCATAGTTAAGTGACTTGGGAGAATGTGGGAAAGAGAAATTTCCTCAAGAGAGAAAAGTAAATGACCAGCAGATTCAAAATCAGAATAGATTGACAAGAAAAGAACTGTTTACTGCTCTATTGAGAGCAGGGGCTGATTCTGGAAGAGTTGATGGTATTCTAAATAATGAACTATATAAAATGTATCAAGATAAGGGACTCAGTGTTAGACATAATAGGCAAGTGAAAGCTGCCCTTGGAGATGCTCCTGAACCATTGTATCCAAGTTTATCACACCTTCAGGGAGAACAGGAAATTAGCCAAGTCCCAGCTCAGATTAAAGAAATACACAAACAGGATTATAGACCCCATATCAATATGACCATATATTGGAAAAATGGATCAAATACTGCAACTAGGGCATTAATAGATACTGGGGGGAGGGAGAGACCTCCCTTATATGTGGGAACCTTGATGAATTCAAACATGGAACTATTACCATCAGAGGACTGGGAGATGCTGAAATATCAGCCAGAGAAGTCAAACTAATGCTGAAAATTGGACAGTTGCCTAAGAAAGAATGGGACAAATTTGCTTTCATTTGGCAGGGCAAATAATATACTTTTACCCACTTGCCAGAAGTATATCAGCATAGCCCCACTATTTGTCACAGGATTGTGGCTGAACATTTGGATGAATTAAAGCTACCTTGTGTATAGTTTGCCCATTACATTTATGATATTATGATACAAGGAAAAATGTAAACAAAGTGGAGAAGAGTTTGACACTTTCAATTTAATATATGAAAAGCAAAGAGAGGGAAATTAACTCAGCAAAGATTCAAGCACTAGCTCAAAATGTAAAATTTTGGGGTATGCAATGGAATAAGGGACTGCAAGAGATTTTGCCACAAGCCCAACAAAAGATTCAGGATTTTCCTATCCCTACCAATAAGAAAGAGGTCCAAAAGTTTATAGGATTATTTGGATATTGGTGACATCACATTCTGCATCTGGGACAGATTTTGAAGCCCTTATATAAAGTTACTAGGAAAAAGTATGAATTTGATTGGGGACTTGGGCAGAGTAAAGCATTTGAGTAAGCCAAGGCTGCTATGCATTTGGTCCTAGATTTATAGCCTATGCAAAATGATCTGGTGGAATTACAAGTAACTATACAGGATGATTAGGCAAACTGGAGTTCATGGCAAAAACAATAAAGCCAAAATGTACCTTTAGGATTTTGGTCTAGGAAACTTCCTTCATCTGGAGTTCAATATACACCTTTTGAAAAGCAATTATTAGCTACATATTGGGTTTTGGTAGAGAATGAACAAGTGACTCTGGACCATGAAGTGATAGTAAGGCCTGGAATCCCAATTATGACCTGGATAATGAGTACCCCAGCTTCTCACAGAATTGGACATGCACAAGAGGCCAGCATAATTAAATGGAAATGGTATATTCAAAATAAAATTAAAACAGGAAAAAATGGAGTTTCTGCTCTACATGAACTATAGCAATCATAGATGCTGAGGGAAATGATATATCCCCTGAACCAAAGCCACAGTTGGTACAATTGTTGGTAAAATGGAATGATGGATATGATGGATTGACTGCAGAAGAGAAGAAACATGCATTGTTTATTGATGGGACAACAAAATATTTGGGCCACAAAAGACATTGGAAAGCAATAGCCTATAAGACATGTTAGAAACTCAAGGAATGCATGTATTTAGCTAGAGTAATAGATTCTAACTATCAAAGAGAAATTACTGTGACATTCCAAAATTTGGGTGAAGAACCCATACAGTTTTGTAAAAATGATAGAATAGTTCAAGTGATCATTATTCCTTGTAAAACAATACCCTTTGTAAAAACTGACCCTTCTTCTGAAATAACTATCAGAGGAACTGAAGAGTTTGGTTCTACTAATAGAATAAAATTGGGAGCTAAATATGGGTAAAGCAGAAGCCAGACAATGTTCCAAAGACTGTGGAGATTATAATCCATGGGAAAGACAATACCGTAGCTGTTATTTTTTTCAGGAGAAGATGATTGCCAAATTGTACCCTTAACTCATGTATTCTACCATGAATGAGGCTATGATACTGAGTTCATGGACTTCAGAGGTATGGCTAACCCCATATTTGTTTCTTTAGGGGTTAAGAATAAACTTTAAACTTGTTTGTAAGATTTGTTTCCTGCAGGCTTAGTACCCTCCATCTGCCTGATCACTTATGCCAGTCCCTGTCCCGGACTCTGATGTGCCATTCCTGAACCTGGCATCAACTGAGTTCCAGATGTCAGTTAAGGAACTGACCTTTTGAATGGGACCCTTTTGGGGCAAGGACAGCTCCGTGTCCAATTTCAGCTGGAAGTATTTATGGATAAGAGATCTTTGCCTCTTACCCTAAGATTCTGAGCTCCATTTGTTTGAGGAGGGAAAGATGGGGTGCTTGTGCCCAAGCCTTCACCCTAAACTATTGTTTTATGTGTTTATTTTCTATTATCCCTGTTATATTGCTACAGAGTTCTGCTGACACCAGTTACCCCACTAGTTACCCCCTAAACTCTCATTAATCTATATAATGAAATGTATTGTTAATGTATTTTTCCTATGTAAGGAACATGAAAGATCTTGGGGGTGAATGTAATGGTAATGGTAATTTGAAGATCTTCCCTGTCCCTTAATAACCCTAAGGGAATTTGAAGACCTTCCCTGCTTTGAAAATATACTCTGCCCCCTAATAGGCTGAATGTAATCACATGGAACCTGTGGTAGGAGGAGTTTGCTGAAGGGTGGAGTAGAACCTACAGAAAGCTGAGAGTCAGAACAGCTAGACAAGGTTGGATGGAGAGGATGCTTCCAAGGAAAACAGGCTTGTGAGCAAATATTGGTGTTGCACTGGCTTGTGGGAAGGCTAAAGCATGGTGTGGCTCTCTGATATGCTGTGGTGCAGCTTCTGTGTTGCTATAATAAATTAGATTTCCTGGTGTTGGAATTTGATTTTCTTTTGTCTGAATAAATGTTTTGTTTCTGTCTTCTCTATGGAGAGTCCATTACATTTTGTGTTTGAGCACTGTGCAGCTATGTGTATAGTGACCATTGGCTCTGTGAATATCGCATTGGTGTTACACCAACCAACTCATTACCCAAGTGACCATATATGCTCAATTCCACTGCCCTAATCTCCTACTTTTGCAATGATGTGGAGAGTTCCATTTTCTTAAGTCTTTCTGTGGTGAAACTTGGGTCGTTAGAATTACACAGCATTCAACTTTTTTCTTTGTTCTTTCCATTTACTTTGTAATAGTAATTGTATGTGTATATGGGTTTTGCTTATATCGTTCTGTATCAGTGTATGTCTTCCCATATCTCTGAATTCTTCATGTTCATTATTTCTTTCAGTACAAAAAAATATTTCATTACATTAATGTACCACAATTTGTTCAGTCATTCCTCAACTGATGAGCATTTTTTTTGTTTCTAGTCCTTTGCTCCCACAAAAAAGGTACCTTGATATGCTAATATATATATAACTATTCTTTATGTCTTGAGGTATATGCTAAGCTTTGGGATCTTTGGGTCATAAGCTACAGATATTTTAGTCACTTTCTTGGCATAATTCACGATTACTTTCCAGAATGATTGGACCAGATCCATCACTCCACCAACCTATAATTTCATAAGGTCTAATAAGCTGACAGGGACCTTAAAGGCTATCTTGTCCAGCTTGTTCCTTTTATAGATGAAGAAACAGAGAAGCCCAATGGTAGAAAGTCATACAATAAACTGAAGAGCCCAGTCTTGAACTCAGATCCCTCTGACTCCAAATCCAGTGCTTTAAACACTTGTTTCTTCTCTTTCTCAAGTAGCAAAGGGAGACCTTAAAAGGAGAAGACTGGATCAGGTTGACTGTATCCATTTCCTAACTGAAGATGTAAAGTCCATTTTGAATGGCCAGAATCAAATTGTAAGACAAACATGAAGTTCGCCCATGGGATGTCTAATTAGTCAGTAAGGACAAGACTTTATTTTAGCACAGTGTTGTCCATTTGATAAATGCTTATTGAACCTGATCAAAGCGTGCCCACCAATTGTCCGTTGTACAGTTTTTGCTTGGCAAGAATAAACTTTGCTAATGTGAGGTTAACAAGCACATACAAATCTAGAGACATTCCTACAGGAGGTCTGCGTCTCTGAAGAGGGGGAGGCCTTTTTGACATTGGCAAAGAATATTGCTAGCAAAACTCAACCAAATATGGTCTGATCCATACAGTCAGTGTCGCTTTGAAAAATTGATGGGATCTGTTGCAGGCTGCCAACAATACACTGGGGGAGGTGACTCTGTCAGTTCTGGCAATGGAAGGGGGAAGAAGAAGAGAAGGAGAGAAGGAAGGACCTCAGGGGAAAGGGGAGGAGGGTGTTGTTGGCTCTGCTACTTAAGGAACTTGAGCAATGCAGACCAAGGAAAGGAGATGACTTCCCTTTGGTGTTCAATGGGGAACAAAGCAAGCATTTTCCATTGGGAAAGGAAATCAAGTCTAAAAATGAACTTGGAGTGGGAGGCTGTCATGGAGACTTAATTGAGGTTAGACCTTCACCTCAGTTCACTTCCTGTTAGAAGCTATATCTGCCTGACACTGATGTAACAGAGGTCTATTTCATCATTTTACTCTTGTTGCTATATTGTTTTGTCATTTTTTTTCCACAGTCTTAGTTGAAGGTTGTTTCCATTGAATTTAAAGGAAAGACATTTCCCAGAATTGACTCTTTGGAGCTCAGAGAGCCATCTTTATACTTAGAGACCAGCAGGAAGAAGAAACCCGAGGAGCAGTGATTGTATATAAAAACGGAAGGTCAGATAAGAAATTGTGTAAAAGAGGTCTTGTGACCCACAAGGGCTCTTCATTATGTATCCCTTTGGGGATGACCACTGGGGGGACTGCCTAGTCAGTGGACAGGACACGGATGGAGATCCAGTAAAGGGGGTTGAGAAGGAGTAGTCTGAAAGGTAGGAGAGAACCAAGAGGGAATAGTGTCATCAAAACCCAGAAAGGAAAGGGTATGAAGAAGTAAAGATAATAAACAGTGTTAAATGTTTCAGAGAGGGCAGGAAGGCTGAGGATGGGAAAGGATCATTAGATTTGGTGGTTAAGAGATAACCGGTAACTTTGGAGACAGCAGCTGAAGACCGTTCAACTTCAGCTGAATGCTAAGGGTGAAAGTCAAATTGTGCAGAGGGTTAGGAAAAAAGTAAGAAGGGGAGGCTGCAAGTGTAAATGACTTCCTCAAAAGGCAGCAAGTGTAAATGACTTTCTCAGTGAGTTTAAGTTCAAAAGGTAGAACAGACACATGACAATATGCAATAGGATGGTAGGATGGAATGAGATTTTAAGGATGAGGTAGATACAAGTATGTTCTTAAGTAACAAGAAAGGAATAGGTAGATGGGGGAAGTGAATTAGAGAGTGAGATGACAGTGGAGGCAATCTTCCAGAAAAGACAGGAGAAGAAGGAATCAGGGGATCATGAATAGGTATTGGCTTTGTTAAAGAGAAAGTCCTCTTCTTCCTCAGAGATTAGAATGAAGGAGGATACAGTGGGTGATTTTGAGGGGGAAACGTGAGATGTGAGAAGGGGAAAAGAAAGCTCAAAGTGAACGGAGTCAATTTTTTCTGTAAGTATCAGGTGAGGTACAAAACTGAAAGGATGGAAAGAGGAGGTGCTATGGCAGGATTGAAGAGGTAAGAAAAGGTTTGGAACAGCTGCTACAGTGAATGGAAAAAAAAGATTCAATTAAAGATAAATAAAAGGATGCCCTTGCTGCAGTGAGGGTCCAATTGGGATCTAATGTAATGGATCTAATCAGCATGGTTTCATGACCCTCAAACTTCTGGAGAGCAGGAGAAAAGGAAGGAGACAGCAGGAGTAGTCAGGGGTAGTCCATGTCTGGAGTTTGGCGAGGCATGTACACAAGTGAGACAAAGGAACAATGACTAAGAGAGGAAAAAATAGTACAGCAAAGGGTCAAGATTAGGAAGGCTGAAGAATGTGGCCAGATCAGAGGTGACACTCTGAGAGTGTCCTGAGGAGCTGCAGACTTGATTATTATCCCAATGAGGATGAAAAAAAGAAAAAGTCTAGGCATTGTGAGGCCTGTGGAAAGATGGAATAATAAAAAATTATTATTGGATAAAGGAACTTAGTTGTCATGTCATTCAAGAACCCAGAACTTCTCCTCCTTATGGTGGAGTACTGGAAAAGGATTTTGTAAAGGAATGTTGATACAGTGATTTAAAATCTGCAAAATGATTTATATATGCATAACCTCATTTTAGCTTCAAAACAACCTTGTGAAATAAGTACTATTCCCATTTTGCGGATGATAAAACTCAGGCTTACAGAGCTGACCAGTAAATATCAAAGGAAGTCTCTGAACTCAGTTTTTTTCTAACCTTCTACCTGCTACTAAATCACATAAGAAGTCAGAGGAGAAAGTAATCCTTTTTCTTTAAGGAAAGGCATCCTGGACAAGTTAATTCCCTAACTGAACCTCAAAGGAAGTAGTTTATAATTACCCCAGCGGTAAGACAAGGGTAAAATTCCACACAAAAGGAAGACCATAGTAAAGGCATAGACTCAGGAAGGCACTGAGAGAGCTAGAGGCAGGTCATTTTGGCTAAATGCATGGAAAAGGAATTTTCCAAGATTAAATACAAATTTAATAAATAAAAATAATAAATAAATCAAAATCCAAAGTTCCATTTATGTTTATTGGTTAAAAATATAATGCTGGTTTGATAGCTGCATTATGTGAAAAGCCTCCAAAACTATTTCTATGAAATGACAGTGTTGCCATGTCCCCCTTTTTAAAAAAAAAAAGCAAGAATCCCACTGAAAACCCTTGAGTGGTTTCCTCAGGCCTATCAAGGTAAGTTCATATTCTTTAACCTTGCATTCTAGATTTTCTACAATCCAGCACCACCATACCTTTTACTCATATTTATTTGAATACGGATCAGATCCCTTCCTTAGAGCAAAGTAAATGATGGCAGGAACCACATCTCATCTAAACTATCTCCTTCAAAGGCTAGCATGGAGTTTTGTACATGGTAGGTACTTAATATACTTGTATTAGATTTGTTTACTGTTAATAGGTAGAGATAAAGCTAAAAAAAAAAGTAGGACAGAGGCAGATAGTAGAGAACCTTAAATATTAGATTAAGGATTGTAGATTTATTTTACTGATTAACTCCTGGGGAGCTACTGAATGCTTATTAGCCAGAGCAAACCATTATCAAAACTTCATTGTTATTGCTTGTGATGTTTTAATCCTCAAAATAATCCTTTGAGTCAATTGCTATTATTATCCCCGCTTTACACTGGGGTAGAGAGGTTAAGTGACTAGTCTTGGGTCATGGAGCTACTTTGTACTGAGGCTAGATTTGAATTCAGCTCCATTCCTTCCTTCAAATTTCAATTCAAGCACTGCCTTCTTATCTGTGTGAAGTCTTCCCTGATTCCCTCTCTTCTTACTAGTACCCTTCCTCCCAAATTATCTTATATTTAACTACTTCATTTTCATTTGTACTTATTCTCTTCATATTTCTTTTCCTCACATTTATATTACTTTGTATATATTTAAATACACTTGTATTTCCCATTAGAACGTAAGCTCCATGAAGGCAGTATCTGTTTTTGTCTTTCTTTATACACCCAATATCTGGCACAGTTCTTGGTGCATTCATCCCTCTCTTTTTTCTTTGTGATTTTCTTGGCAAATCCATTTGTGATTTTCTTGGCAAAGATGCTGGAGTGGTTTGCTATATTCTTCTCCAGCTCATTTTGCAGATGAGGAACTCAGGCAAACAGGGTGAAGTGACTTGCCCAAGGCCATGTAACTAGTAAGTGTCTTGAGGTCTGATTTGAAATCAGGAAGATGAATTTTCCTGACTCTAGACCTGGCACTCTATCCATCAAGCTGTCCCTGTTTGGCACAGAGTAGGTGGTTAATAACAACTTGTTGATTATTTGACACTGGCCTCTGAATACCTATAAAGCTTACTGAACTGCTCACTAAGTAATGAATAGATGATACTTTGTATTGTTAATTATCTTTATGTGCCCCTTCTACTTCCCCAATGAGGTATTAAGTTTCCTCCAAAATAGGACCATGGTTTATGCCTCTTTTTATGCCCTGTGCGTGGATCATGAATCTTATAATATGAGGAATGGAAGGGACCTCAAAGATTATTTGGTCACAGGAGTACACAATATTACTGCTGAAACAGCCCTCAGATAGCATTTAGACAAATGTAATTTTACAGATGAGTAACCTGAGGCCCAACAAGGTAAAATGGCTTGTCCAGGTCACATCGCTGATTAGTGACAGGGCCATCACTGAAATCCAGGTCTTCTTTCCACTATACTATGCTGATGAAGATGCTCCCAACATGAAAATGATGGGAAATGTCATGAAATGCCCCGTGTAGACTACGACTACATGATAGAGGAAGGGGTGGGTGTAGGAAGAAACGAGGCAAGATAGCAGGTTTGAGTGAAGAAGATTAGAGAAGAAAGCAGGTTTGGGTGAAGAAATATTTCAAATTTCACCTCCTGTCCTCTGCAAGCTGAGGCCAATGTGGTTAGTGAAAGCTTTTGACCTAAATATTTAAGTCCTTTGCACACACTGTACCCAGCTGTTGTTTTGCACAGGGCCAAGCACAGCTGAACAAATGAGCAGGGAGTTGGCCCACTGGACCAAGGAGCACTGGAGGCTTTGGAGGAGGGGACTAGCAAGAAGGTGGATAATGGCAGGAGCAAAACTGCAGCAGGTTCAGACGGAATGCAGATTTCTGGAGTGCATCCCCTGCCAAATTGGAGCCACAGCCTCCATTAAGGGAGTATTTTTGGGAGCACAAAATCTTCAGTTGCTCAATCACCACTCCCTACCCCTCCAGCCCTACCCCATTAAAAAGACTGTGGCTTTCAACAGGAGGCCAATCTCTTCATCTGAAATAGAGACAGAACTGGATATTTTGCAAACTCCTCTTGATAAAAACAAAAACAACAACATCATCAACACCCTCATCATAGCATTTATATAACGCTTCAAGGTTGCAAAGTACTTTACAAATATTATGTCACTTGATCCTCACAACAAGTCTGGGATAGAGGTTCTATTATTATCCCTGTTTTACAGATGAGGAAACTGAGGCAAACAGAGGTTAAATGACTTGTCCAGGGTCCCACATACTAAGTGACTGACATCAGATTTCAACTTGGGTTTTCTTGACTCTAGGTCCAACACTCTATCCACTGCACCAATTAGAAACATATTGCAACAAAAGTTTAGATTTTTACGTGCTATTTCCAAGGGTTTTTGGTGAGAACAGCAGGCCCATCTACAGTCTACATTATCTACTATCTACAACCTTATCTATACTAACACTACAGCCAGTCAAGGGGAGGCACTATCTAGGTCTTTTTTCGTCATGACCCTGGAAGAGTCATTCCACCTGAGATTAGCTTGTGGGTTCTAGCAAGAAAGGGAAAAAAAAGACACTCATTTGAGGAGCATCCAGTGTGGTTCTATTCAGCCTTTCTCTTAAGTCTAAGTCAGAATATGACCCTAGTGACATCTCTTCCAGAAGGACCAGCTGACGCAAATGGAATGGTCCACAGCCATCTACCCTCCCGACATTCACCAGGGAGAGGAAAGGTTAGTTTCAGGGGAAAGGCCCCTTCTCTTGTTACCTGCCTTGTTATCTACCTTGCCAATGTGCTCTCCCTACTTGGCAGAGGACCTCCCTGACAAGACCTCTAGAAACCATGCCATACGACCTCTCCCCCTGAAAATGTATACACTCCAGTCTTGACACCCCTCCCTGGACTCAAGTTGTACCGATTGGTGAGTCAGTGCAAACTTACCTAACTCACCACATCTTGCTGACCACAGACCACACTTCACATTCTATCCCTCCTGGTATCTTGCCATCTGCCCTGCAACCCCAGTATGCTGCCCCATCCCTTTCCACCTCTTGTTCTAGGAACAGTAATAAAATCAATAGTAGGATTGTTTCTGAAAAGGGTCAAGTTGAATCAATAAGCATTTATTTATTTATGTGCTTCTGTTTTTGTAATTTTTTTGTTTTTTGTCTTTTTGTTTTTATTTATGTGTTTTTGTTTTTTTGTTCAGTCATGTCTGACAGTGAAATTGTAATTTTCTTCTCCAGCTCATTTTACAGAAGACTGAATTGAAGCAAATAGGGTTAAATGACTTGCCCGGGTTCATACAGCTAGTTAATGTCTGAGGCCAAATTTGAACTCAGAAAGATGTTTTCCTGATTCCAGAACCAGCACTTTATCCAAGGTGCCTCCTAGTTGCCCTATTATGTGCTTAGATGCCTGGATGCTGTACTAAACAATAAGGATACAAAGAAAGTAAAAAAACAGTCCTTGCCTTCAAAGAGTTTACAGTCTAGTGGGGTGGATAAAATACAAACAAACATGTAAATATAAATAACTGGGAGATAATCACAGAGGGACTAGCATTGAGGGAGAGTGAGAAAGGCTTTTGCGCAGAAAGTGGGATTTTTGTTGAGAAGGAAGCCAGGGAAGCCTGAAAGTTGAGATGAGGAGGGGGAGAATTCCAGGAATGGGTGAACCCCTGAAAATGCAGTCAGGAGACAGAACACTTTGTACAAGGAACAGCAAAAAAGCCAGTGTTACTGAACCCCGGCCTATGTGGACGGGGAGCAAAAGATATAAGGAGACTGGAAAAGTAGGCACAAGTCAGATAATAAAGGACTTTAAAAGCTAAAAAGAGAATTTTATGTTTGATCCCAGAGACAACAGGGTGCCACTAGGTTTTATTGAATGGGAAGTAACATGGTCAGACCTGTGCTTTGGGTAGATCAATTTGATAGCTGAGTGAAGAATGTACTGGACTGGGGAGGTAATTGAGGCCAGAAAACCAACCAGAAGGCTGCTGCAATAGCCTAGTCATGAGGCAATGGGAGCCTGTACTGGGGTCACAGCTGTGTCAGAGAAATTGTTGTTCAGTTGTTTTTCAGTCTTGTCCGACTCTTTGTGTCCCCATTCGGAGTTTTCTTGGCAAAGACACTGCAGTGATTTGCCATTTTCTTCTCCAGCTCATTTTACAGATGAGGAAACTGAAGCAAACAGGGTTAAGTGACTTGCCCAGGGTCACGGAGCTAGTAAGTGTCTGAGGCCTGATTTGAACTCTCAAAGTTGAGTCTTTCTGACTTCAGGGCCAGCACTGTACCATCTAGCTGTCCCCAGAGAAGGGGAGGGAGAACATATGAGAGCTGTTGCAAAGCTTGACAACAGATTGGATATATACAGGATGAGAGAGAGCAAGGAGCACAGGATGACCCCTAGGTTGACTGCCTGAAGCACTCTCAGGAGTAATATGGAAATAAGGAAGTGCAGAGGGCTTGGAGGTGAAGATAATGAAGGAGTTCCATTTTGAACATATTGAGTTTAAAATGTCTATGGGATATCCAGTTCAGATGTCCCAACAGGTAGCTGGAAATGTGAGAATGGAGCTGAAAAGAGGGCTGAGGGATACACAGATATATCAGAATCATTAGCACAGAGATGATCACTGAATCCATGGTTTCTGAGGAGATCAATCACTCATTAGAAAAATATAGGAGAAGAGAACAGAAGTCCAAGTCAGAACATGGGAGGTTAAGGGGGAACACTCACAGTTAGCAGGTGGGACCTAAATGCAGTTCCAGAAAAGACATCCGGGGGAGGTTCAAATCAGGGGAGTAATGCCACAAAAATCTAGAGAGAAGAGAAAGTAAGAAACACAGCCAAAGGTTGCAAATAAGGACAAAAAGGAAGAAGACCAAGAAGAGGTGTGAGATTTAGTTGGGGTTCTACTCACAACCATAAACATAGAGTTCTACTCTATTGTTTATGATTCTCCAGGCAAAAATCATTCTCTTCCCCACCTGGCACTCAAGCATTATCTCCCCAATAGAACTGCAAGATTCTCCATTTGGTAAATAGCTAAACAAACTATGGTACCTGGATAAAATGTCATAGTACTGCGCAGTAAGAAATGATGAATGTGATGAATACACATATGCCTGGGAAGACTTAGATGGACTGATACAGAGTGAATTAAGGAGAATCAAGAAAATAATATACAATGAGTACAATACTATAAATGGAAAGAACCAAAAGAAAACTGTAAAATGATAATAACGCAGGTTGGTCCCAAAGAAGGTAAGTGAGAAGGCAGCTCTCCCGTTTGCTTGAAGAGGAGGCAGGTTATAGGTCTGCAGCACTGCCCACAACATCAGACGTTTTCACATGTTGTTTAGTTTTGCTGGATTCTGGCCCCACCACCTTTTTTTTTCATTCTTTGTGATAAGGGCTGGCTCTTAGGGTATAGGGTATAAGCTAGGGTATAGCAGGAAAGGAAGGAAATGTAGAAAAACAAAAGTTATCCAAAAAAGAATGTAAGTTCCTTGAGGGTTGGTGCCGATTCCCTTTTGTATGTGTGATTTTGGTTCCTGGTCCATGACCCAGCACTTTCCAGTCCTCAAGTCTCATGAGCCCATCTAAACTCAACAAGACACAGCTGGTTTTCTGCATGTTCCTGGAAGCCGATCGAAAGATGAGCATCTTGATTTGTCTCCCCAAGCAATAGCTAAACAATTTTTTTCATGCCCAATGCCAAGCAAACGCCCTTTTTATTTGGCAACAGGCGTGAGAATGAACTCAAAAGTCTTAAGTCACTCACATCAGCAGGCACTCTCACAACCTTGGGATGTGTTTGTTTCTATGGAAAGGGCCTGCCCCAATGGCGCTACTATGTTTAAGAATAGAGGGAAGGAATGAGAAGCCCAGGGTGGAGGGTCAGAGACAGCCGATCAAAATATGGAAAGAGAGGCTGTCCTATCCTTTACTTCTTTTCATTACATAAGAACAGGAACAAGCGCTTTCCTGCCTGCTGGATTAATGTTCCCTCTCACTCATCGCCCCATGCTGGGCCCCTCAGTATTCTAACCATGCCTCTCTCCACAGAAACTAGACAGCTGGCTATAGTACCAAACTCCCTTAGGAGAATGCTTACAAAAGGTTATGCCTGAGTTATCTTGCCTCTTCCAGGAGATTCCAGTATATTATTAGTAGTGGAGGCAGCCAAGGGCATTGTAGACAGAGTGCTGGGCCTGAGATCCAGAAGACCTGAGTTCAAATGTGACCTTAGAGATATATAGGCTGTGGGACCCTGGGCAAGTCACTTACTCCCATTTGCCTCAGTTTCCTCATCTGTAAAATGAGCCAGAGAAGGAAATGGCAAACTTCTCCAGTATCTCTGCCAAGAAAATCCCAAATGGGATCATGAAGAGTCAAATGTGCCTGAAAAATGACTGAAAGAACAACAACAAACTTGGTATACCATCCCGAGACTTCGTATTATTGTGTCATACAAACCAAGAAATATGAAGAATCAGAGAATCATGGGGAGACATTTTTTAATTTTTTTTTTTGCTTTTTGGAGGGGGGAGGGCAGGGCAATTGGGGTTAAGTGACTCACTCAAGGTCACACAGCTAGTAAGTGTTAAGTGTCTGAGGCTGTATTTGAACTCAGGTTCTCCTGACTCCAGGGCCAGTGATCTTTTCACTGTGCCACCTCAATGGGAAGACTTATTGAACAAATGTAGAAAGAAGTAGAACTAGGAAAACAATATATACAAACGAATGTCTACAGCAAAGAGATTGGAAAGAAAAACACAAAATGTAAAGGAATTAAATGCTGTTATTTAGTTATAATAGTCAAATTCATCCCCAGATTAAAAAAAACACACAGACACAATATTTCCCTAAAACGATTGAAATTGAATGCCATAAAATTATAATGACTAAGCTTGACCCCAAAGAGAAAGCACCTTCCCAACCTTCTTTGCAGAAGTGAAAGGGTACCAAAGACTGTTTATTGTGTCCGTCTTCTTCAATGCCTTGTGCAGTTTCACTGATTTGTTTTCTTCTCTTTCCTGTTTTTCTTTGTTATAAGGAATGGCCCTCTGCAAGGTGGGGGTGAGGGGAAGAGGATTATATTAGAAAATGTAGGTGATATAAAAACAAAAGATATCAATAAAAAAAAGTTTTAAAGGCATCTTAGTACAAAAATGGTTTATTAGTTCAATGTTCTTTCCTGACAAGAATAAGGGAAGGGAATAAACATATATTAAGTACCTACTGTGTACTCCCAGACACTGTGCTAAGTGCTTTAGAAATATCCTAAATCAAACAAACTAAGGCAGCAAGAGATCCTTGTTTATGAGGAAGAACTGAAAGGGACAAGCAGTGAGAGGAGAGAAGGGTGAAATAAGGGTTTACTGGGGACATAAACATCCTCTGGGAAATACTTACCAAGACACAGTCCCCAAGATATTTTAGTCTGGCCCTGAGGACAGTTATCCGTTTTTGATTCTGATAACACAGGGCAGGGCCTGCCCAGCTGAATTCCTGGAGAGGAGGGGCAGCCCCATGCAACATGGATCCTCAAAGGCATGCTTTCTGCTTTTACTTCCAATTTAAAAGAAAATGCATGGCATTCTTGTTCTGTATTTATCCACTTTCTATGTTTAATGATGAGTTCTAGTGATAATTACCAATTCCTATATTTATAACAAACTGGCACCTCTGCAGAAGATAAATAGAACAGGCAGATATTTCAGAAGTGCTGATTCTCTATAAATAAAGCTATTTGATAATCAGCCCAAGCATGAACTGCTAAAATGGCAGAGAAGAAAAATAACAGTGGGGGTCCTTCAAATTGCATTAGAATGCAGGGGAATTGGTGCCTTTGCCCCCCTGTTGAGCCCAGGAAGCATAAGTTTGCACTCCTCACTGTTTCTCTGAGCAGAATAATCTCTGCAAAGAGAGCTTCCTCTCTTCTCTCACCTGCCCCACAAACACATGGGCCAATCAATATTCTACGTGAATTTCTTGGCCGATAGGATATTAGCAAGTCGCAGGGTTAGCAAATCTGTGGCCTTCTAGGTCCTTGGTTGGGGTTTTTTTTGACTGAGTCCAAGTTATACAGAACAAATCCTTTTATTAAGGGGATTTGTTCTGTGACATTTAGATTCCACCAAGGACCCCACTTAAGGACCTGGAGGGCCACACATGGCCTTGAGGCTACAGGTTTCCCCACCCATAAGCAAGTACATCAGACCACAAGAAATCTCTAGAGTAGATGCTTTTATTTTTGACCCTATCCTCTCTACTACAGCAAGATTAATATTTATTTTTATAATACGGTTATAACATTTTTATAACATAGCACAGCTGCCCCCACCTGAAGGTTAGGTTAGACTCTAAGACCAGTGTCTGTGCCGACCAGAAAGTATACAAGAAGATTCTTTCTAGAGTCAGGTGTTATCTCATTATCAAGTTTTCTTTGACAGTACTGTATATCTCTGGCATTATACATACACCAGAAATAGCCCAGGGAATTGGTAATGGAGATATAATAGCCTTATCCTATTCATTGCTCACTCCTTCAGTTGTGCCTGACTTCATGACCCCATGAACCACACTGCCCGTGGAATTTTCTTGGCAAAGATACTGGAATAGTATGCCCACTCCATTTCCTTAGTGGATTAAGGCAAATGGAAGTTAAGTGACTTGCCCGTGATCATACAATTAGTACATGTCCGAGGCCGGATTTGAATTCTGGTCTTCCTGATTCCAGGCCCAGCACTCTATGCACTAAGCCGTCTAGGTGATATTTAATCAGCAGTTAATCAACAGCCACTTATTAGGTGATAGGCACCATGTTTGGGGCTGCTAATGCAAAACATGAGAAAAATATGGTCTCTGCCCTCAAGGAACTCACATTTTAATGGGGAAGACAACATCCAAAAAGCTATATACAACCAAGACATACAATGTGTAAGTAATAACAATAAGAGCTAGCATAGATTTAGCACTTTACAGTTTGCAACATGCAAATATAAAGGAGTAACCGGCATCCATTTGGTACTTTAGTTTGCAAAGTGCTTTCCGATAATACCTCATTTGATCCCCACAGCAAAACTGGAAGTATGGGAGGTAATCTCTAAGTGAAGGGGTGAGGAATGAAGTAAAGGAGGCTAGGCCTCCTGAAAGTGAGATCTAAATTTCTGAAGGAATCCAGAGAAGCTAGGAAGGAGAGATGAGGCGGGAGAGCATTCCAGACTTGAGGGACAGCCTATAGAGAAGTTAGAAGTCTGGAGACACAGTGTCCTTTTGGAGGAACAGCAAGAAGCCTTATGTCCTACCTAGGAGATAATGAGAAAGGGAGTAAAGTTAAAGGAGATCGGAAGGGGAGGAAGCATCCTTAGTTATGAAAGGCCTTACTACCAAATGCAGCATTTTATATTTGATCCTGGAGGTAACAGTGAGTCACTGGGATTTGTTGAGTAGAGAGGATGACAAGGACAGACTTGTCTTTTAGGAACGCTACTTCGGCAGCTCATGGAGGATAGGCTGGAGTGGGAAACACTTTAGTTAGGCATGAGCCAGCACCACTCTCATTGGAACTGGACGATAAGTTTTAATTTGGTCCTGGTAACGAGTGCATAATTTCATACCGATAGTTGTAATCATGTGGAAGCAACACTGTCTTAATAGAATGAGCATTTGAAAAGCTGAGAGATAGGCTGGAGTGTGGTTTATTAATCTTCACCTCTGATATCTATATGGTTCCCTTATTACTGATACTCTCTCTTGCCTTCACCTTGACCATCTGTATGCTATATGATGTCTGGTTGCTTGGCTATCTCAGTTCTCCAGACAATCTCCCCACATAGTCTCTTCTTAAATATCTTTTACGTTTCTTTGCAACCCCCAATGCTTAGCACAATGCCTGGCAAATAGTAAACACTTAATAAATAATTGTTGATAATGACCCATTAGAAAGGGAGGTATGACTTGTTGCTGGGAAAAGAGGGACAAAGGGGACTAGATTTCTTCATCTTTTCTAAATCAGCTCAGTCCTTGTGATTTGAATAAAATGGAGGAGCAAGATGGGGAGAAGTTGAAAACATGTTTCCTCAGCACAGTTTCATTCAGTTCCTTCATTCCCTCCATCAATTCAAAAATTCCCTTGGTGCTGCACACTGACACTAGCCTGGAATGCTTGGTAACAGTCTTATACCAAGAGAATGGTGTTTCCCAGAAGCCTAGTGCTCTTGAAATTAAAGAACTTTACTGAAAGCAAGACTCGTTATCAGAAAATGGAGTTCTTGGCTTTGAAGAGAGCCGTCACTGATAAATCCATCTCAATTTCACATATGAACTGACAACAATCCAATGACGTATTTTGACCTAATGCTGCCTGCCAGACATAGGTAACAGCATTAGGCAACAGTGAATACTAAGATCTGAGAAAGATGAGTGCAGATGAAGATTCCTTGTCTCAGACACCATATAAAGCCAATATTCTATTGACAGGGATAAAGTGGGGTAAGGAGGGGTTAGTTCCATACTGATAACCCAGCCTTCAGTGAAAGGTTCAAACTGTCAAATGTACTTTTGTTTGATGGAGCTTAGCTTCCTATGTGTCACAAACCTTTGGAGCTTGCATTACAGACTGTGTATCTCTGTAGACAGATGTGAAAAATATAAGCAATATCCTAGCAATGGTAAAACCATTTTTCCTCATAAGCACAAACATATCTAATAAAAAATCAGAAAAATGCTTCAGTACGTTTCCTGCCAGGATCCATTGTGACCAAGGTAGAGATAAAAATACTCCTTACTGCCCCCAGAGAGACCTATATAACCTGAGTGTTTCCATAACATACTGTTGAACATGTTGGAGATGCTGAGACATGTACAAAAGACTCAATGGAGTCAACATGATGCCACTAGCTTTATCCCATACTTGCTAATATTTGGGCAAGAGCTATATTTGAGTACCGACATGCTGTGGAGTTTCAGAAAATGAAAAGATATAGAGATTCACAACCAATAACATCTGTTAGCTGCGAAACTAACCAGAAGAATACAGGGAGGGAGATCTTGATTAATTTTAACCCCATCTCAGAAAAACTCTTAAAAAAAATAAGGTACCATATGATGCTTTAGCTCATTGTCAAGACCTTCAGCAAGGGGACAGAGTTCTGCTAAGAAGTCTTAGGCTACAACAGCAGTTATTAACCTGTGGGTTATGTTCAATTTGTAACAATGAAAATACATCCTGCATATCAGATATTTACATTGTGATTCATAACAGTAGCAAAATTACTGCTAGGAAGTAGCAATGAAAATAGTTTTATGGTTGGGGGTCACCAAAACAGGAGGAAGTGTATTAAAGGGTCACGGCATTAGGAAGGTTGAGAACCACTGGGCTACAAAAAAGATAGTATATCATTGTAAAGTCATCCAATACCAAGTTGTTGGAAAAATTAGACAACTTGGGGCAGCTAGGTGGCACAGTGAATAGAGCACCAGCCCTGGAGTCAGGAGTACCTGAGTTCAAATTTGACCTCAGACACTTAACACAAAAAAACTAGCCGTGTGACCTTGGGCAAGTCACTTAACCCCAACTGCCCTCCAAAAAAGCAACAAAAAAAATTTTTTTTAAAGAAGGAAAAAAAAAGATTAGACAACTTGTTGATCTGTAGAATAGCTCCAGAAAATGACTGGGGTCCCACAAAGACGATGCATCACAGTCAACTATTGATTATTATGTAATTCAACTCTGGTAAACAAGATGATAGAAATTGTTCACTCTAGAGCAGCTGTTCTCAACCTGTAGGTTGTGACCCCTTTGGGGGTTGAACGACCCTTTCACAGGGGTCACAGGGGTTGCCTAAGACCATCAGAAAACACATAGTGGTTCTGATGGAACCAAGATACCACTCCTCTATCCGTCTCCAGGCAGGTCCACTCACATGCAGATATGCCCACATGCAGATACGCTCACATACAAATATTAAAGGGTTGCAGCATTAGGAAGGTTGAGAACCACTGCTCTACAGTGAAGAGCATGGTCACTAAATAGTCTAAGTGCTGGTATCCATCAAATGTTCAGTCATCTCAGTTGTGTCCAACTTTTTGTGATCCCATTTGGAATTTTCTTGGCAGAGATACTGGGGCAGTTTGCCATTGCCTTCTCCAGCTGATTTTGCAGATGAGGAAACTGAGACAAACAAGGTTAAGTGACGTTCCCCCCAGATAATTAAGGAAATCAGTCACTCATCTCTCCTAGCCATGAGTTCTCTGTTCAGAAAAGGCAAAAGGACTGAACCCTTTTGTTTCTTAGTGTTCCAGCTGTAAAGGACCCTGGGGAACAAAGGACAATGCATAGAAACCAAAGATAGTAATAACCAGCCTGAGTCAGCCATAACCTCAGGGTTAGCATTGTAGGTCTGTGGATAATGGCAATTAGCCTGGGTCACTTGCAAGCTGACAGTGTCGTGCCAGAAGCACCAGGCTAATTCAACCAGTGGCCAAGCTCACTTTTGATGCATCAGAGAAAATGGGAGAAGTGGTTACCCACTTCTGGGTGGCCTGATGATGCCTATGGTGGAACCACAGATATGTGCTTTGTATGTATCATTCATATATCATTGTGTATTGTATATTACTTATAAGAATCAGCAGACCTTGGTGTATAGAGACAACTGGCCAAGGACCAAGAAGACCGTGATTCAAGTTGTACCTTTGATACATACTGGTTATGACTCTGCCAATCACAACCTCTTCATGCCCTAAGCAATTCTCGATGACTTGAAGTTGAAGAACAAGTTCTGATCTGCACAGGTAGAGGGAGATTTCCATACTGGGTCCAGTCATGTGACTAGATAAATGGCTAAAGAGTTGCTTTCTATAAGCTTCTCCACCCTCAAAGGAAAAGAATTATTCACCAGACCTAGAGTAATTAAATCTCAATACACAAGATAAGAAGATAGATTGCCCCAAATCCACACACAAGGTAAAAACACGAGAGAACGTTAGTACTTGGCACTCTCATTCAAGATTTCTGCTCCCAGTTATATCTAGACACTTCTCTCAAGGAACAAAGCAAGTACACAAGTTTGTGTGGTCAGGTGAGACATTCCTTACAGTTGTGATTCTAGCTACCTCATCTCTCCTCTACCCTGAAAGAAGCAAAAGAGAGAAAGAGACAGAGACAGAAATTAAGAGAGAGATCAGAAAATATATTTCTATGTCTACCTATGGACGTCTATCTATCATCTATTTATCTATCTTTTGATTCTACCCAATTAATTACAATTATACCCACTCAAAGGATAAGAGGTAGAAGATACAAGAAAGGAGAGAAGATAACACATTGGCATCCAGAGGGGAGCATGTTCCTGAGGGAATAGAGGCAAGAAACCCCATTAGGGCCAGTCTTCCCTGAGAATCAGTAACCTCAATACAGGCACTCAGAACAAGAAGACCCACATAACCCCAGCAGAAGACAGGGTGCCCAGCAACCCTGGTGGGTATCCATGGAAAGGGGAGGTATTAAAAAAAAGGTGAAGAGAAATCCCAAGGTCAAGGGAGGGGAAATATAAGAGAAAAGTTTTGAAACCAAAGGATCAAGAAAGAAAACCAAGTAGAAATCCATTTCTCATATAGATAAACCAAGAAAAAGGATCATAATAACAGAAGGAAGGATGAAAAGTTTTATATGTTAATAAAATCACAGTCCAGTCCAAAAAAACCAACAACCCTATATGGCATGTTTTTGTTATATAATATGCTACTGGGATTATATTATGATTCACTAACATATTAATATTTTGTTACTATTATATATGCTAATATGCAACAGTATTCATGTGCTATTGATCTATATGCTTTGTTATATATTAGAAATTTGTGTTTTGGCCTAAATGTATTCACTATGACACAGGCTTTTGGATATGTCTGCGCTGATGTAAGTGGTCATGTTCATTTTACTCTATTGTAATATGGCTGTGTACAACTGGAATAATTGCCTTCATGCTACATATTTGTTTTTGATTTTTATATGATGCTAATTAATTGTGACATCAATGTTTAAGTATGCCTTGTGTCATTTACTAGGACCTGAAATTATTTAGAAGACGTTTAGGTGGTTCAGTGGATGGTGCACCAGACTTCAAATCAAGAAACTCAAGTTCTAATTATGCCTCATATATTTACTGGCTGTGTGACCATGGGTGAGTCACTAAACTTCTTTCAGACTCAGCTTTGCCCTTTATAAAAATAGGGATAAAATAATAATAGCACCATCATAATAGCATGAGGTTGTTTTAAAAGTCAAAATGAGGACATATGCAAAGTGACAAGGACATGGTTTTCTGTTCCAAAATGACTGGATTTGCAGTGAAAGTGCTAACTTTAGGAAGCTTTTGGCCTCAAGATCACCATATCTGGGAAGATAAACCTTGAGTAATTTTCGTATTTATACACAAAAGTAAAAACCCCCTTGCCAAAGGTTTTATGAAATTGTTGGCTAATATACAAAGTTCGTCTCAGTTCTACCTCACTGTACATCACTCATTCATGCTATTACAATGCTCCATCTGCTGGCAAGGGACACGGAAGACTTAAAAGAAAGGTCTGAAGATCTATTTATACTTCTTTTATGTGCAGCTGAAATTAGAGAGAGACAGGGAGATTACTAATCATAAGAACTTAAGCCCCTTGAGGGCAGGTACTATTTTTTTCCCTTTCTTCATATCCCCAGAGCTTAAGATACTGCCTGGTGCCTACTAAGTGCTTGATCTCTATTTGTGGACTAAATGAATTATCAGTCTGTAATAACATTAGCTAGCATTTATATAGTACTTTAAGGTTTTGAAAACACTTTACCTGTGTCCTCTCATTTGATGTTTACAACAACTCTGGGAGGTAGGTGTTATTGTTAACTACATTTTTCAGATGAAGAAATTGAGGCTGAGATGTTAAGAAACTTAGGGTTACAGCTTGTGAGCAACTGAGGTAGGATTTGAACTCAGTTCTTCCTGACTCCGGACCCCATGCTCAACCCTGCTACCTAAGTGCTGAAGCATATAATCTATACCTCTCTTTCATCCTCTACCTGGTAGAAAGGAATGTGACTATTAGCTAATGCCTTTGGATTTACATCAAATATTTGCATCTTCTTTATGGTACCAAAACTCTGAAGTTTTCAAAGGCAGACATGCAACCAATCAATGGTGGTTTAAAATGTCTGAGCATATAACCCTGACCATAGCTAGGGTCATTAAGCAACAGAGTTCTTCGCCTTCTGGCTCTTCTATTCCTAGGATATTTGGGGAAGGGGGGAATTCCCTGACCCTTGGATTTTTCAGGCAGGGTGGGAAAGTATTGCTTTTGCTTTTCTTTGAGGATGTTGAACTTGCTTGTTCATGGGGGAAGAAAACCTTCTCCATTTGAGAGGTCGTATAGCCAGAGCTGGAATGGACATTTGACCACAGTCAGTATAGAACCCTCATTTTGTTGATAAGGAAACAGTCCCAGGTGAGGGGTCTAAGTTCACATAGGAATTAGTGGAAGAACTGGTCATTTGCATCAGGCAAGCAATGTCCCAAGCAGAATTTCATTATTTGGCCGGATTTGACAGGGTTGGGGGTGGGGGAGAAGGGGAGACCCCCAGAGCAATACTGATTTTCAGTTTTAAAGTTTCTTGAGATTAATTAGTCCAGTACTGGCTCTTGCTTTCATGCCTTCACCCCTACTACCCCTTTTATGTTGACCCAATATTATTCACAGCACACAGGTGGGGACATATGGAATATAGTCTATTTTCCGTTTTAAGTACAGATAATTATGCATGTCAAGTTAGCACACAGAGGTAAATATTGTTATTAGATTTCAGAGACACTACACAATATCTCTTTTGCTTCATCTACTCACCAACTAAGAATCAGGGAGGATTATGTCTTCTCTTTGAGGAAACTGGAACATTCTAGGGAACCCATGAATAAGATTTTTAATTAAAATCATCACTCCTGATATCTCCCAGTAGCGTCCCCTTCTTCCGAATACCAATATTATTTGTAACATCAGGAAGTCAGCTAACTCTATCTGTGAGTCACAGACCAATATGGCAGGTGTTCTGACACCAGTGTGTGACAATGAGGATGATGACAAAGAAGAATGCTACAATCAAAACATTATCTACTTTATTATGAAAATTAACAAGGAAACTGTCTTCAGAGATTTCTGAGTTAGAAAAGACTCTGCCTTCTGTTGTATGTTGTTCAGTTATTTCAGTCATGCCTGACTTCACGACCCATTTGGGGTTTTCTTGGCAAAGATATGGGTATGGTTTGCCATTTCCTTCTCCAGTTCATTTTACAGATGAGGAAACTGAGGCAAACAGGGTGAAGTGGCTTGTCCAAGATCATAGCTACTTACAAAATGCTTGGAATTCTTTTATGAATAGGGACTAGGAGGATAGAAGCTGCAGTTAGACCAGGCATGCTAGATAAGCAGGAGAAATCACAGGATCATGAATTGGGCTCTGGGAGGGACTGGAGAGGTCAGCCTCAACTTTACAGATAAGATGCCCAGACTAGCTTAGTGACCTGCACACAAACACACAACAAAGCTAGACCTCTAAGTCACAAAGTGATCCATCTGTCCACTAATGGTGACAAGCTGGATGCATCTGGAAACCTGCATGTGGTATTCCTCATTCACAATAATGAAGACCTCTTTTACAGAAGTTCAACCCCATTCATTTCACAGACAGTAAACCCAAAGGGAGCTTCTGAGGAAATATTCGATGTCTTGCCCAGGATTACATAAAGAATAAGAACATGAACTTAGTTAGGTCTTCTAATTCCCAATGCAGTATATTTACCACTACATCAGAAGACAGCCAAAAGAAAGACAGCCTCGTTTCCTTTCTTTCCTTTCCTCCGTACTCTCTTCTTCCTTTCTTCTTTCTTTCTTTCTTTCTTTCTTTCTTTCTTTCTTTCTTTCTTTCTTTCTTTCTTTCTTCTTCCCTCCCTCTGTCCCTCCCTCCCTCCCTTCCTTCCTTCCTTCCTTTCTTCTCTTTTCTCAAAGACCAAACCTTAAATTCATTTTACTCGAGCTCAGAGATTGGACCACAATAGGTCCCTGCCCAAGCACCCCTTAATGGCTATATTTTGGGCCCTCCTGGCTCAGAGTGAATGTCACTAGTAATTATTTCTCTTTTGACCCACAACCCTGAGGGTTTTCCCCTCCCAGCTTGATTTCTTTTTTCTAATTAAAGAAACAGTCCCTTGCCTCACTTCTTAAAGACACCTATTCACTGAATGGGCATTTTACCTCACTCAAAGTGAGAACCTGAAAAGGTTTCAGCCTAAAAGGTCCAGGGTCTCCCATTTACATCCTGGACTATCTCCAGTCATCCTGATGAATATCTGGCCACTGGACCCAGATGGCTCTGGAGGAGAAAGTGAGGCTGGTGACTTTGCACAGCCCTCACTCACTCAAAAGTCATATCATCCTCTCCCTGATGTCATGGTCCTCTTCAAAAACAAAGAACAAACACAAGAAGACAACCATGGACCAAGGCAGTTCATTTTCTCATTCAGTCTAGAGAACTGATCTGAATCAGACTTCAAAGTAGCAACATCAAGAGATTTAAAAATGCTGGGATTAATAAAATTGAAACTCAAATCACCGCTGAGAAACTGTAGCCATAAACTTTTTTAATGAGAGAAACAATAGAAAAGAATTATTCAAAAGGGCTAAAACCAGAAATATAATAGAACAAGTGATATTCTCTCAAAAGACAAATGGGAAAAATATGGCTCAATTAAGGGGGGAGGAAGGTGAAGCAGCTCTTCTTCTTACACAATTGAGATCTTTTCAGAGAATGAATGAAATATAATTAAGTAAAATAAAAAGATGGCTTCTCTGAAAGGTTGTACTATATATATGTGTGCATAGGTATGTATGTATATATATGTGTATGTAAACATATCTACAAATATTATATATATATGCGTATATATGTGTGTATATACAAACACATATACACACACACTCAACAAACTACTTTTTTTCCTTCTAATATTTGTGAGGCAGTGTGGTACAGTGAAAAGAGAGCTCATACAAGAACCAAAAGATCTGGGTTCAAATCCTATCTCTACAATTTATAATATCTGTAACCTTGGGCAAGTCATCTTTCTCTGGGCCTTTTTTCTAGGCTATAAAGGGACAAATTGAACTAGGCATCCTCTGAGGTTCCTTTCAGCTCTGGATTGTAATAGTAAAGGGAATTTGAAAATCTTCCCTGCTGCCTAACAGGCTGAATGTAATCACATAGAGTCTGTGCTGGGAGGAGTTTGCCGAAGGGTAGAACAGAGCCCCCAGGAAGCTGGGAGTCAGAGCAGTTAGAGCTGGAGGGAGGAGAAGTCATACCCAAGGAGACACCTAGGCTTGTAAGTCTTTGTTTGCCCCCTGCTGTGACAGATAGGTTTGTGAGTGTTTGTGAGAAGCCTAAAAGACAGTATGACTCCCTGCTGTGCTGTGGTGTATTAACTTCTTTGTTGCTATGATGGATTTGGTTTCCTGGTGTTGGGATTTGACTCTCTGGTGTCTACAAAAATATTTTGCTTCTCTCTTCTATATGGAGAATCTGTTATGTTTTGGAATCGAGAACTATGCTGGCATATTCATAGTTGCCATCAGTACTGTGAATACTATGTTGGCACTACATGGATCTATAATCCTAGCATTATCCCCGCACCAATCAACATCTGCTGCTCTGCCTCATTTCAACTCCACAGAGCAAACTATAGGTCCCAGGATAAGCTCACCACTTCTAAACTCATCAACAGGCTGCTAGCCGAAACCTTGATTGACACCACCACCTTCAACCTCTTCTTCTCCCTTCTTACTGGAGAGCTGGTGAGTGGAATCACAAACTCCTCCCAATGCTTTCCTTTGTAGAGGGTAGAAACTGAACTCTCAGCTCTGCTTTGTATCTGCTGCCCTGCCTGGTTTCAACGTCATGGAACACTATGCCCTGGTGTCCTGTCCTGTTCTGTCCTGGCAACCTCTCACCCTACTTTCCTGCCTCCTTTTGTGCATTGTCTCCCCCCATTAGATTGTGAGCTCCTTGAGGGCAAGAGATATCTTTTTATTGTCTCTCCAGGTTTAGGGCAGGTAAGTGTCACAGTGGATAGACTGCAGGCCTGGGGTCAGGAAGACCCAGGTTCAAATCCACTTTCAGATACTTACTAGCTATGTGACCCTAGAGTCACTTAATCCTATTGGCCTCAGTTTCCTCAGGTATAAAATGAGCTATAAAACAGCAAACTCCTCCATTATCTTTGCCAAGAAAATCCCAAATGGGGTCACAGAGAGTTGGACGAGATTGAAATGACCAAACAACAACTTAGCATGATACCTGACACCGTAATAGGCACCTGATAAATGTTGGCTGGATTGGATCTTATAATCCTATCTTGTGATACTATGATTATATTAGAGGTATCTAGGCAGCATAGTAGGCAGAGAAGTATTTGGAATCAGGAAAACCTGCATTCAATTTCAGTCTTAGGCACTCATCACAGCTGTGTGATCCTGGTTAAGTCATTTAAATTCTATCTTAGTTTACTCATTTGAAAAAAGGGATAACAGTGTCTACCTCCCAATGTTGTGAGAATGAAATGAGATAATATTTGTAAAGCACTTTGCAAAACTAAAAGCATTACTTAAATGGTGGTAGCAATAGCAGTAGTAGTAGTAGTAGTAGTAGTAGTAGTAGTAGTAGTAGTGGTAGTAGTAGTAATAGAAGTAGTAGCAGTAGCAGTAGTAGTAGTAGTAGTAGTAGTAGTAGTAGTAGTAGCAGTAGTAGCAGTTGTAATAGTAGTAGTAGTAGCAGTAGCAGTAGTAGCAGTTGTAATAGTAGTAGCAGTAGTAGTAGCAGTAGCAGTAGTAGTAGTAGTGGTAGCAGTAGTAATAGTACTAGTAGTAGTAATAGCAGTAGTAGTAGTAGTAGCAATAGTAGTAGCAGCAATAGTAGTAGTAGTAGTAGTAGTAGTAGTAGTGGTAGTAGTA
>CM053595.1:196310673-196329082 GCA_028646575.1 Pseudocheirus occidentalis | reverse complement strand
AAGTCTCTACCTTGGGCTGGACACAAATAGTTCCTATGAACCTTTAGAGTAGAGATGTCTCCAAATGCAAATCCCCATTAACTTCCCCACTAGACAGGGATACAGAGTAACATGTTTAGGGGTAGAGGGTGTGATAAAAAAATTATAGGATCATAGCCAGGGTTATTGTGAAGCTCCAATGAGATAATGCATTTAAACCACTCTGCAAACCTTAAAATCCTATATAAATACCAGTTATTGTTGTTGTTATTTTTAGTCTCTAGGCACCAGGTGTCTGGTCTGGTAATGACTTCATTCCCTGAATTTTGTGCTAACCTTCTGCTGAGCTCATGCTAGGTTTTTAAAACAGGAGCAGCTAGGTGGTGCAGTGAATAGAGCACTAGCCCTGGAGTCAGGAGGACCTCGAGTTCAAATCTAGCCTCAGACACTTAACACCAAAACTAGCCATGCGACCTTGGGCAAGTCACTTAACCCCAATTGCCCTCCAAAAAGCAAAAATAAAAAAAAATTCTAATCAGGTTTTTAAAGCAAGAGAGGGGAGTGCTAGGAAATGTTTAACAACCAGGGTCTCTGTTAAAGAAAAAGAAAAAAAATATGCATACACACTTTGAAGCTTAATCTGAATGAACACTTTCTTAAGTCTAGACAATCAACAAAACAATAAATCAAGCCCTGATTTGTAGATTGCCAGTTTCTGAGGTGTAAATGCTCACACTGTAAATTTAACAACCTATTTGCTGGTTAGAACTGGCTCCAGCACATCTCTGATTGGAGTTTATAGATTCAGATTTGAAAGAGCCCGCAGAAATAATCTAACTCAACCAACAGAATTTACAGATAGGGAAGCTAAGGCCTAGATAGATTAGGTGATTTTTCCCAGGTTACATCAAAAGTATCAGTGCCAAAATTTGAACTGAAGTCTTCTGACTCCAAAGCTAGAGAGGTTGAGATGGTGATGGAAACAAAATTTCTTCAAGGTGCCATAGCATCTCTTTCAGAGTCTAAAAGGATAATCTTGTCCACCCTGAGTAATTGATTAAGCTTAACTGCCTGGATTCAGGTTCATTAGAATGGATGTTTTTATAGCATTCATTATCAAGGAGCACAAACCACTAAAAATATTATGTATTAACATGTTCTCTATTCTCATTTCAGGCCAGTAGCTCAATATTTTTCATCTCTGAATCAAAAACCTGCTACAAACTCCAATTTCTCCCACCTCTTCTTCCTTCCCCCCCCAAATTAAAAAACAAACACTGTCTGCTCTAGAGTTCTTCCTGCAGCAAACAGTTGCTTGGCATTCTATTGCTCTGAACTCCCTTACAGCATCCCTGCAGATTTTACTGAATGGAAAAAGGAAGTATAAGGTGGAAACCTCAGAAGGTGTAGGAAACTGACTCCCCTTCTTCTTATGGTCCCAAATTTCCCACAGCTTTTGGGACTTTGCAGCAGATTTTTCACATCCTTCTCTCATTAGCCCCAGGCTGAGAAATGGTGGTTTAAGGAGAGAGGAATAGAGAGTCTGTTGTGATCCTATAGGCCACAAAGTGTCTTCTTGTTGTTCTACTCTTTCCGTCATGTCAGACTCTCCATGACCCCATTTGGGGTTTTCTTAGCAGAGATGCTGGAGTGGTTTGCCCTTTCCTTCTCCAGCTCATTTTGCAGATGAAGAACTGAGGCAAACAAGGTTAAGTGACTTGCCCAGGGTTACACCAATAGTAAATGTCTGAACCCAGATTTGAACTTAGAAAAATGAGTATTCAGACCCAGTGCTCTATCCACTGGGCCATCTAGCTGCCCCACACTGATCTTCTGGACCATCACAAATGGACAAGGCAATAACATCCTATTCCTGTAAGGCAGCAGTTCTCAACCTGTGGGTTGCTGCCCCTTTGGGGGGCAAACGACCCTTTCACAGGGGTCACCTAAGACCATTGGAAAACACATATTTCCAATGGTCCTAGGAACCAAGACACCATTCCTCTGTCTCCAGGCAGGTTGGCCCATATGCAGATACACCCACATACAAGTATTAAAGGGTGGCAGCATTAGAAAGGTTGAGAACCACTGCTGTAAGGGATTCAGAAGGGTCATAGAGGATAACCTTCTGCAAAAGATCCAGACCATATCTAAGTTCTCCTGGACATGTTGAAGTTTAGGGTTTAGATTAGGGGTGCTCGAGACCCCAAAACACCAACATACTGGACCCTGCCCAATGAATGACTCAAGTCTTCTCTCAATTGAAGGAAAGCAAAGTTTATTAAAGATTCACCTTAGTGGGTGGACTCTTAAGGAATCTAAGTATATATGAAGCTTGTATCGATAAACAGGCCATGACAGACAGAATAAGTCTGTGCTAGATAATTCACGGCCCCTTCATGGAGACAAGATGCATCTTATATACAGAAAGATTGTGGGAGGGATCTAGAGGAGGAGTTTGGGGAGTGTCTTGAGGAGCCAAATGAGGTCAGGCTCCAGTAATGAGATTGGGGTAGGAAGTAGCTGAAAGGCTACCTAGAGATGACAGACAATGAAGGGTTAGGCTAGTTTAAGGGTAACAGATTTGGGTGTAGATATTTTGATAGGCTCGAGGGTTGGAAGTAGATGGACAAAGGAGGAATATAGATTTGGAGAGAGCCACAGTGAAAGGCCTATGGCCTCAGGCAAATGCCTCATCAAGTGGGAAGATTCAGTCAGAGTTTAAGGGGTTTCCCAGAGCCTGTACCCCAGACAGATGAAATTCTATCCTACTTTTTTTTTAATCTCCAAAAAGATAAAATAACAATGAGTGTTCTGGTCCCATTTGTGCCATTAATGATTTCTGGAATATGCAACTCTAACCTGTCAGACTGAAGAGGCACCCAAAGAGGGTTAGGGCTGCCTGAGACCCCAAAATACCAACATGCTGGGTCCTGCTGAAAGAATTCCACTCAAGTCTTCTAAGCCAAAGAAAAAGTAAAGTTTATTGAAAGTTCAAGTCTGCCAAATTGAGTAGACTCTTAAGGAGCCTAGATATCTGTGATGCTTGCATTGGGCAAGCAGGACAGAGCAAGTCTGTGCTAGGCCATTTCATGGCGCTCTCACTCAGAGCAAGTCTGCTAAGCTATTCTAAGATGCTCTCATAGAGCTGGAGGGAAGATGGGGTCTTATATACAGAGGAATCTAGGGGTGGTTCAGAGGAGGAGCCTGGGCAGGGTCTTCAGGAGGAGCCAATGAGGTCAGACTCCAGTAATAAGTTTGGGGAGGGTGACTGATATTTTGATAGGCTCCAGGGTGGGAAGCAGATGGACAATGGAAGGCCAAGCTAGTAACAGGTTTGGGCCCAGCCACAATGAAATACTTATGGCCTCTCCAAATGCCTCCTGAAGATTCAATCAGACTTGAAGAGGTTTCCCAGAATACGTACCTCAAAGATTCAAGGAGAGCTCAAAAGGAAGTGGCAGGGGGGGGTCTCAGAGCCTACACAAATCAAGACCACATTTGGAGTACTGTGCTCAGTTCTAGACATCATATTTTAGGAATGCCTTTGATAGGTGGTAGATCTACCAAAGGAGAGCAACAGGGGATGGTGAAGTGCCTCAGGATCATGTCATTATGAGGATGGATTGAAGAAACTATGGAAAAAAGAAAGATCTGGTAGGGAGGTGACATGATAACTATCTCCAAATTTATAAAAAGGCTGTCTCATGAAAAATGGATTCAATTTGTTCTGCTTGGCAAAACTAAGAACAATGAGTAAAAGTTGCAAAGTAGAAAATTAAGTCTATAGCAAGGGGAAATTTCCCAGTGATACAAGTTATCCAACAGCAGACTGGGATATCTGGGGTGATAGTGGGTTCCCCCTCATTTGTGGTCTTCAAGAATGCTGTCTTTAGCTATAATGTACAGAAATTATTATATAGGAACAGGTTGAATTAAAAAGCTAAAGAGGTCCCTCCCAACTCTGAAATTCTCTAAATAAAACAGATATATTAAAATTCTTTTGTAACTTAAACAACCAGAAAGAAACCCTGCATTTTTATGTCTCACCCAGAAGAGTGAGTGCCAGATTTTTCTAACTCTAATTTCTAAACATACCTAACTGATTCTAGTAACTTTTCTAGAAGAGACTTTTATTGATCTTAGCAGAGTACCTGAATTGTTAACTGACTGATTGGAAATTGGAATTGACAACTCCTATGTCTTCTCAAAAGGCTTCTTAGAGTTAACTGAGACCAGATCTTTCATACAAATAAGGAATTCGGGAGGAATTGATGTGGAGGTGAGTTTGATTTTGGATAAATTGATTAAAATGCTGGCCAGATCCAAGTGTAGATATCCAACAAGTAGTTAGTTGGAAATGGGGCTTTAGAGCTAAGAAGAGAGGTAGGTCTGGTGATAAAGATTTATAAATTATCTGTGTAAATTTAAAAATTATCTTGTGAACTGTGGGAATGGGTGAGATTTTCAGGAGAGAAAAGGATAGGACAGGACAAGAAAGAAACCTGAGGGATACTTACTTGGGGATCAATTAAAAAAGAGTGAAGAAAAGAAAAGGGAATGGTCAAATGAATTATTTCTTTTTTAGAGAAAAGAGACTCAGTGCAGATAAATAGACACAGCTAGAGAAGAAAATTGAGGGAAATTGTATTAGATAAACTTAATCTTCGAAAGAAAGTAGGAGGTGAAATAATCTTCTCATTGGGAGGGAGGGATGGATGTGGAGTTGGGAGTTGGAGAAGAGCAAGGAAGATTTGGAAGGACCACAGGGGTATTGTGATAGAGGATAAATAAGAGATTATTATGAGGATTGCCAAGAAGTAGGAGGAACCAGCTGAGGTTAAATAGCATAGATTTAAATAGCATCGGAAAACAAAACTGAGATCTCAGATTTCATCAATATGGAGAACTGCCCATATCAAAGTAGATCCAACTCATTAATGATTTAGTAGATTCAGTCCTAGGCTATTGCTCAAGTTCTACAGAGGTTGTCACATGCCCAGAGTCAATTAAGTATTTATTGAACATCTGCTACGTACCAGGTACCAAATTAAGATAGCCCTTGTCCTCAAAGATCCAGCTTGTGTCAGAGGCGAGATCTGAAACCAGATCTTCCTGAATCCTAACGCAGCCTTCTATTCACCACAGCACATCACCTCTGTGAAGCAAGCAGAGATAATATTGTAATAAAGTGGTAACAATAGTAAACATAATGAGAATTCTGAGAAATAAAAAAGAGAAAATGGGGCAGGTAGGAATGATGGATAGAGCCAAGGTTCAGGAAGATCAAAGTGCATGTCTAATGATGGTTATCTCCAGGGTGGTAGGAGGAGGCAGGGAGGAGGGGAGGGAGGAAGAGGAAGAAGAAAAAAAATGTATATGATAAGCTTATTGTATATTTAAAAGGTAAAGCAAGTTCTACACTTTATGTGCAATTGTCTTTTTTTATTATACTATGTTATATAAAATGCCTGTTTTATTCTATAAATTTAAAATCAAACAACTTTTTTAAAAACATCAAACCACAGGGGCTAGTCTTTTAGAGGTGTAAAGACCAATGTTCTAGATTCTACCTGGAAAGGCATCATGTTCAAATGAGATAATATATGGAAAGCATTTTGGATACCTCAAAGCACTGTATAAATGTCAGCTATTATGGTAATTCATAGCTGACATTTATATATCGATTAAAGGATTGCAAAGTGCTTTACATACATTATCTCAGTTAAGCCTCACAACAAGCCTGTGAAGTAGGCACTACTAGTGTAATTATCCCCATTTTACAGATCAGGATATTGAGGGTCAAAGAGGTTAAGCAACTTGTCTGAGGTCACACAGCTCATCATGCAGCTCATGATCATCAGAAGCACTAACTGGACCCAAGTCTCCCTAAATATCTCTACTATGGCACTTTGCCTTGAGAAAAATGTAACTGGACTTGGACCAAGAAGCAATAATCCTACAGGATTTTTCTTTAGGATAATACAATGGAAGGCTAGTGCATTGCTCACGATGATGGACAAGGTATAGAGAAGCTGACTCCCTTTTGGAAAAGGTCAAAGAAAAAGTTAAAGCCAAAGTCTCTTCAGTCCAAGGGAAGTTAGAGATAGGATGCCATGGAGAACACCATTCCTTATTTAGGGCCAGATGCTCTATCTTCCCGAGCTGAGTAGAGGCCTAAGACAGAAAGCGGTTTAGTCAACAGCAGGTGCTAAGCCTCAAGGAAATAAGGCTGGCAGGCCCCCAAGAGCAGTGTTGAGGGGAACAGAAACAGCTGTGACCATATTGCCCTCGAGCTCTGATCACCAAATGATCATGCATTCTTCTCTGCAGCTTTATCCATATCCCCTAAGGAAGGTGTGATCAACAAGGGAGAGGGAGGTGGGGATGCCTCCAAAGACACTCCCTGCCAGGGCCTGATCAGAGCTGAAGACACATAAGCAACCAAACCTTTGGTTTTTCATGATGCTACTTTCTCCTGGTTCTCCTCTTACCAATCTAACCACTTTTGTTCAGTCTCCTTGGCTGACTCACTCCTTATCTGGGAGTGTTCCTCCAGTTTCTTTTCCAGGCTCTCTTCTTTCCATTTACCTTCCTTCTCAATGACTATAATAGCCCTCATGGGTTTAACTATTATATTCATGTAGATGACTCCCAGATCTACATATCCAACCCCACTCTCTCTCCTTAGAACCCTAACACCTATCACTTATTTGGACTGGTTGTCCTAGAGACATCTCAAACTCAACATGTCCAAAGGAGAATACATTTCCTTGCCTTGCCTCACCCCCCAAATCTCCCATCTTCCCTCTATTTCCTATTTCTTTGAAATATACCATTATCCTTCCAGGCTCCCAGGTTCATGACTTTAGCATTATCAAGGACACCATGCTCTCCTTCACCCCCATATCCAATCAGTTACCAAATTTTGCCATTTCTGCTTTCTCAACATTGTTCATATCTGACTACTTTTTCTCCCAAACAGCTACCTACTTGTTTCAACTCCTGAACATGTCTCACCGGGATTATTGCAACAGCCTCTTTACTGGCATCCCTCCCTAAATCTTTCTTAACTCCAATCCACTAACTAAACTCTCTTTTACCCCTCAGGGTTCTATCCCTACTTGACCCAGAGAGTTATCTTGAAGAATCATTGCCCTGACTCTTCTTTGAGGGGAAGCTATGTTAGAGACCACAAGATGGCTGGTTCCTCATAGGAAGCAATGGGCAGAGAAAGGAAGGTGTTGATATCTAAATACTTGATTGCCCCTCCCTTGTACATAAATATAAAATAATATAGTTAGTAAACTTAGTGTTATGGGTTTGCTGCCTATGACTGCCATGATCCTTTGACTTCTGACACAGGTGTGCCTCCAAAAAG
This sequence comes from Pseudocheirus occidentalis, assembly GCA_028646575.1. Taxonomy (NCBI): domain Eukaryota; kingdom Metazoa; phylum Chordata; class Mammalia; order Diprotodontia; family Pseudocheiridae; genus Pseudocheirus; species Pseudocheirus occidentalis. Next base: position 196,321,722 of record CM053595.1, on the reverse strand, counting down.
AGAAGAGCTCACAAAATATCCCCAAAGATGTAGCTATTACTGACATTATGGCAGTCACCATCAGCCCAGGTCTTTGATGTTATTTACTTTGCCTAATACCTCAGAAATATCACAGCACCATACATTAATACACTAGACTTTCCCAGGGACAGACACAATATAAGAGATCCAGCACAGATAGAAAGCTATCCAGGGAACCAGACTCCACAGAACGGCCTGGCTCTGCCAACAAGACAGGTCACCTTGCTTGCTTGTGTTCAAAAAAAACCCAAAATCACAAAACTTAGAAGGGACCTTATTATTGTTTAGTCATCTCTTTGAGACCCTTTTTGGATTGTTTTTTGTTTGTTTGATTTGGGGGGGCAATACTGGAGTTGTTTGCTATTTCCTTCTCCAACTCATTTTACAGATGAGGAAACTGAAGTGAACAGGATTAAGGGACTTGCCCAAGGTCACACAGTAAGTGTCTGAGACCCAGTTTCAACTTAGGTCCTTCTTGATTCCAGACCCAGTGCTCTATTCACTGAACCACCTAGTTTAGGCTTTAGAGATTAGCTAATCCTAACAAACACATTTACAAATACTACAAAGGAGAAGGAAAAGTCAAATAAATGGTAGAACTGGGGCTCAAACCCACATCTTCAGGCCCCCAATCCAGGGCTCTTTCTACTATACTACTCCCTATTACCCCACTTACCTGAATAAATTCTCCTTGGTTAACACTGGTACCCTGGTTCCCTACATCTACCATTTTTTCAGCTTTAGATAGACAAAATCAGTGACAGCCTCTGACTACAACTACCCCAAAGAAGTACTGTCTCCTGGTGGTTTATCAAGTTAATTAATCACCTTAAGACAACACAGAAAAAAACACTTAACACAAGAATGAAGAAAGCCAAGGCTTTCAAGGAAACTTTAGCTGTTTGTAGCCTACCCTCACCTTTGTCTAACTCATATACAAACTACTCCATAGGCCTCTTGGATGCCTCTCCCGGTATAAGCTCAACAGACCACACTTATTGTCTGGGCAATAAACTTGCCTACAGATACATCTCAAGCTATGAAACTCTGCCACCCAGAAAGACTGTCCCTTCATCCTAAAATATGCCAGCATGTTACCCAATGAACTTGAGTACAGAGCTGCTCACAATATATTGAGAAGGGAAGGGGGAGTATGGTCAGTACAGGGGGGATGGGCTCTAAAAGATTTGAGGGGCTGAGGAATTGGAGATTATTGTGAGAATGAAGAATGGGGTTAAAGGTCATAAGGCATAGAATGACAAATGATTTTGCTCCAATAAAGGAATTTTAGTCTTCATGAACGGGGAAGTGGAAAATTTATGGGTGATCAAGGGCAAGATCTGGTGGTACAAGTTAGGTGGTACAATAGTTAGAGTGCCTGACCTAGAGTCAAGAAGACCTGAGTTCAAATCTGGCCTCAGATACTTGTTTGCTGTGTGATCCTGGGCAAGTCACTTAATCCTGTTTACCTCGGTTTTCACATCCATAAAATGAGCCGGAGAAGGAAATGACAAACCACTCCAGTATCTTTGACCCAAGAATACCCCCAAATGGGTTCACAAAGAGCCAGACATGACTGAAATGACAAGGGCAAGATCAGGAGGAGGAAGTCACAGGAAATGAGTGAGTCGAGGATCTGTGAGTTTAGGGTGTGTAAGGGAATATTCAAGGGAATATGCTGAAATCCTCTAGTGTAAGGGTGGGGGGCTGGTATATTGTTAATGGTACCTGTGGCTGCTGTGGAGGCATAAGGCCGATAACACCAGCACACAAGACGGCCGCTGATACAGGTTCTTGATCTGCTTTTCTAAAGGAAAAACAGCTTTAAAGGGGTTAATAATCTTGCTTTAAACAATGAGAAAGATAAGTAAAGAGAAGTGAATATCCAAGAAAGAATTCAACACACAGGGCTCCGACTGTCTAAACAGAGTAATAGAACAATTTACATCACCGGACCAGGGAGCACTGACGTCTGGGTTCGGGGGAAGAGGGGGAAGGCTTAACAATAGCTACCCAGAGTCTTGTCTGGACAAATCACAAAGACCTCAGGTGAACGTTCTTCCCATGAGCGATCCACAAGGCAACTACCAACCTCCCAAAAGGTACATAGCTTTGATAAATAGGCTGAGAACCAGAAAGCACAAAAACCTACACCGACTCAGCACAGCTGCACAATCAAGCTTCAAAGGAGATTGAGTCTTCATTTGTTTACAGTTTAGCACGAACCTGGGAAGCTGAACCTGTGACAACAAGAAGAAGAACCTGGGAAGCTGAACCTGTAACAACAAGAAGAAGAACCTGGGAAGCTGAACCTGTAACAACAAGAAGAAAAAACAACAACAAATATCCCACTTTGTTTCTCATCATGCTCCAGGATCCTGGCCTTTAACAATCAAGCACTTGGTCCTTACAGTCTACACAGATGAATAGGAAATTGCTGTGGCCATGGGTCCGAGACACTTTTTTGGGATTTTCAAGTAAGAGGCATTAAACCTTGTAGTCCCATTCTCGTCGCCGATCAATATAGCACACTTGAGAGCTGCTGCTGTGAATAATTTTAAGGGTCTAATCAGAAGGTATAACAAGCACTCTATTTATTCAAAACTAAACCTTGAGTCAGGAAGCTAAAGCATTCACGATTCATAACAATATAATTTATTACCAGGGTAGTCACAAGGCCTTAAACAGACATAGAAGTATATAACATAGCATACCTCCCACGCTACCTTATACATTCTTTGGGGGACCAAAATCTTTAGGGAGTGAGCGACCAGCTCCTCTTCACTCAGGTACTGTTCCAAAATACTTGTTTATATAATCAGGGAATTCCAGGCCAGGGTCTTCCCTTAACACAGCACATTCCTAGGGGTAGCAGAGAACAGAACACCCTCCACCTCTTGGTCATAGTAGGTCACAATCCACTCAATCCAAAAAGAGTGTCCAATTAAAGTCCTCTTGAGGGTGTGTTCTTCCTACACTGATGTTGCAGGCTCCTATCAGGAACTCTCAAGTGTACACATGTTCTAATGAGCCAGAATCTAAATCTTAACACTGCTCCAGCTCCCTCCACTTCTAAGTCCTGAGGTATGGCTGAGTGACAAAGCCAAGAAGGTGGGTCCCTGGGGACCATGACACTTCCCCCGTCCCACCATAGACAACTCCACTCCTTGGGTCCCAACCCATCCCAAGAGGATGCTGCAGGAAAGAGCATGCCCACTGCTCCTGCCCTTCTACAAAGCTTTCATCTTGATCTGGACAAAGTCCTGAATCCTGTGGCCCCTTCTCCTGCAGGTCTGTGGGCCAATGGCTCTCAATTCCTGATGCAGGCAGCTCTCCACTCTTGCTCCATATCCTACTTCACAGGGGAAGGGACTGCTGTATTCCAAACTCTCCCTACTCTTGCCTGAGTCCAGGTACAGCAGGCTCCAGCGGCCCCTGCCCCCAACTTCTGTCTCTGGCCACAACTGTGGGACAGCTCACACTCCCCCAGCCTTACATGGGGAGGGGTCACTCTGATCTGGACCAAGCAAAATAATATAATAATTAGGAAATAACAAACAACTATCCTAGTCTCACTAAACCCCATAATTTCCTCAAAGGTGTTAACAATCTTACTTTCTAACAGCCAAGTGTTGTAGTGTTCTCACAAGGGTTGGTAGCAGAGGTCTCTTCTCCAAACCTTGACAAGTGACTCACATTCCAAGGCTGGGAGGCCCCTTGATAATGGCTAAACATCCTTCCAAGAGCAAGCCCCAAGGCAATATTTCACCTCAGAATATATATACACTTTGACTAATAGACTCAGAGTCAGAAGGTACATGACTCAGCACAGCTGTACAATCAGGGTTCAAAGGAGACTGATCTTTCAGATATTTATAATTTAGCATGAGCCTGGGAAACTTAACTCCAACAACAAGAAGGAACAAAAAACAACAGGAATCCCACCTTGCTTGTGCTCACAGTTGGGGAGGAAAGAAAGACTGTGAGCCAGGCACTGAATTCATCGAAGAAGAAAGAAGAGTACCCTTGGGGTCGGTAAAGAGCAGCAACCAGTATCTTGATTGGGTGATAGATATGGATTGAATAACCCTCAAAGAACAGAAATTATTGAGTGATAGTGGTAGAGGGAGAGTCCGACAGTAGCTGATGGGAACAAGAAGTATCCTGATTCTCTGAGAGTTGGAATGAACAAAAGTACAGACAATGGAAAGAGGGTCAAGGAACCCTGTGTCATCAACAGGAATCAGGTCTCATTGAGTGCCAGAAGATAGAAGGTGTGATAAGGGAAAAGGTGAAAGTTGAAAGTGAAGCTATTAACTATAGAGCAGAGACTCCTGAGAGCACAGTCACTGAGGGGGATGAGTGTAAGGGAGCAGGGAATAGGGCATCAGGGCAAACCCCATTGGGTTTATACATTGGTACCTGGGAATAAAGAGAGTATGATGTTGTGGGAGTATGTTAACAATTAAGGAATGATTTCAGGGAGATTTTCATTGACTGGAGAGAAGTTCACTGAGGGAGAGATGGAAAGTTAGAACATGTTAGTTTGAAAGGGTAGTAAGATCCAGTAAGGGTTTTTGCTGTTGTTATTTTAGGAGTGGGAGGGACTTGGGCATAGTGAGCAAGGAAGAGCTAGAAGATAGAGACTGAAAACTGAAGGGTAGTTTAGAGGCAATTTGACAAAGAGGATTAGATGGGACCAAGGATACATGTAGAGGAAGGAGATGAATTTAAAGAAGAGTAACCTTTCCATCAGAGACTAAAGGAAATAATGAGTAATGAGATATATGGAAGAGAAGAGAAAGTTCACAGTGAATACCCTCTAACTTCTTAGTAATGTACGCAGGGAGGTCTTCAGTTGAAAGTATGGGGGAAGATGATGACATGGTAGGCATGATAAGAGAAGAGAAGATTTAGGACAGCTTCTTGATCAGAATCACAGACAAATAAAAGGATTGCCTTGCAATAATGAGGGCCCAGTTGAGATTCTACAACAGAAATTTGTAATGAATCCAGTCTACTATATGATGGTGTTTTGGCTAAGAAGTTGGAGCAGGTAGGGATAATGGGCAGTACTAATACTCACAGGCTCAAATGTCTGTCTATATACAACTTCACAACCTACTAGGTAACTAAGAGAACTAGCAATTTCAACACAAGAAAGTAAATATATTCTTGTAAGTATAACTGAGGCTTTGTGGAATGTGATCAGTAAAATAATCAATCACCTCTACAGCTGCAGAATAGGGATAAGTGAGAAGCATCATGCAAGAATGGCTACTTTTATTTGTTATATATACGTAACCTCAGTATGAAAGAGACACCAAATAGTTAAGTAACAGCCATCATTTGGACAATTGGCAGCAGCTGCTGCCTTTGTGCCCTTACAGCTCAGCTGCCTCACTGAATACACACACAAAAAACCGTGTATTCAAGGAAACACTATTCCCTTTCCAAGCAGTCACTGTGGGAGGCTCTACATTGATTCCAATAATGCTGCCTTTGCTCAAAACATTTCTGGATCTTTTTCTTTGGTAAATACCTTTCATTCCTGTGGCCCAAAATCATTTGAGTATACTCCCAGTATGGGAAAATCTTTGTCCTTTTAAATGTTGATAGTCATAGATTTAGAACTGAAATGGATTTTAAAATCATTCAGCCTAATATTCTCCTTTTTTCATATGGAGAAACTGAGGGCCAGAGAGTTAAAGTGGTCACATAAGAAAGAGTAGAACTAGGATTTGAATCCAGGTCTTTAGGGCTGCAAATCCATTGTTTTTTCTACTATGCCAAACTGCTGTCAAAAGTTATTTAGAGCCAAGTCTGACGATAACCAGATGATCAATCTGAGTAAGAGCATTTTTGGTCAAAAAATGAAGTGTCATTAAAAGTAATTACCAGTATCTCATGAGATACCTGCAGTGTCTGTGAAGGCAGTTTCTACAATAAGGGCAAACTGAGGCTCATTGCCCATCAATGACACCATTTTCCATCTTCTGTACATACCCCTCATGTAGCCTTCTTGTCATAACTCTTCCATCTTTTTTTTCCTTAAACAATACTCTTGGTGTTGATTTTAACCAGACTTCATCAGCATAAAAATAAAAATGATTCCCACTCCGCTGGGATGGTTCTTTTGCCCTTCAATTACCTATCCTAGCCAGTTACTATGGGCTATTCAAGGGAGTATTAGCAATGGCTTCTTCCCTCAAGGAGCTTACGATCTAGTTTGAGACACATAAAACAGGTAGAGAAAATGCAGACTCTATAAATTAAGCAGAGTGTGCTACAGTGGCTAGAGAGTAGACCTTGAAGAGCTGAAGAGTTTAGTTTGAGTTCTACTTCTGGGCCACACTGAGTTTTATTAAGGGCAGATTTCTTAACTTCCCAGTGCCCTGGACAACTCTAAAAGACTGGAATGCAGAGGAGGTGTCCGTCCACATTTGGAGAGGGAGTTTCTCATCTAGGAGTGTCCTATATCAGTAAAATCACAGTCCAATCCCTATCTTGAAGCCTTATAAATTAAATGCTAAATCATGGAATGCATACTGTACTGACTGTAGGAAATTGGAAAGGGAAGACATTAATGTAAACTAGAGGGCAGCTATGTGGCACAGTGGAGAGAGCACTCAGCCTGGAGTCTGGACACCCTCAGTTCAAATCCTATCTCAGATATTTACTAACTTGTGGCCTTGGTCAAATCACTTAACTCTGTTTGCCTCAATTTCCTTATCTGTAAAATGAGCTGGAGAAGGAAATGTCAAACCACTCCAGTATCTCTGCCAAGAAAACTCCAGATGGGGTCATAAAGAGTCAAAGATGGCTGAAATGACTGAACAACAACCAGAAGAGAGTCTGTAGGAAAGCATCATGGAAGATATAGTTTAGAACTGGACCTGGAAAGATAAACAGAATCTAGATGACAGAGCAGAGCATTCCAGATCATGTGAATTTTCACCTGAGCAATGGAATTTGACCTGGTAGCAAAGCTACTCACATTGAAAAACAAAACATTCACAAAGATAGGTCATGATAAGGAACTATCCCCATACAGTGACCCTTTACTATGGATGATACTAGCAGAAGCTTATCATCATCATATATTCTCTACCTATATACTTAAATGAGACTGTGGATTTGTGGTTATGGCCTAAAACCTCTGAAACTAGACTATCAAGAAACCCTAACCATATAAACCACATTACCATTCAGACTCATAATCAATAAAAGTACAATAAGTGTAGTTGGAGAGAGTACGATGGGAGCAACAGTTGCCAATAATTCTCTTTAGGGCATCAACCTCTCCCTTCTCCCCCCACACCCACCCCTTTCCCCATTGCAAAGGTTGCCTATATCCAGACTATAAAAATAAAGTTACCTCTATCTTCTGGACAACTTTCCCTAAAACTGTCCCTCACACTTTAGAGTCTATGTTGTTGTTAGGGATGAAAGTCAAGAGAGCCAAGGAGGATTTCCTGTGGGAAAACAGTGCTCCTCTGAGGCATTTGGTTACCTGGTTGGCTTTCCTTATCCCTCTACCCCCATGTTGCTTGTCTCCCTAAGGAGACTCTCATGGAATGGGCAACATTAAAAACTGCTAATGATCTTAAGGCATAGAAGACACCAAAAGGTTGGGTCAAGGATGATACTAAGTCATAAGGTGAGTGAAGGTTAGTTACATCCATGACTATGACTTCTGCTCCTCTTCCTGCATCTGCCTGCCTGTTTCAGGGATTATGAAGCCCAGTGTTAGTAAGATTCAGGTGAAACTCCCAGCTTATGAGGGGTAGCTGGATGCAGGAAGGCAGGTCAGTGGATAAGAATATTGGTTTTGAAGTCAGGAAGACCTGAAGCTTACTAGCACTATTCACTTAACCATTGTCTTCCTCAGTTTCCTCAATGGTAATATGGGGCTAAAATTTCAATTGCTTCCCAGGGTTACTGTAAGGACCAAATGGGATAATACTAATAAATTGTCACAGTGTTTGACACATAGTAATAAATGTTTGTTTCCTTCTTTCCATTATCAGGGAAAACACAACTGTACCTATTTACTATCTCATGGGATAATTGAATAACCCAAGAGATAAAAACACACATTTTACACAAAGAGGGATGTAAAGTGTGCATAAATTGAAACCCAAAAAAATGTAATTAAATGGTGACAGATATAAGCAGATGGGATGAAGTGTTTGAGTTGTGGTTTGTGCTCTGCAAACATTTTTTTCTTATTTTACCACAGATATTTTGGAAGAAAGAAGCTCCAAGGGACCACTTTTTATCCAATGGATAGGTTTTCCCAAGGCTTTCCTCCCAGTGCACATTTAACAGGGGAATTTGGTTTAAATGAAAGAGAACCTTGGAGGAAATGAAAAAAAAGATATATATATATATATATATATATATATATCACTATGTTTGATAGACCTATAACAAGATCAAAAGACAAAGTGAGGCAAACTTTCTGTGCTGTGGCTGGAGCAATTAAGGACAGGGTGGTCTGATGGCAAAAGCATGTGGTGGTGAGACATCAAGGAGCTTCCAGTTGGACCACGACATTGTTGTTACCGTTGGCCTCACTGGGAGAATAGAGACAGAGGCAGTATCCATGGAATAGGGCTCCAAAGCCCTGGCTGTTGCTCCACTTTTTATATTTCATTTTCCAGTGGAACTAGCTTACTTTGTGCTCCTTACAGGACATTTCATTTCTTGTCTCAGTATCTTTAAAAACTATCCCTCATACCTGGATTGTGTGTCTTTCTCTCCTCCACCTCTTAGGATCTCAGTTTACTTCAATGTTCAGCTCACCTGCCGACTCCTTCAGGAGCCCTCTGCCCATGACCCTGCCCATTGCCCTCTTACATTTTCATCTTTATGTGCTGTAGACTTGCAATGGAGTATAAACTATGTAAGAACAAGGACTGTTTTTTTTTCCCTTTGTCTCTGTAGTGACTGAGAGTGCCTTATACATTGTAGGCACTTAAAGTGCTTCAGTTCAATTTGGTGAACATTTTCAAAGCACCTAGTATGTTATGAGGTTATTTCTGTTATTTATCCTTCATTCTCAAATTGGACCATGACCTCAGGAAAGGGGTGCCATGACTCACAAATTAATTGGATTTAAGTGAGGGAGGGCTGTACAAAGTCACCAGCCTCACTCTCTCCTCAGGGACTATCTGTGTCCAGTGCAAGATAAAGATCAGGACAACGGGGTATGGCCCAGGATGCAGTGGGAGACCTTGGCCTTTTTAAGCTAAGGTCTTTCCCGGGTGTCAGTTTGACTGAGGCAGTGCCCATTCAATGGAGTTAATAAATAAGGCAAAGAATGGCCTCTTTTACCTAGTCAAGAGAAAAAAATCAGTCTGGCAGGGAAAGACCCTCAGGATTTCTGGCAAAAAAGAAACAAAAACAATTGCCCTCACTCTGAGTCATCATGACCCCAAAAATGACCAAGTGAGGATTGAGCTGGGACTATTATTGACCAATCAACAATAGCCAGAGTAATTTGGGTTTAAGGCATGTTCCTTAAGAAAGAAATCTGGCCTGTAAACCCCAAGGTATCTTAAGAGATTTCATAGATCAAAATATATATTCTTTTGAGCACAGCACACACAGATATGGGTGTGATTCCCTATGTGAAAAGAGGGAGAGGAAGGAGAGAAAGGAGAGGAAGGAAGGGAGGGAGGGAAGGAAGGGAGGAAGGGAGGAAGGGAGGGAGGAAGGAACTGCATTGCCCAACTGGAATTGATGGGTAGTAGGGCAGCTACTACTAAGAACAGACTTGCTTGACCTTCCTTCTTGAAGAGGACCATGACATCAGGAAGGTGATGTCATGGCTCTGCAGTGACTGGAATCATGCCTTACACATATAGGTACTTAAAATACTTCAGTTCAATTTAGTGAACATTTTCAAAGCACCTATGTTTTGAGGCATTGTACTACACACTGGGGATACAAAAACATAAATTTAACAGATCTTGTCCATAAAAAAATTCTTTTAGAGAGACCAATATAACATAAACAAATAAATGAAAAATGTATACAAAATTATGTAAAGTAATTTTAATGGAGAAAGAATGTTAACAACTTGTAAGGAAAGAGGAGAGGGTGACAAGGAAGATCCTATGTAAAAGGTGACACCTGAGCTGTATTTTAAATGAAGGTAGGGATTCTGGGAGATGGGAGTGAGAGGAAGCATAGCTAGACTTTGGAAATTTCTTGTGTAAAGAAAGGCAAAGGGGGCGGAGCCAAGATGGTGGTGTAGAAGCAGCAAGGGTCTGCAGCTCTCACACAACCACCCTAAACACCCATAAAATATGACCCTAGACAAAGTCTAGGACTCTCAGACTCACAAAAATGCAGAAAACACATCTCTCACTGAAGGCAGCTCGGCAGCAGGGGCTCATCGCAGTCGGCCGGGAGCTGAGGCCAGCCCAGCCTGAAGCCAAGACCCTGGCTAGGCCCAGGGTGGTAGGAAGGAGCTGAGCTGAGCCCAGCTGAGCCAAGCAGCAGCCAGTCTGCAAGAGAGATCTGCAGCCTCCAGCGCCTCCACATCTACCAAGGCATGAAAAACAGGGATTGGAAAGGGGCAGCTCGGCAGGAGGGGCTCATCCAGCAGGCCGGCAGGCCAGGAGCTGAGACCAGCCCAGTGAAAATCAAAATGCAGCCAGGCCCCAGGGCAGCCAGGAGGAGCCAAGCCTCCCAAGCAGCAGCGTGAGTCTACTTCAGAGAAGATCTAAAGCACCTGAGGGAATCTTCAAATGCAACAAACCAGGATCAGAGATGGTCAGTGAAAGTGAAACATTGAAACTTAATTTGGGGGAGGAAAAGGAGTTCGGCCAATCTGCCGCAGGGCAAGGAAGCAGTGGGGGAAGGGAACTGCTGTAACACAAGAAGCATGAGAAGGTAAACATGGGAAAGAAATCATAAGGAACTTCACAAATTTGAATTATTTACATGCCAATATAGGAAAACGATAATAGTAACTTACGAAACTTTTCTTAGCATGAGGATAGGTGAAGGGAATAC
>CM053595.1:196293847-196310173 GCA_028646575.1 Pseudocheirus occidentalis | reverse complement strand
ATAATATAGAGACTTTCCTTGTTCTGAAGATTGTATATAATATCGTGAACTGTTGAAACGGTGAACATTGTACTGAATAAAGATTTGTAATGGAATAAACAGAGTGCTCACTAATACTGTGTAATCCGAATCTTAAAAGCTCCTCACAGTAGCATTCTCTCAGGAATCTACTGCTGATTGGCTTTCCACTAGGCTATAACTCTGGGAGGCACGCAGTGGAGTTGGGATTTAGAATGATGATTTGCCAGAAAGTGAGGATTGGTCTGACAGGTTGGAGGAGAAAGAGGAGAGAGCAGTATCATGAAACCCTTGACACGAATGAGAAAGTTAAAAGGCAGGTAGATTTAGGGGAGGAAAATAAAAGTTCTGTTTTGGCCACGTTGAGTTTAAGATGCGAATGGGACATTTATTGCCTATCTCCTTGTTCCGTGGCCTGCCTGCCATCTTTTAGCACAGCAGCCTTCTTCCCATATATCTACAATCTCTTTCCTTTTCTGACATTTCTCATTTACTACATGGTCTTACAAAGAGGTTTTACCCGTCATTCTTTCTGTGGCATAGCAGTACAGTCACTTCTTCCAGTTTTGTCTTATAACAGCATCCTGATGGATAGATCACAGTGGGGTTGAATATTTTTGCCCTGACCTTTATCTTGTTACCAGTTGTTGCTATATGCATGTGTCAAAAGTAGAGGTAACTATGTCCTCTGCTCCATTTTCCTTTCATACTATTATCTTGCCAGAGTTAGTAACCAAGGCACATAGATCCTGCTGCCTCCTAAGTTTCCAAAGTATCTACATATAGTAAGTCCCACTGTCAGGGTTTATTTCACAGCTATTCACCCTGTGCCTAGAATACCTTTCTCCTTTTATACTGAAATTCTACCCTCCCCACCAATGAGAGAAAGGGGTCGGTGTGGCAGAGCTTCCCTTTAAGCTACAGCTTAAATGTGTTCTTTTAAATATAAATTGACTAAGGTTCATCTTGTTACCATTCCATTTTGATTTCCCTTTCAGCTACTACAGCTTTTCTTGAAGCTCTGGGATGGCACTCAGACTAATCACAGATCTTCAATTTATCTTAACCCAGGTATTCAATGCAAGAATACAGGGGATTAAACCTTAGTCTTTCTGAATTCTTCCACTCTCTCCTGGGAACAACATTTCTTGTACCTGGAGTCAGCTGGCATAATCCTTTTCCACTCTGAGAGAAATGATTACTAATAACTAATGATTTGGGGGGCTCCGGGGTTTACCGCCCTTTCTCTAAAGTCTTCTTGTCAAGGTTCAGCCTCTGAAGGACAGAACTGATAATAGTAGATAGGATCAACATTCTCCTCAATATAGGTATTGCTACCCCACCTAACCTTATACAGAATTATTGTTCTTTGTTCTTTGTCCTTTGTTCTCAAAGAAGACCATCATGACCTCAGAAAGGTGATATCATGAATTATAAGTGAATTGGATTTCAGCCAGGGAGGGCTGTACAAAGTCACCAGTCTCACTTTCTCTTCTGGAGCCATCTGGGTCCAGTGGTAAGATATAGATTAGGATGATTGGAGATGACTCCCATAAGAAATTTCATCTAATGAAACTCCAACCCATTGTGTTTTACTGGGGCTTGAGATAAAGCCTTTGTGTAGATTCTACTCCTGCCCCTTCCTCCCCACCCCCACCTCCTGAGAGTCATTTCGAAGTAAATGATATGATCAAATTCAGGTCCCCTAATCCCTCATTAGAACAGGCTCCCTCTCATTATAATAGTCATTCTTTCTCATTAATTGTTAACCAATCAGAGTTGCTTACCACCCTCAGAAACACCCACTCTTCCAAGGGCATATAAACTGAGTCTGGTACCATGATTCATCATTGGTCTAAGAGAGAAGGCCAAATGACTGTCCCTTTTATTCATAATATATTAGCATTATTAATAATGTGATTACCCCAAAACTATGTCTCTCAAACTTTTTAAATGTCACAAGTTAGATGTTGATCAAACTCTAGTTTTTTTGTTTGTTTGTTTTGTTTTGACTGAGGTAGATTCAGATGACCAAAGCAGTTAGAATTCTCATGTCCTTTGAGGATCTGTTTCTTAGTTCTCTCTTTAGATTTCTACCAGAAATCCCTGACTTGAAAGAAGGCACCTTTCCTCTGTCCCTTAAGAACCCTCCCCTAAGCTCTGGATCATTCTACCAGTACCTTAAAGCTCCTTCCTTTACATTTAAGTCTCTAGGTCTATGGGCTTGTTTTAGGTTGTCTTTTTTATTGACTACTGGATTGAGAAAGACTATTTCCTATGTGGCCTTTAGAGATTACTTCATAGTGCTACAGAACTCTTCAAATGATCTGGCTTCTATATCCTTCACCCATCTGGAAATTGCTGTGGTGCCAGCCCTTGGAAGTTTTGGCTCTCACTAGACTGCCCTTTCTCTGCTACCTCTTGGCTTTGCTTTTCATGCTCTGGACTTACCCATCATGACTCAGCTACTGTCTAACACTGGAACTTCTCTTAATTTCTGAGGCCTTCTTACTCTGGAACATTGCTCTCCACACTGACCCTTTTTTCTCCTTGGTGAGTTCCTTTTGGGAGCAGGATATCAGTTACTGCCATTTTGGGGATGGACCCAGGTTGACCTTCTCCAGACTTCATCCTTATCCATCAGCTGCTTCCTCCCTTATCCTTCCCCCTTCAGCTCACTTTTGTGTATCATCTTCTGACAGTGGTTCTCAACCATTCTAATGCCATGACCCTTTAATACTTGTATGTGGGCATATCTGCATGTGGGCGGACCCATCTGAAGACAAATAGAGGAGTGGTGTCTTGGTTACTAAGACCATTGGAAATATGTGTTTTCCAATGGTTTTAGGTGACCCCTGTGAAAGGGTCATTCCACCCTACAAAGGGGTCGTGACCCACAGGTTGAGAACCACTGTTAGAATATAAGCTTCTTGAGGACAGGCTCTGTCTTTTTGTTTGCATTTATGTCTTCAGCAATTAGCACAATGTTTAAGAACCTAGCAAGCATTTAATAACTGCATGTTGCCTTGTTTTATTCTCATAAAGCAAATTCAGTATAAGTGGTTGTTACAACTGATTCTGTTCTTTGGGCAAAACTTGGGGCAGCTAGGTGGTATAGCACATAAAGCTCTAATATTGGGAGTCAGGAAGATCTGAGTTCAAGTCTTCCTTTAGGTACTTACTAGCTATGTGACTCTGGGCAAATTATTTAACTTGTAGCTAGCATTGAGAGAGGGTTTTGAGGTCTAGAAAGTGTTTTACATCTATTTTTGATTTTTAATATCTCATTTGGTCCTCATAGCCCTGTGAGGTAGATGCTATTTTTATCCCTAGTTTACAGATGAGGAAACCAAGGCTGAGAGAGGTTCAGCAAGTTGTCCAGGATCCCACCGTTTACTAGTAAGCATCTGATACAGGATTTGATAGAGTCTTCCTGACTACAAGTTCAACACACTATTCATTATGCCATACCCTAGGCCTCAGTTTCAGCATCTGTAAAATGACCATAATAACAACACCTACCTCACAGGATTCAAATGAGATAACATGTGAAAAGTGCTTTGTAAGCTTATACATACACACACATGCAAGCAGGTATGTACATATACATATGAGCACATGTGCATACACATATGTGTACATGTGTACATGTGCATATACACGTGAATGCAAATATACATACATGCATGCGTGTGTGTGCACGCGTGTTAGTTATTATTATTGTTCTAGGCTAATATCTTGATTCTGTCCTGTCTGGAGGGTGTAGGGTCTAAGCCCCCGAGGTGTTGGCCACCATGATTTCCTTTCCTTACTTAGTCTGTTCTCCATGAGGGCTGATGGTCCTAAAATTTTCTCTTCTCTCAGACCTCTAACTGCCCTAAGTCTTTGGGTCCAGGACTCTTCTAAATCCTAACTGATTAGTAGAGCTCAGACAGCATCTATATCCTGGGACCAGCCGGATTTTCCACTCCTCTCTTGGTCCGGCTCTGAACATGTGATTGAATAATTTCATCTCTCAGATGTCTTACCATGAAGGTGATTTGTTCTAGAACCCTCTCTTATTCAGGTTTGCAATAGGAGAATATATTACACATAGTCATTCATAACACACAAGTTTCCCTACATTAATGAGGACAGGACCGTATCACAGAATTTCAGAGTCACAAAGGACTTCAGAGACCATCTAGTACAACCCATATCCACAAGGATTCCCTTTCCCAACAAATGGCCATCCGGCAATTATGGCTTTATGGCACCACAAGACAATGTGATGGCTTCCTGCAGACTACAGCCCATCTACGTCACAGGGCAAAAAGTTCTCAGGCATGGCCCCAGAATCCCTCAGTTCTCTTCAAAACTGTTGAACCCGGAGAGCTTTTGTTTATGTGGGTCATATTTATTGTCGTTGTTCAATCATTTTTCAGTCGTGTTTGACTCTTTGTGACCCCATTTGGGCTTTTCTTGGCAAAGATACTGGAGAGGTTTGCCATTTCCTTCTCCAGCTCATTTTACAGATGAAGAAATAAGGCAAACAGGTTAAGTAACTTACCCAGGGTCACATTTAGTAAGTGTCTGAGGCTACCTTTGAACTCGGGAAAATTAGTCTTCCTGACTCCAGGCCCATCACTCTATCCACTGTCCTTATATTTGTTGTTTACCATATTAGAAATTAAAATGGATACATTTTTTAAAATCATCAATTCATTTAAAACAACATTAAAACAGTAAACCCATTATATCAGTGGTTCTCACCCTTCCTAATGGCACGACCCTTTAATACAGTTCCTCATGTTGTTGTGACCCCAAACCATAAAATTATTTTCGTTGCTATTTCATAATTGTAATTTTGCTACTGTTATGAATCATAATATAAATATCTGATATGCAGGATGTATTTTCATTGTTATAAATTGAACATAACCCACAGGTTGAGAACCACTGCATTACATGTTAATATATTAGCATATTTTTATGAAAAGAAAAACTATATTTTTCCCAACAAGAAAAAAATTAAAATGAGTTGCATTGTTTTACATATATTTACAAATCTTTCTAATGCCCAATTTAAAAGGAGATAGCTAGATTATTATATCTGATTCCACAATTAATCTATTGCAATATGTTGTTTCACCTGAAATATGTGCAGAAAATTCATGCTTACGCAGATATGTTGTTGGAAAAGGCAGGAGTATTTAAGTAGGCAAATAATGTCTTAGTTTTGTTATGAAAATAATTTTGACTTCATAGACCCCCTGAAAAGGTATCAGACCCTAGTGTCCCATGGACCACACTTCAAGAGCCTCTGACATAGTATATAGAAAGCCAGCATTTGAGTCTTGAAGACCTGAATTCAAATCCAGCCCCAGAAGCTTGCTAGCTGTGTGATTCTGGCAAAATTTCTTAACCTCTCCCAGCCTCCATTTCAAAATCTAGAAAATGAGTATAATAATAGCACCTATTTCATGGGATTGTTTTCAGGAGCAAATAAAGTACATTTCCAGCCTTATTTGTTGTTATTCAGTTGTGTCAGCCATGTCCAGCTCTTCTTGACCCCTTTTGGGGTTTTCTTGTCAAAGGTTCTTCCATGGTTTGTTATTTCCTTTGCCTGTTCATATTACAGATGAAGAAACAGAGGCAAATAGGGTTAAGTGATTTGTCCAGTGTCAAACAATTAGTAAGTATCTGACGTCAAATTTGAACTCAGGTCTTCCTGACTCTAAGTCAGTCTTCCTGACTTCCTGACTTGCTGTTCTATCCCTAACTTCCCCTTCTAGTGAGATATAGATGTGAGCTATTATGCTTATTGTTAGCATCAGTTGTTATACCAGTCCTAGGCACTTGCTTGAGGCACATAAAAATGCTAAAAATTAAGTGACTTGTCCAGAATTTCACAGTTGGCATAAAAGGTAAGATTTGAAAGCCATGGTATCATCGCCAGGTAGTGGTACCACCACCGCATGATGCTATCACCAGGGTAGGAATTGACAATCTCAGTTGGTTAAGAAAAGAAATGATTGTATGTTTTTTCCTTGTCTTAAACCACATGAGTGAATGGCCTTGGGTCTAGGACCTACCTTGAAATAGCTTCCCTTATTCCTTTGCTTTGCTCCCTTTCCATTCATAATGTGTAGGAAGTGACTGAAATACAAATCATCATGAAAAATTTAGCAAGGAATTTTCCTGTGAATCCATTCCCTCTCCGCTCAGTGTTACCAGACCTCAATATTCGATACCACAGGAAACTTGGGATTTTTTTTTTAAAAAGGTTCTTCATTTGATTATGAAATCAAGCCAGTCAGAACAGTGATGAGGAACAGCTTCCCTAGTTCCTGTTGAATAATTCTGTGTAATATTCTTCAGCCTATATTTAGACTAAACGCACTGTCGCTGTATTTGTTAAGAGATGACAGAGTACAGGAGGAAGAGCATCTTTGAAGCAACTGAAACCATGTGGCTTCTGAAGTCAGTGTATATATCTTCTCCCCCATCCTTTCTTTCCCTCTCTTGTCCTCCCTATTCAAATGCCAAGCTTCCTACTCTTTCCAAGGGGAAGCCTCCCTCCCTTCCCCCTTTCTCTTTTCCTCTTGTATCTTGCCATCTTTGGAACCGTTTCAATGAAATGATATCATTTGACCTTGTCAAATCCTGGGAAATCATTTCCCAGCTAAATATAAATGTTTTTGTTTCATGTGATACACGTACTGATGGGAGAGCCAGGGTCCTGGCAGCCAGGGCAACACACACTGGCTCGTTTTCCTGGTTTCTCCTTTCTGACACCATAATACCCAGTCCCTGGGAGAGACTGAGCTGGCACATCTGTGGGCCTGTGTCCTTTTACCACAGCTCATCCCGGGCAGGGATGACAGATCCTGAATTGGATGTTTTAAGGTTGTGACAGAGGAGAAAACTGTTTCTGTTGTCTGCCATCCACTGGATTCCATGGAAGTTAATTAAGATGGAGGTTGCCCAAGGAGAACTCAGTTCCATTAAATTCAATAGATATTCATTAAATGTCTACAGTGTAAACATTCTTAGTTCCTTCAGTAACCATTTATATGAAATGATCTTGACATTCCCTCACCCTTCTCATCATTATCCATTTGGATGTTCTCTGTCTTAGAAATGTCCTTTCCAAAATGTGGTTCCCAGAGCTGAATAGAACTCTCTATGCTTGATCTGATCAAGGCAGAGTTTTAGCTCCCTAGCTATCGACCCTATGCTTATGTTAATGTGACTAAAGATCACAGGGTTTTTAGCTATCACATAACATCTTCGACTTTTCTTTATTGAGCTTAAAATCCCTTAAAGAAAGCAGCAATGCGGTACAAGGCTGAATTTGGAATCAGAGAACCTATGTTCGAATTCTAACTTTGCCACTACTGACTGAATGACCTTGAGTAAATCACTGGAACCCCTCAGGCTTTGTTTTTTTCACTCATAAAATAAAGATTCTGAATTAGATAAT
Source organism: Pseudocheirus occidentalis (assembly GCA_028646575.1). Classification (NCBI taxonomy): domain Eukaryota; kingdom Metazoa; phylum Chordata; class Mammalia; order Diprotodontia; family Pseudocheiridae; genus Pseudocheirus; species Pseudocheirus occidentalis. Next base: position 196,302,690 of record CM053595.1, on the reverse strand, counting down.
ACTTAAGATTTCTTCCAACTTTGTGATCCTTGGATCATAAGCATTACTTACTTTTCACTTGGATTAATTTCTAGCCATGCCATTCCCATTCTGGATTTGTGCCTTTTAAGAAGAGAACCATTAAAAAATGGAAGATTCTCAGGTTCATTTCTTACGAAGATCCATTTAGGGAACTGAGGATATTTAGCCCAGAGAAGAGAAGACATAAGGGAGAATGTGAATGATTTTGTTCTTGTTCAGTTGTTTCAATTGTGTCTGACTCTTTATGACTCCATTTGGGGTTTTCTTGGCAAAGATACGTGTTTGCCATTTCTTTCCTTCTCCAGCTCATTTTTGATGCTGTTTTTCAGTCATGTCTGACTCTTTGTGACCCCATTTGGGAGTTTTCTTGATAAAGATAGCATTGTGGCTTGCTATTTCCTTCTCCAGCTCATTTTACAGATAAGGAAACTGAGGCAAACAGGGGTAAGTGATTGGCCCACGGTCACACAGCTAGTAAGCCTCCAAGGCTGAATTTGAATTTAGCAAGATTAGTCCTCCTGACTCCAGACCCAACACTCTGTCCATTGCACCACCTACCTGCCCTCAATGTGAAGATGGCTACCGACCAGTGTCTGAAGACCTCATACGTGGAAAAGACATTCTGGCTGGCTTTTGAGAGAAGAACTAGGAGAAATGGTTAGAAATTACAAAAGCAGATTTGGCTTTGACGTAAGTAATTAGAATGACGGTTATAAGTCTCCCAAAGTAGAATGGACTATCTTGGGAGGTAGATCACGGAGTTGTCCCTCACTAGATATCTCCAAAATCAAGGCTGGATGAAGATTCATCAGCTATATTCTAGCAGGGGGTCTTATCCTGGTCTTCTTGATGTTCCTCAGACATGACAGTTCATATTCTGACTCCATACCTTTTCATTGGCTGTCCTCCATGGCTAGCATGCTCCCTCCTCACCTCTGTCTCCTGGGTTCCTTCAAGGCTCAGCTCCAATGCTACCCTCTGCAAGAAGCCTTTCTCAGGGCTCTTCTTCTTCACCTTTCTTTTCTAGTGCCTTCCTCTCCAAGCTCCTCTTCTATTTATATTGCATACTGTATCCATCTATCCCTTTTAGATACATAGTTACTTGTTTGTTGTCTTCCCCAGGAACTGTGTTTGTGTCTTTGTATCCCTACCACTTAGTACAGTGACTGGCATGTAGTAAGTATGTAATAAATGCTTGTTGATGGTGGTGATGATGACGACGAGAAGGGTTGAGTGATAGATGGCCAATGAGGTCCCTTCTGACTCTAAGATTCTGGGTTACTGTGAGTGTGCAGTTGTCCCCCTCCCCCTTTCCCCCAGGCCACCATCTTGCTACAGTAAGCAGTAGTTCAGGCTGGGCCAGGCTTAGACATTACATGCACCTGTGTTCACCAAGGAGAAAATCAGATTCAGGAGCAACTGAGATGTTTGCTGAGAGTTCAGGACAGGATTGGACTGGGGAATAAGAACTATTCAGTGATCTGCCTGCCCACAAGCAAGAGAAGAAACCACATGTCAGGGAGGGGTACAAGAGTTACTTCTGAATTCATGAAATCCTTAAGTAGGAAAGGAAATTTTAAGGCATCAACTTTGCTCTGACAGATGGAGCAATTTAAAATCAGGGACTTTCAGACCACAAGGGAAACAGGCCTTCCAAGGCCCTGGGAGGCAAGATAGACTCGTGATTTTGGCAAAGGGGTAAGGAGGAGCTGAAAAGGTTCTGCATTTATGTTCCATGCAAACTACTTGCTCTGTGGCCCTAGGCAAGTCCTTTGACCTCATTGTGTCTGAGTCAATACAGTTGTGGGAATGAGTAGAATGAAAAGCAGGAGTGTTCTGGAAATAGCCGAGCCAAACAGTCCAGTCTCCACTCACTTTCTAATGCAGAAAATGGTGGGTCCCTGGTAGATCCAGACAGATGATACCTAGTGGTGCCAAGTGAGGAACCCCTTGAGTGTGGTGACCAAAATCCAAGAGCATATAGGGAGCAAGGGCCTTAAAAGATTGCATCTTTGTGGGCACAAGTCAATGATTAAGAAAATTCTGAGCATCTCAAGCAAAAAGACATCTCAGAAGGGGCTTCTAACTGAGTGAATTGTAAATTAAATTGATCTGCAATTAATGAAGCATTGTCCTTTTTTTATAGCAACTGATTGGGCAGTATTTGTGCCTATGGGCCAGGATTATTGCTTTCTAAATTTCCCAGGTTTGTTGTAATTCCCATCGTGGGTAGCCTGTGCTTCTATAGGAGATCAAAGAACAAAAGAAACTCCTGGATTCGAATGCCAATCTTCTGTTTACTACCAATGTGACTTTAGGGAAGTTATTTGTTCTCTCTGTACCTCAGCTTCCCAACATGTAAAATGATAGAGTTGAACAAATGTGCTTTAAGGTTCCTATGATCTCAAATATAAAATCTCAAATTAAACTCAAGACAACATCAGTAGGAAAAATTTGTCTTTGGTCCTTTTCTTCCTTTTTTTTTGTCCTTCCCCAAATATTTGGGGTTGTCATGGTACCTTCTAACTACCCAAAACTTTTTATTTAAGTAGTACTCCATGTCCTTGCCCCCTCTTAAAACTCCCATTCCTTTAATGTCAGTGTTATAGTTATCTCTTAGGAACAAAGTAATTGAGCAGGATAATTCACGCTATGGTGTGAATGACATGTAGTCAGACGTATTAACCCTCCCAAGGGTATTCTAGTTTTTAAAAAGAAAATAATTTACACAAAGAAACTCATCTCAAATAGTGGAATTTCAGGTAATGTAACAGGCAGATGAGGAAGATCATTTTCATTGGGAGCAAGGGGAGAGAAATAGAGTGAGATATTTGTGCCTCAAAGTGCATGGCACAATCTACTGTCTATTCCACCTAATTAAAAGATCAATCCTGGGTTTAAAGAATAACATTAGGCCACAATTCCTATCAGAGCTATTGTAAAAGGTACCCATTTATTCGGTCCGTAAAATTTGCATAACCCCCATCTACCCTGACCAGCTTCATTGCTCCTAGCTCTCTCTTCCAACTTCTTCTGTTCTATTTCACTAATAAGGGAACACCAGCATCTGTTTCCAGCAAATACCCAGACTTTTATGGAATGGAAATCAACAGGAGTTAAAAAGTAGGGACAGAAGGAACTAATCTTTTTGTAGGCCCAATGCCAGATTTCCATTATCCCACAACAGATTTATTTTAATACTTGACCACTATTCAGTTATTCATGCATTCATTCATTTGTTCACTCAACAGTTTAAGTGCCTGCTGCATATAGGGCATTACTCTACATGGATACAAAGATGAATAACTGCCAAGAGTATTCAATTTAGTAAGGGACGTGAGACTTCCATGTAAATAGCTATAATGCAAGGCAGAATGTGATAAGTGCTTTTAAGAAATGTACTCAGAGGTATGGGAATTAGGAGAAAGGAGTGATTCAGGGAAGGTGCCATGGAGGTGGAGACATCTAAACTGTGCATTTGTGAATGGATTAGAATGCAATAGGGAAAATTATGGAGAAGGCATTCTAGGCAAAGGAAACGGCATGAAGAAAAGCACAGAAGTTGAAAACCTTTGGATGCATTTCAGAAACAAAAAATAGTATAGTTTGGGTAGAACATAGGGAGTGTGAAGGGGAATGGTAAGAGGTATGGCTGTCAAGGAAAATAGGAGTCACATTATAGAGGACCTTGAAAGCCCCCCTAAGGTATCTGACCTCCTTAGGCAATAGAGAGTGATTCTGAAGGTCTTTGAGTGGGGTTTCAACATGGTGTAGTGGAAAGAGTACTGGATTTGGAGTCGGGAGACTTGGGTTCAAATACAGACTCTAATACTACCTGTGTGTTTAGGGGCATTTCCCTTAACCTCTCCCTTGGCCTAATATTTCTTATCTGCAAAATGGGGATAATGATATTTGTATTGTCCACTTCCTTTGGGGGTTGTGAGAAAAACACTTCATAAAAGGCATAATGGTGATGATGATAATAAACAATAACAATAAGAACTAGCATTTATCTAGAGCAGTGGTTCTCAACTTGTGGGTCACAACCCCTTGGGGGTCAAACAATCCTTTCACAGGGGTCACAGGGGTTGCCTAAGACCATCAGAAAACATATTTCCGATAATCTTAGGAACCAAGACACGGCTTCTCTATCCTTCTCCAGACGGGTCGGCCCACAGGCAGACATGCCCACATATGAGTATTAAAGGGTTGCGGCATTAGGAAGGTTGAGAAACGCTGATCCAGAGCTTTAACATTTGTTGAGTCCCTTATAAGTCTTATTTCAGTTTGTCCTCACAACAGTCCTGAGGGGCAGGTTTTATTATTATCTCTATTTTACAGATAGGGAAACTGAGGGTAATAGAGGTTAAATGATTTGCTCACAGTCACAGTTTGTTAGTTATCTGTAGCTGGACTTCAACTCAGATCTTCCTAGCTCCAGGTCCAGCACTCTAGCTACTGTATGACCTATCTGTCTACAGTATGATGGTTAGCATTCAAGGCACAGAGTCAGGAACATATGGGCTTAATTCCCACCTTCAGGACTGTGAGGACCCACACTATGTGATGCCGGGTAAGTCCTTCTATTTATCTGAGCCTCAGTTTCCTGATCTGTAAAAGAGGGTTAATAATAGTAGTTATCTAGAGTTATTGTGAGAAACAAATGAAATAATGCATTTAAAGTGCTTTGCAAAGATAAAAGGGAGCTATGTTATTAATAATGAACTTTAAAGTACTATATGAATGTGAACCTTAATTACTGAGTAGGATAATGACTCAGAGTTGTGAGTTAAGATTGGTGTATAAAATAAATTAGAATGGGAGCAGATTGGAGAAAGGGAGATAGGTTAATAAGCATTGGTTCAGACAAAAGATAATGAAAGTCTGAGCTGAGATAGCTGCTGGAAAAAGCTAGGGGGAGATAAATATGTGAAACATTGAGAAGTGGAATCAATAGAGCTCCATGATGGATTCAATGGTTGACCATAGAGTGGAATGAAAGAGAAATTATGCTTCCATTAGTGGAATTAGGCAAGTCAGGAGGAGCAGCAGTTCTGGGTGGGTTCTCATATGGTGGTGTTCAGTTTTAGTATATTTGTAGGTTCCAGAGAATTAAGAGCCTGTGGAAAGGGAGATTGAAAATGTTGGGTAGGAGTTCTTAACCTGAACTTAAAAAAAAAATAAGTGTATTTCAATATAGTTGGTTCCTTTTGTAATCCTATGTCTTTATTTTAAGCATTTAAAATATCATTCTAAGAAGTGGTTATTGGCTTTACCAGACTGTCAAAAGTATCCATGACTTAAAAATATTGAGTCTATAATGTAGGAGATAGAGGGGATAATTGATGTAGCAATGTCACTGTGCCTCAGAGAAGGCACAATGGATTGAGCATAGGAAGACGGGTTTAATGCTTTTTTTTTTTTTTGCTCTGAGACAGAAGTTAAAAAATTGAAGATGGAGAAGCCAACAGAAAATTTGAAGGACAGGGAGAGAACATTAAAGGATATCAGGTCAGATGACTTGCATCTTTATATAATCACAAAATTTCAGGGAAGGAGCTTCAAGGGTCACCACATCCAACTTACACCTGACCACGGATCTTGTCTACAATTTTCTGAAGAAGTAGTCATTCCATACTTTATTTTATATCCTTCACTGTGGGGAAACCTACTATCTCCCAACGTAGTGCATTATACTTTTGGATAATTCTAATTGTTAATAAGCATTTTTTTCATTATGGGTAGGGATAGGGATAAAGACCATATAGGGACTAGACCTATAATTTAATGAGCATAAAGTGCTCTCCATGAAGATTTTTTTGTTTTTTAACCAATTCTGAGTAGTACCATCCCTGAAACTTAGAATCTAAGACAATCACCTTAGAGCTTACAAGATCTACCCAAGGTCATGTAGCCAATATGTGTCTGAGGCAGGCTTTGAATGACAATCTTCCTGGTTTAGAGGCTAACTTTCTATCCACTCCAATACACTGCCTCTTTTTCTCCATGATATCAAACCTAAATTTGCCACTTTGCCACTTCCACTATTGTTTTCAGTTGTGCTGTCTGGGGCCAAACAGAACAAGTCTAATCCACATGGCACTACTTCAGAAGATAACAGTCGTATTTTCTCGTAACTTTTCTTCTTTCCAGGCTAAACATTAGCAGTTCCTGTAACCAATGATTAGATGAGAAATGAAGAGAGCAATCTAGATATGATCTAACAAGGACAGAGTGCACTGGGACTATCACTTCTCTATTCCTGGACACAGTCTATCTGAACTTAAGATTTACTTTTTGGGCTGCCATATCAAACTCAGTGACATCGAGCTTGCAATCTGATAAAACCCACAGATCTTTTTCAGATAAACTGCTATCTAATCACCCTTCCTTCCTCATCTTATATTTGTGAAGTTAATTTTTTGAATCCAAGTATAAAATTTCATATTTATTTTTATTAAATTTCATCTTATTAGATTCTACCCAATGTTCCAAACCATTTATTTGAGGAGTGGCTAAGCAAATTATGATGTATGGATATAACAGAATATTGTTATTTTGCAACAAATAAGGACCATAAAGATTTTAGAGAGACATAGTAATACTTGCATTAACTGAAGCAGAGTTAAGTAAGCAGAATCTTGATAACAATATACACAATTCCTTCAATATACAATGTAAACAGAACAACACAAAAAGTAGATGAACTTGAGTTAATTGCAATGACTAACCTTGGTCCTAGAAAAGAAATGAAAAATCACAGTTACCTTCTTTAAGTAGGGGGGTGATCGGTGTTGTACATTCTGATAGATGTGGTTATTTTGTTGATTGATCTTGCTTACTCATTTTTCTTTCTTACAAGGGTTCAATAGATGGGTATGGGGGCAGATTCAAAAAACAACTAGGGTCAACAAAATGCATGACAAAAACTGTAAAAAGTTTTAAAAAAGATAAAATCTAGGTAAACTATATCAATAGCATTTCCATTATCAATCAGTCAATAATCACTTATTAAGTACCTACTATGTGCCAGACATTGTGCTATGAGGCTGCAATACAAAAAGAAGCAAAAGACCATCTGCCCTCAAAGTCGGCAGTCTAATAAAGGAGACAACAGGCAAACCAATATATACAAAGCAAATTATGTGCAGGATAAATAGGAAATAATTAATAGATGGAAGGCACGAGAATTAAGAGGGACCAGGAAAGGTGTCCTGTAAAAGATGAGATTTTAGTTGGGACTTAAAAGAAGCCAGTGAAGTCATTAGTTGGATTGGAAATGGGAGAGAGTTCCAGACATGAGGTACAGCCAGAAGGAATGCCCAGAATACAGAGATGGAGTGTCTTATGTTTGGAACTACCAGGAGACCAGTTTACTATCAATTTAGTAACCCTGTCTAAAAAAGGAAAAAGATTAGTCTGTCATGACCTATTCTTGATGAAACCATGTTCATTTATTGTGATTGTTACTTCCTTTCATTAGTTGTTCACTAGTCATCCCTTTAATAATACAGTCTAGAATATGTAAGTATAATCTATAAGAATATGTAGATACATTATTCTATAGTTTGTAAACTCTGTCTTCTTCCTTCCTTCCCTCCCTTTTTTCTTCCCTCCCCTCCCCCTCTCTCTTTCAAAATTAGGATGGTTGCCTTTTTCAGTCTTATGATCCCTCTCCCATTCTGCATTCTCTTTCAAAGATTACTGGCAGTCGCTCAGTAGTCAGGTATTGTTCAGGCAATATCCCTAGAATATGGTTTATTTTGATTTGGAGAATAATTCATTGAGGGCAGCTAAGCATCCTTTTCCAAGTTCTCTACTTAACTTGGGTATCAATTCCTTATCAGCTTTTTGTTTTATCCTTTCTAATGTAAACATTTATTTTGCAAGAAAACGTCACCACCCTGTCCTCTTTGAGAGTTGGCTCTATCCATAGCAGCCGTTCTCAGCCTTTGGGTCAAAACCCCTTTGGGGATCAAATGACCCTTTCATAGGGGTCGCCTAAGACCATTGGAAAACATATTTCCTCTGGTCTTAGGAACTGAGACACGGCTCCGCTATTCCTCTCCAGGTGAGTCTGCCCACATGCAGATACACCCACATGTGGGTATTAAAGGGTTGTGGCATTAGGAAGGTTGAGAACCACTGATCCATAGGCTTGTATAGAGTATGAGCTGTGTGTACCCATATATGCCAGCATTCTTGAGGAGGATGTTACCACTTATCCTCCCCTTGGGCTCATGGGTGCCTCAGGAGTGTCAGGTACATCTAGCCATGCTCTGTGCTGGCCTTTTGGCCTTTCTTCTCTTTGATTTTCCTCTTTCCCCTAGGAAAGTTTTTAAATTCTCCGTTTGGTCGGCCTTACTTTTACTTACCATCTTCAGCTTATTGTAAAATTTTGCACTTCTTACATTATCTTTACAAGTCAGTCATGCTTTTTTCTTAAAAACACTTTAAGGGCGGCTAGGTGGCACAGTGAATAGAGCACCGGCCCTGGAGTCAGGAGTACCTGAGTTCAAATCCGGCCTCAGACACTTAACACAAAAAACTAGCCGTGTGACCTTGGGCAAGTCACTTAACCCCAACTGCCCTCCAAAAAGCAAAAAAAAAAAAAACCACTTTAAAACACTATGTAAATGTAGCTTTAATTATTTATAGTATCATTGTTGTCATTGTTGATACAAATCATTCATAGCGGGACCAATGCTAAGAAATCCTGTTAGGTAAAATTTCAGGCACTTATACTTAATTTTTTCTTAAAATTTATTTTTTATTTGTTTTCTTGTTTACATTATTCATTTTGATTACATTTTTGAATTACA
>CM053595.1:196275709-196293347 GCA_028646575.1 Pseudocheirus occidentalis | reverse complement strand
ATTGTGGAACTGAATCTTGTAAACTAAAAGTAAATAAACAAGTCAATGAAAAAAAGATAATTCAGGAGGCAAAGGACTAACTCATTAAAAAATTTTTTTAATAAATAAATAAATGAAAAGAATATCACTACCCTTTGGGTCACCAAGGTCCACTAACTCATAGTCATCCTTGATTTTTTACTGTCCCATAATCCCCATATCTCCTAGACATATCTTGTTCAGTCTAAACTCTCCACTTATGCAACCATACCCTTAGTTCAGATCTTTATTGTCTCCCACTTGGAGGATTGCAAAAACCTAACTGAAGTTCCCAACTGATGCTTCCCCTTTCCAATCCACCCACTACACAATTTCCAAACTAATATTCTGAACTTCAGGGCTGATTATATCACTTCCTTGCTTAAAAAAAAACTAAAAGAAAAACCCTTCAGTGGCACCCTATTAAGACAAGAATCAAATAACAAACTCTTCTATTCGACATTTAAAATCTTTCATAATCAAGATGAAGACAAAATACAAAAACTCCTGTTTGGCATTTAAAATCTTTCACAATCTGGCACCAAGCTATCCTTTCAGAATGATTTTGCATGACTTTTTTCACTCACTGTGCAATCTAACCAAACTGCTCTACTTGGTTCCATATACATATGTGATGGTCCACTTCCTGTCTCCGTATCTTTTCACACGCTGTCCCCCCTGCATAGAATGTACTTCTTCCTCACATTTCCATTCTAAAATGCCAAGTTTTCTTCTACAACTCAAGTGCCAGCTTTTATCCAAGTCCTTTACTGATTCCCTGAGTCATTATAGCTCTGAATATTCAAAATTACTGGATATTTACTCTTTAATCATAAAGTATATATTTATCTATGCTTATATTTTTTTCTCCCTAATAGAACGTAAGCTACTTGAGCTCAGGGACAGTATTATCTTCTCTGTGTCCTCAAAGTCTAACACAGTGCCCAGAACATAGTAGGATTTGTTGGATTGAAAAGAATTCAAAGCCTGCCTCTAATACTTACCAGCTGCATGATGATGAATAAGTCATTTAATCTACCTCAGACTTAGGTAACTATCTATGAACTATGTCCTAAGTTATAGATGAGTTTTATTCTACACTGGTGTTCCACCAAATGACATCTAGATCTTTTACACTTTGGCATAACAAAATTGGATAAGTCTTCTGCTTCTTACACACAACAACCTTCCAAATATTTGAAGGCAGCTTTTTGGCCCTTTTTAGTACTCCTTTCTAGTGGCTAAATGCACCCAGATTTTTCTACTATTCCTTGAATGACACAGTATCTACACCTTTTATCACCATGGTAACTCTGCTCTTGACACAATTGAATTTGTAAGTTCTAAAATGTTCTTGGTATTCCCTAAAATGGAATCAACTTGAATAGGAGTACAATCTAGTAGATAAGTTTCTGGTCAGTAGACAAAAGGACCTTTATCCAAGAAGCAATTTTAAATCAAGAGCTTGCTCTCTGAGGTTGGACAAGTCAAAATCAGGTTGCTTATATATAGGATGAGGCAAGTAATACCTTCCTCTCACCTACCTCAAAGTTACTGGAGGATAATGAAATAGAGATCATATCACAGGATCATAAATTTAGAGCTGGAGAGGATGTTAGAGACTTCCTTAGTTTACAGATGGGTAAACTGAGGCCCAGAGAGGCTAATTGACTTGCACAGGGTGACACAGTCAATAAGTGTCTTAAGGCAGAGTTCAGACTCAGGTTTTTCTGACTTCAATTGCTTAAGAGTCAAAATCAGGATTTGAACCCACGTCTTCTAAAAACCTGAGATATGAAGTGTTGTCTATTACTTTATGTATTCTATCTAGACCATTTAATACTTCAGGCTTATCATTCATAGATTTGATGTTCAAAAAAGTCAGTTAATATTCATACTAAGCAAAACTCTCTTCTCAGACAGACTTTACTCTTAAACCTGACAAGCTGTGACATTTTACAAATGGGTATCATTGGTCACACAAAGAACCTGGCCAGTGCAGGACAGCTTAGCCTAATCTATCACAACTCAGAGAAAAATGCCAACACACCACCAAAAAATCTCAAAAACACATGCCTCACTGAAAGTCAAATTTTTCATCTTTGTTCCTAAGGGAGTGCACTATTTTTTTTTATAAAAAATTATTTTTAGATTCCATTCTGATACATCAGCAAAAGCTGTTATCTGATGACTTAGCAGAGGTGGAGCTGCTACCCTTGTGCACTCCAGGGACTTGCAGTTTTGGTTGACTGCCTGGTAGTAGAGCTTTGAAAGCCTATGTAAATTAATGATTTCCCTCCTGGTAGCAAATATTGAAGAAACTTAAAAAACAACAACAACAACCCTTGTGCTATAACCTATGCACTGAACCCTAGAATTTGCATCACTGTGAAGCATGCCACCATCCTCTGAGTACACTAACTGGAGACTAGCAGAAAGCCCTACCTCCCTTCTTCTCTACCCCTAAATGTCTCAATCCCCAAACTTCATTCATATTAATACCTGCAATCAGATGAGGGGTTTGTTCTATTTGCCCTGTTTGAGAATATAATTTTGAAGCTTATGAGCAATGTTTTCATCACCAGAATCAATATTCTTGATTACAACAGATTCTTTAGTGTTTCCACTGAGAAAGCAGGCAGCACAGAGGATGGGAAGTGTCTGGGTTGGCATTTGAAGACCCCACTCTGGGAGGACTTCTACTGACTAATTTTAGCTCCCAGAAAACTGCTGGTATAATCAAATGTCAAAGGGGAGGGAGAACGGCCTAAAGACAAATTTCCTTGAAGAATTTGAAGGAAAAGTAGAGAGCAGAAAGGGTGATGCTGTGACATTTACCTTAAAGCAGCTGCATTGCAACAAAGGAGAACATGTCTACATTGACAGCTACCTCAGGGCTCATTTCTCTTCCCCTTTGACCTGCAGTAGGGAGCATTGTGCTAAGGCTCTAACTCCACTGGGACAATTTTCCTTTTCTGCATCTATTCTCATCATTCTCTCCTCTTGAATCTTTCCCCCAGCTATCAAATGCTAACTGTGTTCAGAGAACTTCATGGCTGGAAAAATGTTTTCCAGATTTGTGATTCCAAAAGTGTAATGAAGCCCCACTGTGGAAGCCCCCTTGACTGGTATAGAGCAGCAACTAGGCTATAAACTATAGTTTTAGAGCAAGGTTTCTAAACCTTGTTCTATGTGTCATGGATCCCTCTGACTATGTGGTGAAGCCTATGGACCCTTTCTCAGGATCATGTTTTTAAATGCATAAAATAAAATACATAGAATTACCAAGGAAACCAATTATATTGAAACAGTTATCAAATAAAAACAACAATAAAACAAAAAGTTCACAGATCCTAGGTTGAGAATCCCTGAGAGTTGTCAGGGTAAGGCTATATGAAAGGCTATATGACTTGTCCATGGTCGCACAATCAATATGTATGAGGCAGGTTTTTCTGGTGTCATGATACTGTTTCTCATGGTTGGGATAATAAAAAATAAAAGGCATGGCCCCTTCCCTTTGGTATGACTACACAGTTTGCATCTCCACCAGGCTTATTTTAAACTTTATCTTAGGCAGGTGAAGAGCAACATTGTCCTCCTCTTTGGAACCACAGGAGGGAGGGTCTAAGTTCAAATGTGGCTTCAGATACTTACTAGCTGTGTGATCCTGGGCAAGTCACTTGACCCTGTTTGCCTCAGTTTCCTCATCTGTAAAATGAACTGGAAAGGGAAATGGCAAACTACTCCAGTATCTTTGCCAAGAAAACCCCAAATGAGGTCATAAAGAGTTGGATTGACTGAAATGGTTGATGAACATACAACAATGAGGGTGCTCCAAGCTCAATGCCAACACTGCTATTTAGCAGAAGATGCTAAGTTTTTTTGGTGTTGTTTTGCAACACCAAATCAGGCTGCTTTTCTGAGTTCAAGGATATTCTAGAGTTCATTCCCCACAGAGCTCCAACACAATGTACATTTCCCAGAGGACTGTACGAAGGCAAAGATCCCAGATTCACTAATGAGGAAAGACACCCTGGGAGGAAGTGAGGAAATGGAGAAATTGCCCCAGACATAACTAGGAAGGCCAGGGTACTTACCCAATTTAGGCTATAGTAGTATGGGCCTGATCCCTACCACCCAGTTACATAAACACAGAAGGTTCCACACTTCTAGTGAATCTACAGGCTGGGAAGAGATCTGCAAAGCTACCTCTCTTACAATAATGAAGAGTTATATTCTAGCACAGCCAGGGAAAGACAAGTTCTGGGACAGCACTGAGAATTAGGGAGAGGGTGGTTTCTTTAATACTCCAGTTCTTGCTCCACCAATTAGATGGAATAATCTCATGTATGACAGCTAAAATCATTATTTATGCTCACCCAATGAAATATCTAATAAGAACTGAATGAAAATGTCTAGGAAGGAGTACAGTATTCTAGCATCATTAGCATTTTAAGAAGCTAATGGTAAGCCTATAAAATATATTAGGAGTATATCCTAGTTGATGTGGCATAATCCAGATCCAAGTGGCTGTTATGTATAGAATTGCCCTTCCAACCCCCAGAACATTCTCCTTCTTTTCTTAATGTGCTCAGGGCATTGATCATAGTCTTTCTTTACTCTCTATCACTTGACCTCATAATACAAGTCTTTAAAGTTCCTCTTTTGAAAAGTCTTAACTTCTTGATTCCCATGGTCTACTCCTCCATTCTCCCTGAGCTACATATAGAGATGGTTATGCCTTTGGACCTTGTTGGCCCCCTCAGATGTTCCACTTGTATGTTTGTGAAGTCTGAAATTTATATGATCAAAATCTTTTATTATTCCATCTTTTCCTATACTTTATGACTGCTAACCTTGTCCTTCATCCTCACTGTGATATCTATTCCCTTTACTTCTTTCTTTACCAGGATAACACACTGGCACAACTCAAACTCTTGGTGAACCAACTCCTCTCTACATTATCTTATACCCCATTGTGGCAACCACACCAGCATACTCAGGATGGCTACTAGCACAGGTTCTTAGATCAAGTTTACTAGGAAAGATAGCTGTTTAAAGGGTCAACAATCTTACTTTAATTACATAGATAGATGATAGATAGATAGACAGACAGACAGACAGACAGATAGATATAGACATAAACATATGATGTAGACGTAGATGTAGACATAGACGTAGATGTAGATATAGATGTAGGTGTAGATGTAGATATAGATGTAGATATATAGATCACATTCACTTAGTTCAGGGGGAAAAGTCAGCATCCTGAACTTCAGAGAAAATACAAACAAAAATTACAAGCAGAAAAAAATACAGACAGAGAAAATAACACAAGTTAACAGAGAGGGCTTCTAGCTGTCTGATCAAAGTTATACATACATAGTTACCAAAGAGAGAAGCACCAGCATCTGGGATTGCAAAGCTTAGGGGCTCCTTAGCAGCTACCCAGAGTCTCATCTGGCCAAATCACATAAACACCCTTCCAATGAGTAAACTCCAAAGCAAAACCTTGGTTCACATTATATGTACCCTTTTTCAGAGCCAGAAGGCATTACAACCCTCATGACACACTGCCTAATTATGAAGTAAGAAAAAGTGGGGGCCTTCCTAAAAAAAAAAAAGAAGCTTCCTCTAAACAAGCTTCTCTTGTTGGGCTGCTGGTGAGGTCTATTAATGGGTGGGGTAGATTTTCAACTCCCATTAACATTACACATCCCTGATTCCCATGACCCTTCATTTAATCACTAACCACTCCCTGTCAAACCCCGGCCTTGGATTATTCCCTTCTAACTCATTTGCTTTCACTCATGTGCTGTTGAACAGAGCTGGAGGGAATCATAAATCCATGCTGAATGGATTTACTACAGAGTTATGTCATCTCATTTCAACTGGACCCTCACTGTAGTGAGACAGTCATTCTTTTCCTCCCTTATTGATTCTCTATAGCACTTTCCAGTGGTAGAACAAACTGGTATCAACATTTTTCTCTCCTTTAGCATCCCACAGTACCCACTACCATGTGGAAACATTAGAACACTAATGCATTGTTAGTGGAGTTGTGAACTGATCCAACCATTCTGGAGAGCAATTTGGAACTATGCCCAAAGGGCTATAAAAAAGTGCAAACCCTTTGATTCAGAAATACCACTTCTAGGGTTGTCTCCTAAAGAAATCATACAAGTAGGATAAAGACCTGTTTGCATAAAAATATTTATAGCAGCTCTTTTTGTGGTGGCAAAGAATTGGAAATCAAGGAGATGCCCATCAATTGGGGAATATTCACTCTAGGTTTTTGTGATACTGTTCTATCCTTCTTCTCTTTACCTTTTACTGGTTCTTAATCCATGTCATACTCACTAATCATGGATTTTCTCCGAGGTTCCATCCTGATCCCTTTTCTCTTCTCCCTCTCAACTCTCATTTGGCTATCTCACCAGTTCCCATATGTTCAATTATTTCAATATTTTATAGATATGTGTGTGTATGTATATATGTACATATATATATATATACACACACATGCATATACACATACATTCATATATGTGTTGTGTGCGTGTGTATCTACTGTCATCTCTCTATTCAGCATCTCCTCTTGAACATATAATTGGTGTAGCACAAATGTCATTGCATTGGGTGAAGGAGGAGTGCCGTAAGGTCACACTGGTCCTACGAAAGATTTGGGAGAGAAATGGGCTAGGCCCATTGCCTCTTGAACATATAATTCCACAGGGATCTTAAACCCAACACAAAATTCATAGTCCTCCCAAATACTCCCCCTTCCAAGCACCCCATTACTGTTGAAGACACCACCATCCTTGGTGTCTTGATGTCATCTTTGTATCCTCTTTCTCATTCACTCTACATATACAAATCCATTATCAAATCTTGTTGTTTCTACCTTTATAACATGTGTATATATATATGTTCCTTTCTCTCAATTCATACTTCTACCTCTACATATTCTACCACACAGTCACTTTGGATTGTTGGAAACAATTCAAATTTGATTCTTCGTTCCCCACTGCCATGCCTTTGCATTAACTATCTCCTGTGTCTGTAATGTTCTACTTTCTCACCTTGGCTTCTTAATAATCCTGACTTTAAGACTCAGCTCAGATCCCATCTTCTGCAGGGACCTTTCCCAGTCCACACAGCTATTAATGCCTGATCTTTTCAGAATCCCTTCATCTAATCCATATAAAACTTGTGTGCACCTGGTTATTGGCATGTTGGCTCCCCCATTAGCATAGAAGCTCCCAGTGGACAGGAACTGTTTACTCCTATCTTTCTTTTGTATTCTCAGTGCTTAGCATAATGCCTGGCATATAGTAAGTATTTAATAATTGCTTGTTGACTAACAGATGTGTACATACAATTAAAAAAAATAATACTCACTGATTAGAAGTATTCACCAAAGGGACTTACTCAAGAGCTATTGAATTATCTTCACTATGCAGTAAATAAAAGTGATTGGACAAGTTTTTCCAAGTTTTTAATGGCAGTATAAATGGACCATGTTGTTAAGATTGTCACAGCTCAAAATGTCCTTTTAGGATGAAACTTTAATGCCTTTGACATTGCTAAAAATTCTCTTCCTAGGCCTTTATGAAACATTCTTCCTTTGATGGTGTTCTCTATCTCTATAGAAACTTGCAGGGTTTAAATGCTACCTTAGGTGGTGACTAGTTTCAAAGGTCCTAGCATGATCAAAGCAAAGTACATACAGTATCTTATGGACATGGAAACTTACATGTGGCCTAGCCCATTTCTCTCCCAAATCTTTCTAGGACCAGTGTGACCTTACAGCACTCCTCCTTCACCCAATGCTATGACATTTGTACTACACCAAGTACTTTCCTCGCAATGACCCTAAACAGGAAGTAATGCAAGTATCCCCATTTTACAGGAGAAAAAACAGAGGTTAAGAGAGTGACTTGCTCATGGCCACATAACCAGTAACTGTCAGTCAAAATTCAAGCCCAGATCTCCTGACCTCAAGTCCAGTAGTCTTGCTTTCCATTTTACCATGTTGAATCTCTGAAATTCAAAACGTATATACATACTTTGACCCTGAGCCCACCAAGAAGCCCTTGTTCCTCCTCCAGACCATCACAAAGTTCCTTCTATTCTTGCTCATAGAGAGGAAAAGGTGAGGCTCCAGCTATTGACCCAAAGAGATGATGTACATCAAAGTATTTGGAAACTATGCAAATGCAGACTGGCATTGCGACGATTAATCAGACAATAAAATTGGTAAGAATCACATAATTCTTAGGCCGTCGACAAATATAAATCATTTGGTACTCTCAAACACATCCACAATGACATTCTCATTTTTAATGAAACCAGGAT
The DNA here is from genome assembly GCA_028646575.1 of Pseudocheirus occidentalis. Taxonomy (NCBI): domain Eukaryota; kingdom Metazoa; phylum Chordata; class Mammalia; order Diprotodontia; family Pseudocheiridae; genus Pseudocheirus; species Pseudocheirus occidentalis. The sequence continues at coordinate 196,284,971 of CM053595.1, read as the reverse complement.
ACTTCAAGGCTGGTTGGAGTAAGCAAAGCAGATGGATAAGAATGTAGGACGAGGATGGGGAGAGATGCTGGATCACATTACCAAAGGTAACTGGGTAACTCTTTCAAAGATCCCCAGCAACATGCCCTTGATGATTCTACATAGCTATGGTTCATGGTACACCAAGCTTTTGAAAGAATCAAAATAACAATTCAATTCAACACACACGTATTAAGTACCTGTGGTATACAAAGCACCACACTGGGTGCTAGTAAAAGACTAAAATGTAGCTAACAGTTTCCAAAGTGGCAGCTAGGTGGCACAGTGGATAGAGTGCCAAGCCTGGAGTCAAGGAAAAGTCATCTTCCTGAGTTCAAATCTGGCCTCAGTCATATACCAGTTGTGTGACCCTGGGCAAGTCACTTGATTAGTTCTTTTTGCCTCGGTTTCCTCATCTGTAAAATGAGCTGGAGAAGGAAATGGCAAACCATTCCAATTATCTGACAAGAAAACCTTAAACGGGGTCACGATTGAAAACAACCCAACAACAACAACAAAACTGCTTAACAGACAGAAATCAGCAGCAAAGCATTGTCATGGACAACTGCCACGCAAGAAAAGACAAAATGCAAATTCCTAGAAGGCAGAGAGTAGCTCAGCTCCTATTTGTATCCCCATTTGCCTAGTGCCATGCCTAGAACATAGTAAGGGCTTAATAGATGTGATTAAAATATGCAAATGGTCACATGTGACCAGACAGAGAAGTAGGCTAGCCATGCATGGAGAGTGAGAAATAACAGATACCCAGGATGCTTTGCTAATCATAAGACATTAAAATAAGTGGATGAAAAAAATTACCTTAATTGCTTATTATGTGCAAAGCCCTGTGCTAAGTACTGAGTACACAGAAAAATTAAGACAACCCCAATTTCAAGGGGCTCCCCATTCTAATGGGGGAGACAGAGCAGAGAAAACACAGAAAGGAGATTTTAGCAACAAATCAGATGAAAAAAACTCCATTGTCCTTAGGGATCATTGGCAATGGTAAATCACGAATCTGCTCTACTGTCATTCCTGTTGATAAAATTCTAATGCTGAACCATTACAAAGTACCAAGGACTTAGGTGGCAAAAATGTTAAGTTCTGAAATCATCAGTGGCTGCCAGTGCTGAAGAGGCTAGGGTGGCTGCTTGTGTAAAGGCAGTTACCAGAAAGGAGAAGGAGGGAAAAAGAATGTAAATAGTACAACCATGTGCTGGGCACCATGCTAAATACAAATATTTGATCCTCACAACAACCTGGGGAGGTAGGTGCTATTATTATTCCCAGGGTCACACAACTAGCAGGTATTTGAGGTCAGATTTGAGCTCAGGTCTTCCTGACTCCAGGCCCAGTGCTCTATTCACTGAGCCACCAGGTAGCTTAGTTCACAACACTACCAACATTGGTCTTCTGGGTATTGGTTTCAAAGACAGCATGAAAATGGGAATGGTGGTCTCAGGAGCACTCCACATAGGTCACAATTGGTCAATAATTAGTGTTAGTGATGGCAGGGATGGCAGGCCTCTTCTCCAGAAGAGTTTCTTTACTGAATGATGGTTGGGCAGCTGGGCTGGTAGCCTGAAGAGCTCTGCTATTTCTAGAGCTCTTGGGTATAGCACTAGGGTCTGAGGGGAAATGGTGGCAGTGATTTTACCCACATGGTGCTTGCCACTATTGTCTTTTTGTTCACTAGGCTAGTTTGCCTGCTGCCCCTGGTGGTAGCTCATGTTAATGATGGAGAAGATGGTCGATCTCTTCTGCACAAGTTTCTCCCCTGAGCAATGGCTGCATTGAAAGCAAAACAATGGTTTAGGAAGTGCTGCTATTCATTGAACTTAGAGAAAGACTTTCAACTGGAAACCTCAACAGATAATATATGGAAAGATATATATTAGAATAGCATGAGAAGGCTTGGAGAGGGAGCAAATGCATTACTGAAATGATGACCCTGACAAGATCAAATATTATAACTATTATATAAACCTTAAAACGAATTTGCATAAGACTCTCCTCACTGGTGGAGATTAATTATTCAATGCTCCATGCTTGCATGAGGAGCAAAGTTGGTGAGATCCTAGAAGAAGAAAGATTCTGCTATTATGTGTGCTCTAGCTTCAGAAGAGCAGATACATAATTCTGGACTCTCTTCAAATCCTTGGAGCAAGAGAAAGACTCTGGAGAAAAGCTGAGGAGCTGACACCTCAATCATGTCCCTATCCCCAGCTTACTACAATAGAAACTTTAGGGAATTTCCCCTTGGATGAGATGTGGGGGACAGTCTTTTGGGTGAACTAAGATATCTCATTCCCAATAGAAGAACTCATTTGCTCTGTGCATGATCTGGTATAACATCATTTGTATGCACTTTCTGATTTCCATTTGGTATTGGTTTGGATAAATGAGTTTATTTGCTATTTGTGGGTCTTTGTGTAACTAGAATATGGTGGAAAGGGAATCTTACCCTGGATAAATAGCTTGGAGTACTTCTTCCCCATTAAGGGATAGTGATCAGGAGCTCAGCTTGAACCTAAGAAGTATTTAGCTCGAGTAATATTTAGGAGGATGGATATATACATACATACATATATATATATGCATGCATAAATACATACATTTATTTCTAGCTTGGTACCTTTTCTCTGAGAACAAAGGGGCCAATCTCCTGCGCCTTTCCTGGTAGGAATCAAAGTTTCCCTTGAAGAAAGTAGTCAGAGGTCACTAGAGATATCTATTCATGCCCCCCTATGAGCCACATCCAGACAGATCCACGTGGACATACATAACCTTCATGAACAAAACAAAGTATACACATACCCACGTAACATTTACATGAAATAATATCAGTCCTCCCCATTCTAAAGTAGGCTGTTTATCTGTTTTAGTTCAGATTCTAATAGGTGAAAGAAAAGCCACACACACATTCCAGGACCATAGCAAGCAAGAAACAGCTAAAATCAAGGCAAAGTTGTCACAGAGCGAAACCTCTGAATGGGAACAGGCTTTGGGAACATATATTTCCCATAAGCCGAGCCTATATCCACAAGAATGCTGAATCTCAGAAAAATTAACAGCGAGTAAGGGAGATAATTTTGCCTTCAAACTCCCCAAGGAAACACAGAACAGAAATGAGGAAGGAATGAAAAGGATCTACCTCAAATACTCCCCTTTTAAATAGTTGTGGCCTCCCTCCCATTCCTCTTTAAAGGCGTAGGAGACGACAGACATGGATTATTGCATATGTTGTCTGGCATGGTTGATGTGTTGTTCTATTCCACCACACTGCTTTTCCCCACTTTTAAAAGAATCTTTATTACAGGAGATGGCTAAAATGAATAGGAGATGGGAGGGGGAGATATATTAAAAATTTTAAATTATATAAAAACCAAAGACACTGATAAAATTATGATTTTTTAAATGTTTATACCATTCTTTTGCTAGCATGTAGGACTAATGGAAGAGCCATTCTAAAGGAGAAATTCTAAAGGACCTCAATGAAGAGGAAAACTAATATGAATAATGATAAATCATTCTTGGCAGAGAGGGCCTGGTCAGACAGAGACAGAATGAACCAGAAAGATAAACAGGGAAACATGCTCCATTGCTGCTCCAAATGAATACTAAGTGAAGTCCATAACCCACGATGAAAAATCCTTTTTCCACTATAACTTTAAATAGCAGGAGATAAGGATATGGTTGGAAGGACACTTGAGGCAGAGGTCAGAGCAGCCAATTACAAAATGTAGTAACTATTTATATAACACTTTAAGGTTTACAAGGCATTTTCCCCTACAGCAACTCTGTGAGGTAGTTAGCTTGAATAGTATTACTGTTTTAAAGATGAAAAAATTAAAGCTCAAAGTGACTTACCCAAAATCATACAACCAATGAGTCTGAGAGAACTGGGACACGAATCTACCTCTCCTGACTCCATGACTGTGTTTGGGTGACTATTCTACATTTAGTTTCCTCACTGTCTTCCTGACCTTTAGGTCAACCCAAGATAATGAAACTGGTTTTCTGTAGAAGTTCTGAAAATATCTTTCTTCTCGTTTAAGCTCACTAGTAACCAAGTACTGAAAAATTATTTTTAAGCATTTGTTATCAGTTACCTTTTATCTATTGAATGCTTACTGAGTGCTAAATATGGTGTCAGGGGCTGAGATATAAATCAAATATCCATTCAACTCAGTATCCCATCCTCAGCGTGCTCACCACTCCTAGGGGAGGATATGGCACACTAATGATCATTAATAATAACCAGCACTTAGATAATGCCTACTATGCTCCAGGCACCATGCTAAATGCTTTACAAATATCTCATTTGAGCCTCACAACAACCCTGGGATATAGATGTTATTATTATCCCCCATTTTACAGTCAAGGAAAATAAAGCAAACAGAGGTTCAATGACTTGCCCAGGGTCACATAGCTTATAAGTATCTGAGGTCAGATTTGAGTTTAGGTCTTCCTGATTCCAGGTCCAGCATTCTAGCCATTGCCCCATCTAGCTGTGCAAAATAGATGTTCAACAAACATGTGTTGCATTAATAAATGAGTAAGATATAAATTGCTGCCCTCAAAAATCTTACCATATAGTTTAGGAACCAAAACTAACACATATAAAACCACCTACTGACAAAACAAAATAGTAAAGGATCTGTTGAGGCTTGGGGGTTAGGAGTGCTCAGGATCCCAAAATACCAGCACTCTGGGTCCTAACAAATGAATTCGAGTCAAACCTTCTCTCAGCCAAAGTAAAACAAAGTTTATTAAAGATTCGCTATATTGGGGAGACTTAAGGTGCCTTAAGTATTTGTGACACTTGTATTGGACAAGCAGGCCAGAACAATTTGACACAGACTAAGTCAGCTAGATTGAATCTCAGCCCCTTCATGGAGACAGGATGGATCTTATATACAGAAAGACTGTGGCAGGGATCTAGGAATGGTCTAGATGAGGGGTTTGAGGAGGGTCTTGAGGAAGAGTCTAAGGAGGATCTTGAGGAACTGAGATCAGCCTCCAGGAATGAGATTAAGGGTAGGAAATAGCTAAAGGCCACCTGGAGATAACAGATAATGGAGGACTACTAGCTTAAGGGTAACAGATTTGGGTGTAGATATTTTCATAGAATCAAGTGTTCGAAGTAGCTGGACAATGGACGGCTAGGCTAGATTAAAAGTAACTGAGATTTGGGCCTAGTGATAATGAAAGGCTTATAGTCTCAGGCAAATGCCTCATCAAGTGGGAAGATTCAAAGGGATCCCCAGAACCTAAACCCCATCAGATCAAGGTCAGGAATGGATGTTAGATGCTGCAGAAGCAGCTGGTATAATAGACTTGGATTCTGGTCCAAGTGATTCTATGTGACCTTGGGAAAGTCTTGCCCCTCTGTTTCCTAATTTGTATGGAGCCCATGGTAATGCCCCAGTCAGCTACTCCAGGTCCTAGATACTTTATCAGTTGAATTCATCTTCATACTGTAGCTCATAAGCCCCCACTGGCATGTTTTACTTTTAGCAGTCAGCCATGGAATACACTTACTTAATAACAGAGGTATTTTAATTAAGTAGTCATATAAATAGAGTAATGATATAAAATTTGCCCCATAAACCTTGAACTCATTCTCCCATGAATACATGCACACTAAGCGGTAGGAGTGGATATTTATATGAATTTTCTGTGGGATATTCACACATGGCGAACAGATGGGCATACATACATACAAAGATATACACACGTGCATACACACACATAAACACACACACAAAATCACATACCGGAACTTAGCTGATCAAGATACACATGGAAGGACAGGTCATTCCACCCAAGACTAAAAAATAGCTATCACCTTCTACTGGTGTCATCAAGCTCCTTTCTACTGTGCCTGGTTCCTGAGAGACATTGTTTTCTCCCCACCAGGCATGACTTTCTGTTCCAGCTGGTCATTGCCTCTGGCTATTTTTAGGGCCACCTAATACCTTGAAATCACATCCACCGGGGATGCTGTGGTTACAGCTCTTTTTAGCCAACCCTGTCATGCATTGGAAGGTCGTGTGGTTAATAAGCTTCTCTCCTGCAGAGAAAAAGCTTTTAGTCTCTGTGTTTCTCCCGCTATAGTTCTCAGATGAGGTACTGCCTTCAGAGGCACCAGAAACCTAATCTTCTGGAGGTGATGGGATTAGAAAACCTTTCACATGTAGAGAAGGCTATGGTCTAAACTCTCTGCCTCTAGCTATGAAGTTTGCCTCTGCTTTCTCAGTCAGATTTTCAGCCAATAGTAGTAAAATTCTGAATTTTTCTTAGACTGCATCAGAAAATGCAAAAGTATAGGGAAGGATCAAGTCTGTCTTTTGGCCTTTTCTGAGAATTCTTCTATTAAGTCCTCTTTTTTAATTCCTCCATTATCTGCTAAATTCTGAACTCTTTTCTAGACCGAACTGTGTTCACTTTGTCTCCTTTTCAGTTCATCTGTCACGTAAATTATGGTCATAAACCTATTTTAGTTTTAAGATTATATCACATCCTTGTCGGGGTACATTTCCCCAGAACTCCATTTCCTCAAATGGAAAAGAGATTAAAAGGCATTGTGGTAAGGAAATTATTTTAACCTTAGCCCAGAATTCCCTCTGTACTTTACAAGATAACTTCAGGTGAGATGGGTATGGAATGCTGAGAGTCTTTTGACCTTTGTCACACTTTGAGTTTGAATTATTGCAAAAAGCTTTCTCATGATTACCAGACTTCAAGTTCCCCTGCTGTAGCCATCCTCACTCAACTGCCCACCTAATTTTCCTAATTTGCAAATCTACACACAGACCCTCATTCAGATAACTCTAGTGGATTCCTTTCACCTCCACAATCCAATATAAAATTCAATTTCATCTTAAAGCCCTTTATAACCTGACCTCTTCCTACATTTCCAATCTTCTTACACCTTACTCATCTCCACTGTGATCCAGAGACACTGGCCCCACTGTTCGGTTCCTAAGACATTCTATGCCCTGACTCATTGTAGTTCTCCCTTCCCATCCATTCCTCATGGTTTTCATCAAATATCAGCTAAAATGTCACCTTCTACCAAGAACTCTTTTCTAATCCCCCTTAGCACTAGTGCCTCGGCTCCATTATCTCCAGTTTATTCTGAATGAATCTTGTTTGTATGTGGTTGTTTGTATGATGATTAGATTCTGACCTCCTTGAGGGCAGGAACTGTTCTTGCCTCTTCTAGTGTCCCCAGGGCTTAGACCAATGTCTGACACAGAATAATCGCTTAATGAATGCTTCTTGACTTGATGTGGCTCTTTCAGAAACTCATCAGAGTAGGTATTAATCTGCCTATCTGTGTGTCTGTCTCTGTCTCTCTATCCTTTTCTGTGTCTCTCTTTTATACTTACATTCACACACACACATAAAATAAAGGGGTTGGGCTATATAAACCTCTAAGATCCTCTTTAGCTGGAACTTTCTATGAGTCCTTGTGATGAGGTACAGGCTCTGGGAACCCCCTTGAACTCCGACTGAATATTCTCATTTGATGACACAATTGCATGAGACCATAAGCCTTTTATTGTGGCTCTGACCAAACCTTTGTTAATAGCTTGACCTTCCATTGTCCATCTACTTCCCACCCTTGATCGTAAATATTTATACCCAAATCAACTGTTACCTGACCTCATTAACTCCTCCTGAAGACCCTCCCCAAACTCCTCCTCTAGACCTCCCCTAGATATCTCCCACAACCTTTCTGTATATAAGACCCCGTCTTGCCTCTGTCTGTGGGAGCACCATAGAAATTTCTTTTTTTTAAATTAACCTTTGTTTTTTAGTTTACATCATTCATTTCCATGAAATTTTGAGTTAAAAACTTTCTCCCCATCCTTCCCCTACCCACCACCCCAAAACAGCAATCCCACTGTATACCTCCTCCCCCAATCTGCTTTCTCTTATATCCTCTCCCATCACTCCTCTGACTTTCCAGTAGGGCAAGATGGATCTCCCTACCCCAGTGCCTGTATAACCCATTTCCCAGTTGCATGTAAATAATTTTATATATACATATACATACATATGTGTATACATATTTTAACATTTGATTTTTGAACTTTAAACACTAGATTCTATCCCTTCCTCCCTCTTCACCCACTGAGGACAGACACTGGAAAGACAAGCAATTCAATACAGGCTGCACATGTGTAGTTACGCAGAACATCTCCACAATGGACATATTGTAAAATACTGACTGTATTTCCCTCCCTCCTAATCATCCCTCCACTTGTTCCCTTCTCTACTTTGTCCCTGTCCCTTTACAGAAGTGTGTACTTCTAACAACACTCCACCCCTGTATCAGCAAGCACCCTAGCATACCCAGGGCAGCTGCTAGCACAGGTTCTTAGATCTGCTTTTCTAAAAGAAAACAACTCAAAATGAGTTAACACTCGTACTTTAATTAATCAAAGATATATCATTTACCTAGTTTGGGGGAAAAAGTCAACAGCATGAACTTCAGAAAATGTAAACAGAAGTTACAAGCAGACAAAGAAACAGATCAGCAGACGGCTTCCAGCCATCTGACCATTACATCCATACCTAGTAAGTTACCAGAGAGGAAAGTACCAACATCTAGGTTTTCAAAGCCAAGGGACTCAACAGCTACCCAGAATCTTATCTAGCCAAATCACACAACTCTTTCCAAAGTGAGCCCCAAAGCAAAAACTCACATCAGGGTATATATAGCCTTCTCCTGGATCAGAGAATGTCACAATCCTCTTGACCCACTGCCCAATCACAAAGTAATAAGGTGTGGGCAATCCTGAAGAACAAGCCTCCCTGCACAGACTTGATGTGACCACATTCAGCCTATTAGAGGGGCAGAGTATACTTTCAAATCAGGGAAGGTTCTCAGAGCCACTTAAGTCTATCAAAGGGCATAGGGGCAGGGAAGATCTTCAGATTCCGATAACACCCCCCCTGACCTGCCCTCCCCTCCATCATCCCCCCTCTCATCCCCTTCCCCCCTACTCTCCTGCAGGGCAAGATACCCAGTTTAGAGTTTATGTCATTCCTTCCCTGAGTCAAATTCAATGAGAGTAAGGTTGACCCATTCCCTTTTGCTTTTCTGTTCTTCCCCTCCATTGTAACAATTATCTCTAGCCTCTTTTATATGAGATGATTAACCCCATTCTGTCTCTCCTGGTCTCCTCTCATTCTAATCCTCTCCCACCTCTCAATTTCACCTTTTAAA
>CM053595.1:196251379-196275209 GCA_028646575.1 Pseudocheirus occidentalis | reverse complement strand
TGGCGGAGGTGGGGAGTGGGAAGGAAGGGGAGAAAAATCTGAAACTCAAGTGACTCTTGAACTGAATCTTGTAACCTAAAAGTGAACAAACAAGTCAATAAAATTTAAAAAAAAAGAAAGAAAAGGTTCAGAAGAGATGCCACAAAAAGTAGGAAAATAAGTTGATTTAGGGAGGGGTGGTCATTCAATGAGCATTTATTAAGTACCTACTATGTGCCAGACATTGTGCTAATGACTTGAAAGGTTTGCAAGGTATACAACTATTGCCTAGCAGCAGTGGGAGCCAAATTGAGGTTACATAACATAAACTTTATAGTGGACCCAATCAAAACAGTTGTAAGATTTTTCCCTATTTTTGTTCAGCAGCACATATGAAGGAACAAAGACAATAGATAATAGGAATGACTTAACATTGAAGAGTAAGCAGAGCACAATAAATGTTATGGTAAGGGACCAGAGACTCAAGAGAAAAGGAACTGGTGCAACAAAGGAGAGAAAGAAGAGAGTGTGGCCAGTGCAGGGTTGATGGCCGAGGAAGGCATGGAGGCTGGTGTGAATGAAGAGCGCAGTTTGGCACTGGAAAGAAATTAAAAAGAGGTAGAAACCAATGGATTATAAGCTGATGAGAGAATCTCAGAATTCTTGAGCATAGAGGTGGTGTATTTGTGAGTGGTGAAAAGATCAAAGCTTTGTAAGACTATCTTGATATATGGCTAAGGTGAGGTAGAAGAGTAGATCATAGGAAATGAGTAAACTGAAGAACTGAGTGGTTAGAGTGTTTGAGAGAGTATGGATGATATCTATAGATATATATCATATATAGATAGAGATATATGAAATTATGAGTCAAGTGCTGAACTTATTAAGTAAGATAGGGGAGTGTCCTGGAGGTCTATGATTTTGATTGGGTGCTAAATGTAGACTGTATGGAACTCAAAGAAAAGGAGATTGAGAGATGGTGGTAGGGGAAGAACTTGGAAATGGCAATGTGGATCAAAGAGAATTCCAATTTCTTCACCTTGGCCAGTTGGTAAAGGAGAATGAGTGATAGTACAGCCAGTGCTGGCAGGGTGGCCAGGGAGGCTTGTGTCATTAGGAAGGAGCCAAGTCTCAATGAGAGCCAGATATGGAAGGAGTAGGAAAGGAAAAGATTTAAGATGGAAGCAGGTTTGTTGCTTATAGAGCAGGCATTTCAGAGAGTGCAGAGAAAGGGATGGGTCATATTTGGTTGGGACTTTGAAGTAGGTGGGTTGAAGGGGATGGAAATAAGGAATAAGATAGTGGAGGACAAAGTTTGGAGTTTGGATGATGACCGAAAGGGGTTCAGAATCACTGGGATGAGTTGGGTACAATCAGAGGGGAGTTTGTTAATCGTTAAATATGAAGCACCTTTCATTTTCCCACTGAAACTTCAAAATGAGGCAGGAGACTCCCCTAAACAGCAAGATGGAAAGAGAACATCCAAATGGATGGCCCCTGCCTCTCTTTATACTTTTATCAGAGGCTGGAAATAAGGAGGCATGCTCAGGTGGAAAGCCTTCATCCCACCTCTGCTCTTTCCTCTGGAGACTGGAGATCAGGCAGGCAACATACATAGCATGAGATAGAAGGCATTTGGAAGTAAAGGACAAATTTGGGAGTCAAATGCAGGTTTTTAACTATAAATCCAGTGCTATTTCCACTATACCACCTTTTCCCTACTAGAATATAAGTTTTTTGAAGACTGGAACACAATTATGTATCTCCCTTGGCACTAAGCTTGTACCAGGCCCTCAATATGTTTGTTGAATAGAATTTGGACATATTTGGAGGCAACAAGAAAAAGGCAAAAGAGGTATTTAAGAACCCCAGGCTTCACAGAACAGAAAAAGCTGTACATAAAATCATAGGAACTCCCAATGAGGAAGGAAAAATCAGATTTCCCCTTAAAAGGTATTTTTATTGTGACCCCTGGGTAGGTAATTTAGACCTAGTAGCGAGAAGCAATTAACATAAGCCTCTACTTCCCTTGATTTTCTTGATCTTTTACTCTTCCAAATGAATTTGGTTATTATTTTGTCTAGCTTTATAAAATATCCCCTTGGTAGCTTGATTGGTAAAGCACTAAATATGTAAATTAATTTAAGTAGTATTGTCATTTTGATTAAATTGACATGGTTCAGTCACAAAGGAAGAAGGAAACAAATATTAATTAACATTCTCTCTGCCAGATGCGTTTATAAAGATGATCTCATTTGGTCCTCACAACAACTCTGTGAGGTAGGTGCCATTTTACAATAAAGGAAGCTGAGGTAAACAGAGGTTAAGTGACTGGCCCAGGGTCACACAGCTAGTACCTGCTGCTGGGTTCAAATTCCTGTCTTCTTGACTCTAAGCTGAATATTCTATTTGCTGTACCACCTCACTGTCTCAGTACCATGAAGACTGAACATACCTTTAGTTATTTAAGAGAGTTTTTTTTCTTTAAATTTTTGTAAGGAACATTTTGTAATTGTATCTATACAGGTTTTGAGGGTGCTTTAGTACATTGTCTCCCAGATTTATGTATTTTGTAGTTATTTTGAATGGAACTAGAAATTATATAGACTAGCAAGGGAAACAATGGAGGAGGGGAGAGGAATCAAAGGGGAATCATGCCTCTGAATCTCAAACTCTATTAATAAACAATCATCATGAAAACTCTCTGGTCTATTTTAAAAATAGAAAAACTGATGAAAGGAACAGACTAGACAAGGAAGAATCAGATATAATTGAACTCAATAACCCAGTTTACCATAAATGCAAAAGAAAAAAGAAAACCGTAGAAAATAACTCTCTGTTTGACAAAAATTGCTAGGGAAACTGGAAATTTGGAGAGATCAAACTCAAACACAAGAATACTAAAATAAAATTAAAAAATAGAAGAAAACAAGCTCAGGTACTTTTCACAGCTAAGGCTATTGGGTAAATTCTTAAACAATGGATAGAGATGATTTTAAAAAGATAAAAATAGAACACTTCCATGATATGAAATTGGTCAGTTTAAGGAAGTAGGGATGTTTAATGTGAAGAAGAGAGGATCCTGTTAGTGGGGGGCTTGGGTGGTGGCCATGATAGCTATCTTCAAGCACTTGATCAACTATCCTGTGAAATGGGGATTTATTCTGGTTGGGCGTGGAAAGAGGCAACCAAGAAAAACAGATAAAAGAACAAAAAGGCTAATTTATGCTTGATAAAACTTCCTAAGAAATCTCACTGTTCAAAGGTGGAATAGGCTCTCTCAAGAGGTGGTAGCTTCCCCCAACTTGGAGATCTATAAACAATGTTTGGACAAACACTTGAATATGTGATAGAAGGAATTGCTTTTGTATTTCAGTTAGACTAAATTGGTATTGAGGCCCCTTTTAACCATCTCTATCATTGATTCTGTCAAAAGGTTTTACAAGAACAATGTTGGTGCAGCAAAAATATCAAGGGAAGTAGGAAGAAAATCTTTCTATCAAAAATCTCTGAAAGGATCTGGTATCTAAGGCATATAGGCAGTTGGGTGGACAGTGGGTAGAGTGCTAAACCTTGAATAAAGAAGATCTGAATAAAAACTAACTTCAGACACTTATCTGTGAGATGCTGCCAAGTCACTTAACCTCTGTCTGCATCAGTCTCCTTACCAGTCTCCTTACCTACCAGTAAAGTGAGGATAATAATACTGCCTATAGGTAGGTATTATATTAATGCTTTAGAAGTAGGTATTTGTTGTTGAGAAGATGAAATTAGCTAATAAATGGTGTGAGAATAAAATTATTTAATACTTACAAAGTGATTTGCAAACCTTAAGGCACTATCTCAAGGCTAGTTAGTATGAACTATCAAAAATTTAATAGACTAAAATTTATTTCCTAATGCATAAACGGTCAAAAGTTTAAAAAACAGCTCTCACAAGAACTGAAATCTATAAATAACTATATGAAAAATTGCTCCAAATTGCTAATAATAAAAGAAATTTAAATCAAAACAAATCTGTGGTTTTACCTCACACCCAGCAAGCTGACAGAGGTGACAAAAGATGGGAATTGTCATCACTGTCAAGGTTTTAAAAAGACAGTGTCAGTAATGCAGGTTTGGTGGAAATCTCAAGAAGGTCAGTGACAAAAAGTATGGTCCCATATATGCTAAAATGATTACAAAGCAGCACCTTTGTGGTGGTAAAACACTGAAAATAAAGTAGATCTCCATTGATTAAAGAATAGCTAAGCAAGCTGTAATACATAATACATGTTCATGAATATAATGGAAGAAATGATGAACAGAGAAAAGCATAAAAGACATATGAAGTTACTGTTCATCAGTGAAGTAAACAGAACCAGGAAAACAGTATGTGTAATGTTTATAATAATGCAAATGGAAAAAAGCCACAGCAAAACAATCACAACTCAATTCCACGAAAACATGATAACCAAGTTTGGTCCCAAAAAAGAAACATGAGAAGATACATCCTCCTGTGTTTTACATAGATAGGGGACCCTGAATATGAAACACTACATATGTGTGTAATGTCAAGCTTAGTTGGTGAATTGATCAATTTTGCTAGACTTCTTTTTCCCTCTTTTTGTTCATTTTACATTATGACTCTAGAAAGAAGAGGAACACAGATACACTGGGGAACAGACAATGTAAGAAGAAAAAAAGATACCAATAAAATTTTATTTAAAAAAATATATTCCCTTCCTTGAGACCACGGATTAAGAGTTGAAATCTCTGAGCCTTGCTGATTTAAAGCTCACTGTTCCTTTAAGATAAACACAACAATTTAGTTATAAAAGGGACGGAAAGGGTGTTTTATGTAAAGCAAGAGATTTATGTTGACTGTCAAATAATGTGGGATATTGCTACTATAATGGATGAACATTTTGATGCTTAATGGGGGTAGATAGAAAGCTTCATTTTAATACGTATTGCTAACCTATGTGTATGAAGCAACATAGCTTTCAGAAAGGATTTGGACACTTTTAGAGAGAAAATTATATGTGGTATAGATGCAAGGATTTGGATGTCTTTGTTAACAATCAGAATGATGCCTTGCTTCAATGGGAATAGTTACAAAGAGGAAGAGAAAGATCTTATATTTATTTTTTTAAAAAAACTAGAGAAATAAGAACGTAAAAAAACCCACCATTTCAGGTACACTAAGGAGATAGAGGACTTTGTTGAAGCACTCAGAAAACTATCAAGTATGATGGTATATCAGTTAATTCACAGATACATTTCTATGACTAAAGAGAACAAAACTAATAAAATAATAAATCATTTAAGCATTTGGTATCTGAAGTATTATTTTTAAAGCACTATCAATTTGGTTGGGAAATTGGGTTTTTAAGTAAAAGGCAAGTCAATGAGAGTCAGAAGGCTCTTCATTTAAGATTTTAAAACTGACAAAAAGAAATAGGATAGGACCCAGAAGGGAAACTTGAGGAGAACTGAAGATACAAAAGGAGGGCTGAAAAGCTACTCTGTTGGCATTATAGGGATCAGAAGCAGTCAGTTGATAGAAGGCTTCATATGAGTGGTTTCTGATTGGCCAGAAACCTGAATTTATTAGCCAAGAGCTCCAAAAACAGATATAATGATTTAGTACCACCTAGAGTTGGAGAAAATTGAAGCTTTCCTTAAGGAGTTATTAGTCTCAAAACAGTAAAACATACAAGTAAATTAATATCTTCTCTAACCTAAAGACAACTGCTAATTCACATTAAGAGGTAATACTTTCTAAATGCCTCTTAAGGGTGATGGTTAACTAAAAGAAATTGTAGGCCAATATGGTAGAGTACAGGTTGAGAACCAGCTGAACTTTTCCAACATTCACCTGCCAACAACTTTAAAATAATGACTCAAATCAAATTTGGACCAGTAGAGCCAATAAAAGATCAGAGGGAGACATTTTCTATCCCAACACAACTTAGAAGGTCTGCAGGAGATGTCTGTAATGCTGGGGTGGGTACAGGTCTGAGGTGAGACAGTGGTGGGTCTTAAAAACAGCCACAGTGGTGTTAGCAGGAGTTCAGAGATACTAAGGGGCCTTGGTCACAGTTCCAGGGTCAAGAGAACAGTTAGCATGTGTGGCTTCAGGAGAACAAGCTCGATCACATCTCCTGGAAAAAGAACATTAATACTTGCAGATATAAGGGAGCTGGGACCCTTCGTGGTTAAAGACCAGAAAGCAATGACCACACCTCTCCCAGGAAAGTAGCACCTTGGAAGCAATGAAAACCTGTAGATCCCCAGGACTATCTTTGAAAACAACAGCATGAAAACAGTCTGAAGGTTGGCACAGTACCTCCCAACTCCCGGGTAAGCAGACACCAATTTTAACATAAAATTCAAAGTCAAGAAACAGGTAGGGGAAATGAACAAACAACAAAAAAGAACTTGACCACAAAAAGCTACTATGGTGATAGGGAAGAGCAAGACATCAACTCAGAAGAAAGCAAAATTGGGAAAACAGATACAAGTAAAGCCTCAGAGAAAAATGCTAATTGGACCCAAGCCAGAAATAATTCCTGGAAGAGTTAAAGAAAGAGATAAGAGTAGTAGAAGGAAAATTAGGAAAAGAAATGAGAGCAATGCAAGAAAATTATGGGGAAAAAACCCAACAACTTGGTAAAAGAGGCACGAAAAATACTGAAGAAAATATTATTTTAAAAAAGTAAATTGGGAGGGGTGGCACAGTGAATAGAGCACTGGCCCTGGAGTCAGGAGGACCTGAGTTCAAATCAAGCCTCAGACAACACAAAAACTAGCCATGTGACCTTGGGGAAGTCACTTAACCCCAACTGCCCCTCCAAAAAAAGAAAAGAAAAAAAGTAAATTGGCAATGATGAAAGACACGCAAAAATTCACTGGGAAAAAATTGCTCCTTAAAAAGCACAATTGGCTAAATGGAGAAAAGTACAAAGATTCACTGAAGAAAAAAATTCCTTAAAAATGAGAATTGAGCAAGTGGAGGCAAATGACTCCACAAGACAGTAAGAAACAATAAATATAAAATCAAAAGAATGAAAAAATAGAAGAAACTTTGAATATATCTCATCAGAAAGATGACTGACCAGGAAATCCATCAGGGAGAGATAATTTAAGAATACTTGGACTACCTGAAAGCCATGGTAAAAAAAAAAAAGACCCTAGATGCCATATTTCAAGAAATTAACGAAAACTGCCACAACATCTTAGAATAAGAGGATAAAATGGAAATTGAAAGAATCCACCAATCACCTCCTGAAACAGATCCTAAAATGAAAACTCCCAGGAATGTTATAGACAAATTCCAGGTCAAGGAGAAAATATTACAAGTGTCCAAAAAGAAACAATTCAAATATGTTAGAGCCACAGTCAAGAGCACACAATATTTTGCAACTTCCATATTAAAGGAGTGGAGGATATGGAATATGGTATTCTGAAGGACAAGAGTTAAGATTACAACCAAGAATAACCTATCCAGTTAAACTAATAATAATCCTTCTGGGGTAAAATGGACATTTAATGAAACTAGTTTTTTTTTCTAGAAACTAGAGGACTTCCAAGCACTTCTGATGAAAAGATCAGCAGTGAACAGAAAATTTGACTTTCAAAGCAGATTCAAGAGAAGCACAAAAAGGTAAACATGAAAAAGTAATCAGAAGGTACTCAATGAAGTTAAACTGCTTACATTCCTACATAAGAAGATAATACATATAACTCTAAGAACTTTATCATTGCTAGGATAGGTAGAAGGAGTCTGCATAGACAAAAGGTATGGGTTTGAGTCAATTATATTGGGATGATCTCCAAAAAATGAATGTAGGAGTGAGAAAGATGCACCAGGAGAAGGTGGGAGGGAGAGACAGAATAGGGCAAATTTTCTCACATAAAGGAAGCACACACAGAACAATTTTTATAGTAGAGAGGAAAAAGACAGGGCAAAGGTGATAGCAGGCAATGCTTGCACCTCACTTGTATCAGAATTGGTTCAAAGAGAGAAGAATATATATAAATATATATGTATATATATATTTATACACTCTCTGTTGGGCATAGAAATCTATCTTCCCCAATAAGGAAGAAGGAAGGGAAGGGAATAAAAGATGTTAGGGGAAGGAAAAACAATGGAAAGGGCAGATTGGGGGAGGCAGTAGTTGGAAGCAAGACAGACTTTTGAGGAAGGACAGGATAAAAAAAGAGAGGGAAGGATAAACAGAGGAAAGTGTGATGGAGAAGAATGCACAATTAGTAATGCTAACTGGGAATGGAAATGGGATGAGCTAGCTGATGGAAGCAGATAGCAGAATGGATTGGAAAATGAACTCCCACAATATGTTGTACAAAAGAGACAGAGTTGGGACAGAAAGACACATAAAGAGTTCAAATGAAGGACTGAAGTAGAGTCTATTATGCTTCAGCTGAAGTGAAGGGAGTAGGGATGGCAATCTTGACCTCAGTCAAAATGAAAGCAAAAACAGACCTAATTGAAAGGGATAATTTAAAAACTGCATTTTGATATAAGGTACCAGAGACAATGAAGTAATATAAAAAATTTTATAACAAGTTTAGCTTACAAAGGTCTCATTTTTCAAATATGTAGGGAACTGAGCCAAATTTCTAAGAGTAAGAACCATTCCCTAATTGATAAATGGTCAAAGTATATTAGAAGCAGTTTTCAGAAGAAATCAGTTATCTATAGTTATAGATTAAAATGCTCTAAATCACTATTGATGAGATAAGACAAATTTAAAGAACTCTGAGGTAATATCTCACACCTATTAGAAATGACAAATTCTGAAAGGGATGGGGAAAAATTGGTACTGTATATTAATGAACTGTTGGTGGAGTAGTGAATTAGTCCAGACACTCTAAAGAAAAGCCTGAAACTATGGCCAAAGGGTTATGAAATTGGGCACACCCTTTGATTCAGCAATACCACTAATAGGTCTGTACCCCAAAGAGATCAAAGGAAAAGGAAAAGGACCTGTATGTACAGAAATACTTATGTTATTGTTGTTCAGTCATTTTCAGTTATATTTGACTCTTCGTGACCCTATTTGGGTTTTCTTGGCAAGGATACTAGAATGGTTTGCTACTTCCTTCTCCACCTCATTTTATAGATTAGGAAAATGAGGCAAACAGGGTTAAGTGCCTTGGCCAGAACACACAGCTAGAAATATCTGAGAGCATATTTGACCTCAGGAAGATGAGTCTTCCAGACTCCAGGCTCAGCAGTCTATAGCCTATATATATATATATATACACACACACACACACACACACACACACACACACACACATATACACATGTATATGTATATATGTATATAGCCTATGTACATATGTTTATATGTATATATGCATACATGTATATGTGTGCATGTATGTATGTGTAGGCGTATGTATACTTTCATTCATATGTACAAATATATTTACACATAACTATATGATTTATATATCTATAAATATTATATAACTATATATTATCTATAAATATATATATGCATATATAGACATACATACAGATAGTCTATATATGCATATTTTTATTTATATATAAAACACATTTTCAATCATATAATAATACTATTAAATGACTAGCATCTATGTTTTAAGTGTTTTAAGTTTTAAGTTGAAGTGTTTTAAGCTTATAATAAACTTTGCAAGTATCACTTCTTTAGGAAACATTATAACATAACATTAGAGAGGTAATGTGGCATAGGGACCTCGGAATCAAGAAGACCCAAGCTCCATTTTTGTCTCTAAGACATACTATGATCATGGGAAAGTCGCCTACCCACTTAGTGCACCCAGACAGTTCTAAAACTGTGTTACAGATGGCCTGTCCATCTTCGTTAGTGGAGGGAGCCCTTATTGCTCTAAAGTGAATAAACAGCAAGGGACAGAAGGCTGTAGTATTATTCAGGTTCCCATTGTTACATGACATGGGCTAAGATCCCAGTTAGAACTGAAAAATGGAGGTCTGATACCTTTCCATACACTATCTAGTTTTGGGGATGTTGGGATGTCTAGTTTTTATTTCTCTGAGATTTTATATATACATACACACATATTCATATGTATATATGTGTACACGTGCACACACATATAGACATACACAGATATACATGTGTGTAAATGTACACATACATATACACACATGCCTACATACATATAAGGACCCTAGGCGACACAATGAATATAGTGCCAAGCCTGGAGTCAGGAAGCCTCATCTTCCTGAGTTCAAATCTGACCTCAGACACTTACTAGCTCTGTGACCCTGGGCAAATCACTTAACCTTGTCTGCCTCAGTTTCCTCATCTGTAAAATGCACTGGAGAAGAAAATGGTAAATCACTTTAGTATCTCTGCCAAGAAAACCCCAAATGGGGTCATAAAGAGTTGGACACAACTAAAAATTACTCAATAACACCAAATATACATATCTATGTACATTTAATACATATACATACATACATACATATATGCGCACATACACAATTAAATGAGGCAATATTTGCAAAATGCTTTGTAAACCTTAAAAACACTCTATAAATCCTATTTATATGTGTATTGTTCCTATGTAGACATATACACGTATATTATACATAGATATATGTGTATGTATAGGTACTTTTCTTCTTTCTGTGATCTCTCTGGAGCATAGAATTAGTAGTGAGGTATAGCTGGGTGGAAAGGTATACATAATTTAGTAACTTTGGGATCACAGCTACAAAATCCTTTCTAGAATGGCTTCACTTATTCATAGCTTCATCAACAGCATGTTAATGTGCCATTTTTCCCTTAGCCTTTTCATCATTTGCTATTTTCCTTTTTTATTATCTTTGCATATCTGATGAGTGTGACGTGAAACTTCAAAGTTGCTTAATTTGCCCTAATTAAGAGCAATTTAGGCATTTTTTCATATGACTGTTGATAGCTTAGATTTCTTTCTTTGAAAACTTCCTATTCATATGCATTGACTATTTAAATATTGAAAATGACTCTTAATTTTATAAATTTGAATCGGTTCTTTATATATCTCAGACATGAGACCTTTATTAGAGCAATCTGATGCAAGATTGTTTTTCTCCATTTACTAGTTTCCCATCTAATGTAAACTACATTGGATTATAGGCAGCTAGATGGCCCAGTGGATAGACTGCAGGTCCTGGAATCAGGAAGACTCATATTCCTAAGTACAAATCTGACCTCAGACACTTAATAGCTGTATGATCCTGGGCAAGTCACTTAATTCTGTTTGCCTCAGTTTCCTCATCTGTAAAATGAGCTGGAGAAAGAAATGGCAAGCCACCAGTATCTCTGCTAGGAAAACCCCAAATGGAGTCACAAAGAATTGGACACAACAGAAAATGGCTGAGCAATAACACATTACATTTGTTTCTGAAAAAAAACTTTCTATTTTTACATAATGAAAATTGTCTTTTTTAAATCTTGTGCTAATGTAACTATTCCTTTTTCAGTCATAAATTCTGCCTCTATTCAAATTGGAAGGAAAATTCTTCTTTACTCTTCTAATATGTTTATATTACCTTTTATACCAAAATCATATATCTATTTAAAGCTTGTTTTGGTATATGGTATAAAGGCTTGGTCTAAATCGAATTTCTGCCAAACTGTTCTTTACTCTTCCCAGTAGTTTTTGTCAAATAGTGAGCCCTTCTCAGGAAATGAGGTCTTTAGGCTTATCTAACACAATGTCACTGTGTTTGTTTGTTCCTATATGCTGTGCTCCTAATCTCCAAACTCTCTATTTTTTGGCCAGCACCAAGTCATTTTAATGATTACTGTTTTGTAGTATAGGTTAGTATACTTTGAGATAAAACATTTCTTCCTTCCCACTTTTTTCATCATTATCCTTGAGATTTTTAACCATTTGTTATTTCATGTGAATTTCATCATTCTTTTTCTGGCATTACAAAATGTTCCTTTGGTAGTTTCGTTGGCACAGCACTGAATAAGTAAATTGATTTAAGTATTTTAAAAATCATATTGGCTTGATCTACCTATGAGCAATTAAAGTTGCTCTAATTATTTAGGTCTATTTTCATTTCTGCAAAAATTTTTTTATTGTTGGATTCATATAAGTCCAGAGTGCACCTTGGTAGATATGCTCCCACATGTTTTATAATGCTTCTATAGTTATTTTGAAAAGACCTTCAAAGTCTAGATCTTCCTGCTGTGTTTTGTTAGTAATACACAGGAATGCTGATGAAGTTTATTTTTTATCCTTGAGCTTTGCTAAATTAATTTCAATTAATTTTTCCTTGATTCTTTAGGCTTTTCTAAGTAGATCAACATGTCATCTACCAAAAAAAAGGTACCATTTCTTTTTTTGCTGTTCTTAGTCTGTCAATTTCTCTTTCCTGTTTTATTGCTATAGCCAGCATTTTTAACACTTAAATAGTAGTGATAATAATGGGTATTCTTTCTTTTCCCCTGATCGTATTGGGAAGGCCTCTAATTTTATTCCATTACATACAAACTTTGCTCTTGGATTTAGTTAGATAGTACATAAAAGAAAGATTCATTCATTCCTATAATTTCTAGGGATTTTAGTAGAAACAGATGCTGAAAACCATTTCCAGTATCCACTAATATAATCATGATTTTATTATTTTTATTATTAAACTAGTTTATTATATTCATAACCTTCCTTATGATGAACCAAGCCTACATTCATGATAGAACTCCAGATGTTTTTAGTATATAATGTTTCTCCTATATTGTTGTAACCTACGTGTGTTTCATTTAAAATTTTTGTATCAATTGTTTTAGGGAAATTGGTCTGTTGTTTTATTTCTCTGTATTATCAACCACTCTGTTTTAGGTATCAACACTATATTCAGATGATATAAAGAGATTGGGAGGGGGAGGGTCTTCTTTTTTATTATTATTGCCAGCAGTTTATGTAATGTATGAATTGAGTATTCTTTGAATATTTGATAGAATTCATATATCCATTTGGCCCTAAGGATGTTTCTTTGGAAGTTAATTTATGACATTCAATTTTTTTAAAATATTGTGTTATTTAAATACTCTATTTCTCCTTCAGTCAGTTAGAAAAAACAGTAAATGGATCATTGAACCTGGAGTTAGGAAGATCTGAGTTCAAATCCAGCCTTAGATACTTATTAACTGTGTGACCCTGGGCAAGTCATTTAACCCTTTCTGCCTTAGTTTCCTCATCAATAAAATGAGCTAGAGAAGGAAATGGCAAACTGCTTCCATACCTTTGCCAAGAAAACCCCAAGTGGGGTCACACAGGGAGTCACACATGACTAATCAGTAAAACAACAACAACAACAACAACAAAAAACTTATTTAGTTTGGTTAAAGCATATTAGATTTTGCTCTAGTCTATCATTTTAACTCTGAATCTTCATGGTTTCAGTATTTCTTGTATGAATATATCGTAGGATTCTGTTTTCTAATTCATTCTGCTATCCTCTTCCATTTTATGTTTGAGCTCATCCTAGTCATATAGAACAACTTTCTTTTAAGAGGATAAAAGAAATTCATATTTAACCTTCACTAAGAAGATTAAAAAAGCTTTTTCATTCCCATTTCAGAGATAGGAAAACTGAGGCAATAATAATTATAAAGATCATAATGACCTGATGAAATAATGACTCTATCCCCTGTGCCACCCATCTGCCCCAATCCAGATTTATATACTATTTTCTTCCTAATCAGAATATTATCACAGTTTATCCTTCTAGTTCCATGTAAAGCAAATGAAGAGTAGATCTCAGACAATTTCAAACTATCTTGCCTGTTATTTCCAGGGAAACCTTTGGTCACATTGGAATTAGAATTTTGATCTCCTCAAGATGCCATTCCCTGAGGATCATCACACTCTAGGGTCTCCTCACATCTTTTGGCTACTCTAAGGTATTTAGTATGTACATGGTTAAGAAGAGTTGCTTTAGGGGTAGCTAAATAGCTTAGTGAATAGAGCACAGGCCCTGGAGTCAGGAGGACGGGTGCTCAAATCTGGCCTCAGACACTTAACACAAAAAAACTAGCTGTGTGACCTTGGGCAAGTCACTTAACCCCAATTGCCCTAAAAAAAAAGCAACAGTTGCTTTACAACTCTCTGTGGTGGCAAAGAATTGGAAATTGAGGGAATCCTAAGAATTGGGGAATAGCGACAAGTTGTGGTATATGATTGAGATGGAATGTTATTGTATTGTATTAAATGACAAAGGAGATAGTTGAAGAAAACTCTGGGAAGACTTACATGAACTAAAGTAAAGAGAAGTGAGCAAAACCAGGAAAACGTCATCCACAGTAACAGCAATATCGTATAACAATCAGCCATGAAAGACTTAGCTACTCTGATAAAAATAATTATCCAAGATAATTCCAAAGGACTTATAAGGCCAGAGGGAGGGAGAGAATTTAGAACATTTTAAAAATTAATATTTAAAGGAAAACGGTTTTAGTAAGGATAAGGATCCTAGTTATGTCTCTTTCCATAGATCGAGGGTTCTTTCAGAATTAGTGACTCATACACTGAAGCAGAGATGGGTGATTTCCTGGGCATCCCTAGAGGGAAAAGGGTCATTGGTTTAAAATGAAAAGTTATGAGCCAAATTTCTCCCATTCTCAGAGAAGAACTAGTTTGAGTAAATTAAGGCCCTGACATAAACCACAGAGAAATTACCTCTGTGGGTTTCAGGCCTAGAGGTTGTGACTCGTAAGTGAAGTGGTTTGCGGTGGATCTAACTATTACTAATGGAAACTGGCAGGTCCTGCTGAGAGAGAAGAAACTAAGACTCAAACTGCGTCAGAATGAGCACGCCCTTCTTTGCTCTTAATTGATAGAAGATTCTTAAATAAGCCCCTTAACTTGCTTTTTTTTCTCTGGTTCTCTTCCATCCATCACTTTTGGCCATTTCTTTCACTTCCCACTTTTCACACATTGCTTTTATTTCTTCTGCTATCTATCTTCATTCATTCTCTCCATTCTAGCCCTGACTCCATCACATATTTTCCATGTGATTTTATGTAAATCACTTTCCCAGTACAGACCTCAGTTTCTCCTCCTGTCACATAGTTAGATGTCCTCTAGTGTTCCTCCCAGCTCTTCGACTCTAAACTATTCTGTTCTGTTCTTTTCTGTGCTATTTTATCCTGTCCCTTACTGTTCCGCCTTTGCTTTTCATCTTGGCTCTTCTTTGTCTCTTTCCATCCATTCCTTGCCCTCCTGTGTCTTCCCCACATTGTTTACACATTGAACAAGTTCCTTTACTGGTCTGAACTTCCATTTGCTCTTGAGTGAAAAGGGTGTGAAAGCAGATGTCCACTTAAACTTGAGGAGCTACGTGACACTAATGTTTAGAAGTAGGAAACAAAGAAATGCCTCTACCATTACCTCTGGGAAGTTTCAACCTTTGGGACATTTCAAACTGACATGAAAGAAATACAAAGAAAGGTCACTTAACAGCTATTTGTGTTAGGTGTGGGCTTTCACCTGACTTTTCTCCATGTACCAAATGAAGCTGCCCTGTCAGAAGACTCCAGCCTATCTGTGCCAGGTGCAATAGGATAGAGGGACACAACACAAGGGGCTCTCATCATTGAATAAAGGAGACCCACTTCCAACCTTCTAGGACACAACATGCCAGACCTGGCCCCTGGGGCATCTTCCTTTTAAACAACTCACGCTTCCCCTCAACCACTAGATCAGGAAAAAGATCTCTGGAAGTCAAGGCCTGGGTGTGTACATGGTGTGGTTCTTGCAACACTATTTTTGACAGCACTGAGTTCTCTTAGGTCAATTAAAGGAAGTTTGTAGAACGGTAGATAGTAAGATGGAAAGAGTATTGGATTGAAGGTTAAAAAAATTGGACTTATATCTTAGGTCAATTCATCAAATGTTGATTAAGTACATCCTTTTAAAAGCTAGACATTTGATTTCACTAGTGTAAAGAACACTAGTGTGAAAACTACCTTGAGGGTGCAGACTATCAGTCTTTCTGTCACTTCTGGTCCTGTTGCCGAAGGCACAGAGAGGTTCACTTACCTGTCCATAGGTTCACAGTCAGCATGTGTTGGAGGCTAGAACTGAATCCAAGTCTTCTTGTCCTTCTATCACCTACATCAGGCTGCCTGTCATTAAGCACACATAGGCAGTCCCAAAAGTCTTAGCTCAGTTTTGAACTTTAATAGCTTAAATAGGTTTTTGTTGTTGTTGTTGAGTGATTTTTTTCTAAGTTTAGAAAAAAAAAAGAATGTGAGTCTTCCTGATTTCAGACCCAGCACTCTGTCTACCATAACACCTAGGTGCCCCCTAAGTAGCTTAAAAATACACTAAGACTTTTGGGACAGCCTGTAGTATGTGCAAAGTTGTTAGAAAGGCTAAGGAAAATGCAAAGTTTCGATAAGGCATGGTCTCCAACTTTAAGATAATCACCATCAGCATCATAAGTCACATTTATGTAGGACATTAAAATTTGCAAGCACTTTACAGATATCTTATTTATACTTCACAAAAACTCTGTGAAATAAGTACTATAGCTATTATTCCCATTTTACAAATGAGGAAGCTGAGGCTTAGAGAAGCCGAGTTTTATCCATAGTCACGTAGCTGGTCAATGTAAGGGTGTTTTAGTGTGCAATAAAATACGTACATGCTGTATGTAGATAACTATACTTGGATGCTTCTACAGATCCATATCACATCAATATAAGCACTCCCTTTGCTGGTATAAATTGGATTTCCTGCAAAGGGAGGATTCTTGTTCAGATATTGATAGAGCCAGATGGCCTCTGGAGTTCTTTTCAAACACTGGGATTCTGTGATTCCCTCTGGAGGTACAGTAACCACAGGTCAGCACATAGAACGAGGAGGACAATAGAAGAAAAGCCCAGACTCCTGAACAAGCTATTGTGTCTTTTAAAAGTATAAGCCCTGCCAAATCCTGTGGTCCTGAGAACTCTGCTAACCAATCCTTGAGCTCTTTGCTTACCCACCTCCTGAAAATTTCCATTAATGTTGACTCTTCCTAGCTTAAAATAGCTCTAAGCCTCCAAAATTCATTTATGTATTCAATTAACAGTCTGTTCCCCTGCTTTAATCCCAACATCATTATTGCAGCATCCCTATTGCTCTGCATGTAGTCAAAGACTTAGGAACTCAGCTTTGAACCATGGATTGTTTCCCAACAATAAGCTTCTCTCCAATCAAACGGCTCCATCTGTTCTCCCAGCAATAAATGCTACCTGTGGTTGATCAATTGTAAGGATGTGGGGATACGTCTTAAAAGGCAACCCACAGTGGTCAAAAAATAAAATAAAATGAAAATACTTCCTGCCACATTCCTGGAAAATAGTCTGGGACACAACAAACAGAATTGGCATAAGATGTGACCATAGTCACCCCCAAGACCTATGACCAACCACACAGCTGATAAGCATCTTCAATTTTAGTCCTACCTATTTACCACCTGCACTAATCCTTCCTATATAAGAGGAAGAGGGGAAGATGCCTTAGTTCAAGGAGGTATATTTGTCAAAGTTTGTCATGAAATTGCACTCTTCTGGCCAATCTTCTCTAGTGATGGTGAATTGATTTCATTATTGGAAGCACAGATCTGTGGCTTGGAGTCCAGACTTCTGGACCTGTCATGCAACTGTGAGGCATAAGAGCAGACTTTACAGAGGAACCGAAAAGCATGAGGATATTTCATTTGGTCGACTGTTTGCATAATAATAACTAGCATTTGTACAGCACTTCAAGGTTTATAAAATATAAACATTATTTCATTTTTTCCTCACAACAACTCTGGGAGGTTAGTACTGTTAATGTCTTTATTTTGCAGATGAAGAAACTGAGGAAGACAGAGGTTAAATGGGTCAGAGAGCTAGTCTGAGTCTGAAGCTGGATTTAAACTTTATTTTTTCCTGACTCCACATACAGCACTTTATCATACATTGTACCACCAAGCTTCCTTATGCTCATCACATGAACTACAAAACGATGTGACAAAGTTTCCTACTCAGTAATGGTTTTGTTAACTTTGAGTGTACAATGAAACAAACCCAACAACTCCTCTATTTACCTCTCCAAGGAAATACATGAAGAGTTCTTCCATTCTGCTGTACCTTCTTTGTGCCTTCTGGTTTCATTTTTAGCAAGAATGTCAATATGTATATGATTCAGTTCCTCCAGCAGCACGTCAACTCTTCGGTAATTGGAGAAAGATGACAAACAGAATAAAAATACTCAATATATGTATAGGCTTCTAGGTGTCACAATATTTCCTCCTAGAGCAAATACAAAATGCTCTGTTTGGCATTCAAAGCCCCTCATAGCCTCCTCCCCTTCCTACCTTTCCAGCATTCTTATATCTTACTCCCCAACACACAATCTTTGATCTAGTGATCCAGCCTCCTGGTTGATAGAACCAGGATATCTCTCAGCTCTGGCTGTCCCTGATGCCTGGAATGTTCTCTCTCCTCCACTCTGACTGATGACCTCCCTGGCTTGCTTTAAGTTCCACTTAAAATCCCACCTCCTACAAGAAATCTTCCCTAACTCCACCCCCCTCCTTATTTCCAGTGTTTTCCCTCTTTTCAGTATTTCCTATTCTTTATACATCTAGTTTATTTTGTACATATTCCTTTACATGTTATCTCTCCCATTACCTAATAAGCTCCTTGAGGGCAGGGACTGTCTTGCCTCTTTTTGTATCCCCAATGCTTAGCATTGTACCTGGCACACAGTAGGTACTTGATAAATGTTAATAAATTGATACAGTAGAGGGAGCTCTAGACCTGGAATCAAGAAGACTTCAGTTCAAATCTAGCTTCAGACACTTACTATCTGTGTGACTTGGAGCTAGTCACTTAATTTCTGTCTGCATCGGTTACCTCCTCTGTAAAGTGGGGATATAATAGTACCTACTTCCTGGGGTTTTATGGAGATAAAATAGAACTAAATTTGTAAAGCATTGTGAAAAAAGTGCTATATAAATGCTACCCATTACTGTTATAATTGCTGCTATTACTATCATATACTTTAAATATGTTATATATCATATATATAACATGTTATATATGTTTATATATCATATACTTTATATGCATTACATATTATATATATTGTAGACATTATCTATTATATACATTGTATGATGTGTGATTCCCAACATCTTCTGCTAGCTTTTCCATTTCTCTGTCTTTGTCATCACAGGATTGAGCACATATGGCCAGTGGCTGCTTTGAATGGTTTCATGAACTGCTTCAGCCAAAACTTTATCACCTCTAGATAGTCTCCTGGTGATGAGCCTCCCATACTGGCCTTGGCAATTTCTGCTGCCAGACTATCGCAGAAGCCTCTTCAGCTTCCTAGTATCTGCTCCTAGAGTACTGTCTTCAATAACTTAGGGTGATTCCTCATCATAAAAAGGTTTCAGAATAGGACTTTTGTGGAGTACCATAATTATAGTACAAGATAAATGCATTATTGAAGTTCAAAACAAGTTTGGTTTATTTTTTTAAGTTCTAAGTGGGGCAACTAGATGGATAGAGCCCTGGCCCTGGAGTCAGGAAGACCTGAGTTCAAATCTGGTCTCCAACATTTACTAACTATGCAATCCTCTTTGAGTCAATTAATCCCAATTGTCTCATTAAAAAAAAATAAATACAATTTTAATTTTAAAAGTTCTAAGTGAAGAGTGAAGGAGAAAGTCATTACTGACTGGTATGAATGCCAAATGAATGAATGAACAAATGGAAAGGATGTATTACATACTGACTAGGTGCCAAGCATAATGCTAAGTAAAGGGGAGTACAGATAGAAAAGCAAGACAGTCCTTGCAGTTTTGAAATCAAAGTGCCTATTTCTGATCTCACAGAAACCTATTTCCCTTCAGTTCCTCAACATGGAAGCCAGCCTTTTGGCTCCAGTAAAAAGATTAAGTGTGTAGGGACAGACTTGGATGGTGTGTTTGCAGTTAGCGGAAACCACGTACACATAAGCCCAAAGGGAGTAAGCAGTCTATACAGACTCCAAATCTAAGGCCCTCTGTATAACTTAGGGTACACTGGGATGGGACAGGGAGGAGGGGTTGATGTCTGTGCCATGGGTGAGAAAGAATGTCTTTGTTAATCACGTAAGTAGGCATGCACAGCATGAACACTTCCCAGAAGTCAGATGTACTGCTTTGCCTTTTTCCTGAAGATTCCAAGACAATCTGAGGGCTGAGGGATATTTTAATTACCCCTAAAGCCAGCAGGGGGTGACTTTTAATGGTGCCAAGAAGTCTTTTCCAGTAGAGCACGGGCCTTCATTCCGGCTTCTTCCCAGCCAGAGAACTCAAGCTTACTTGTCAGCTGGCACATTCTTCAGGTATTTTTTTCAGCAAATTTAAACCTCTTTTTCCTATGAATTATGCCTGAGAGTCATATTTGGGCCCCATTAACTGTTAATAGTCATCATGCAGATTAGGCCTAAAGATCACCTACCAGCCCATAAACAGTTTTTGGGAAACAGGGTCATGTGGAGGGAAGAGTATGAGATTTGGAGGTGGGAAACCTCTACTCAGTTCTTAGCTCTCCTAGTATACAGACTAGTAAGTAAGCAAATCATCCCTAGGCCTCCATTTTCTCCTCTAGAAAAAGAGGGAGTTGGATTAGATGACCCTTAAACTGCCTCCAGGTTTAAATCTAGGATCCAGGGAATATTTCCCCTTCTCTGTCCATACTTAATTTCAGTAATTTCACTCCTGAACAAATCTTCCTTTCCCCACTCGTCCAGGTTAAGAGACCAGGGAATTTTACCTGCAATCTGCACACCCAGAAATACTTCTCCCTAGAACAATCACCATGATTTAGAGTAGATTTTTAAAAACTAAGCATATTTCTGAAGTACATACAAAACACATATGTTGTAATGATACTATTTGCAGATTTCACAATGCTTAGAAGGATAGTTAATACATAGGCACCTAGGTAGTACAGTGGATACAGTGCTAAGCCTGAAGTCAGGATGACCTGAGTTCAATTTCTACTTCAGACACTTATTAGTTGTGTGACCTTGGGCAAGTCACTTACCCTCTGTCTTCCTCAATTTCTTCAGCTGTCAAGTGGGGATAATAATTAGCACACACCTTTAAGAGTTATTGTCAGAATCAAATGAAATCATTTTTGTAAAGCATTTAGTACAGTGCCCAGCATAGAGTAAACACTACATAAATCCTGGCTGTTATTATCATTATTTTGACATCAAACAATAGAGTCTAGATTAAGAAATATTCTGGAAAGATTGAACACTGAGCTAACTCTAGTAGAATTAAATTTGGGGTGAGCCAAGATGGTGGGAAAAAAGCAGGGATTCACCTGAACTCTCCAAAATTTCCCTCCAAATAGCTTTAAAATAAAACTTCAAAACAAATTCTAGAGCATCAGAAGGGGGTGAAACAATTTTCCAGCCCAAAACAACTTAGCTGAGCAGAAAAGGTCCATCACACCAAGGTGCATGGAGCACAGTCCAGCACAGGCAACACCCATCAAGACAGCAGCAGACCTTGGGGGCAACTGAATCAACAGCAGCAGTTTCTGAAACTCTCAGTCCACATATGGTAAGGGGTTCCCTTAGAAAACAAAGAACAAATGACAAAAGAGCTGGTCAGAAGGAGATTACAAGGGTCTCTTCACTAGGACTAGATGTAGGGCTCGGCTGCATTGCCCATACACTGATCCAGGTGGCAGGTCTGGGTCAGAGTCCCAGAGCAAGGAGGAGCACTAGTACACTGAAGCTTTCAGCTAGAGGACGACGGGGACCCTGGTCACAGTTCCAGGGTGGAAAAGAATGCTTCTAGTCACACACAAACCAGACCTCAGGCCAGGAGAACAGTGACCACACCTGTTCTTTTACAATGCCACCTTGAAAGAACTGAACAGTTCCAAACCTCCCCAGAACTAACTCTGAAAACAATGAACACAAAATCTGAAGTTGGGACAGTGTCACCTACACTCTCAGAGTAGAGCCTAATTTTAGCATGAAGTAAATGAACATATAACAATAACAACGAAAAGAACCTGGTCACAGAAAGTTAGTACGGTGACAGGAAAGATTGAAACACAAACTCAGAAAAAGACAAGAAAGTCAAAACTGCCACATCAAAAGCCTCTAATAAATGTGAATTGGTCTAAGGCCCAAAAAGAATTGCTGGAAGAGCTCAAAAAGGATTTTAAAAATCATCAAAGAGGGGCAGCTGTGAATGGAGTGGCACAGTGAATAGAGCACCGGCCCTGGAGGCAGGAGAACCTGAATTCAAATCTGGCCTCAAACACTTAACACAAAAAACTAGCTGTATGACCTTGGGCAAGTCAATTCACCCCAACTGCCCTATCTTCCCCCCTCCAAAAAGCAAAGAAAGAAAGAAAGAAAGAAAGAAAGAAAGAAAGAAAGAAAGAAAGAAAGAAAGAAAAAAGGAAGGAAGGAAGGAAGGAAGGAAAGAAATCATCTAAGAGAGGTAGAGAAAAAATTGGGAAAAGAAATGAGAGAGATGCAAGAAAATAGTGAAAAAAGATCAAGAGCTTAATAAAGGAGGCACAAAAAAGGTATTGAAGAAAATTTTTAAATAGAATAGCCAATTTTTTTTAAAAGGCACAAAAATTCACTGAACAGAAGAGCTCCTTAAAAAACAGAATTGGCTAAATGGAAAAAGAGATACAAAAATCCAGTAAAGAAAATAATTCCTTAAAAAGTAGATTTAACCAGATGGAAAAGGAGGTCCAAAAACTCACTCACTAAAAAAAATAGTTTCTTAAAAAATAGAATTGAGCAAGTAGAAATTAATGATTCCATGAGATATCAAGAAACAATAAAACAATATTAAAAGAACTTTTAAAATAGATGAAAATGTGAAATATCTAATTTAAAAACAACTCACCAACTCACCTGGAAAATAGATCTAGGAGAGATAGTTTAAGAATTTAGACTACCCAAAAACCATGATGAGAGAGATAGAAAGAAAGGGGAGAGAGAGGGAGAGAGAGAGAGAGAGAGAGAGCTTAGACCATCATTTTTCAAGAATTATCAAGGATTACATTAAATTGAAAAGTTTCTGTACAAACAAAGCCAGTGTAACCAAGATTAAGAGGGAAGTCGGAAATTCGGAAAGAATATTTACAACCAGTGTCTCTGATGAAGGCCTCATTTTGAAAATATAGAGGGAATTAAGTAAAATTTATAAGAATACAAGTCATTCCCCAATTGATAAAAGGGCAAAGGATATGAACAGTCAATTTTCAGAGGTAGAAATTAAAGATATCTTTAAGCATATGGAAAAATGCTCTAAATCACTATTGATTCAAGAAATGCAAATCAAAACAACTTTGAGGTACCACATCTCACCAGTCAGATTGGCTAAGATGACAAAACAGGAAAATGACAAGTGCTGCAGAGCATGTGGAAAAATTGGAACTCTAATGTATTGTTGGTGGAGCTGTGAACTGATACAACCATTCTGGAGGGCAATCTGGAACTATGCCCAAAGGGCTATAAATAATTGCATACCTTTTGACCCAGTAATACCACTTTTGGGGTTGCATGCCAAAGAGAATACAGAAGTGGGAAAAGGACCCATATATACAAAAATATTCACTGCAGCCCTCTTTGTGGTGGCAAAAACCTGGAAACTTAGGGGATGCCCATCAATTGGGGAATGGCTGAACAAATTATGGTATATGAATGTAATTAAATACTATTGTGCTATAAGAAATGGGAAAGAGATGGACTTCATATGTACCTGGAGAGGATTATACAAATTGATGCTAAGTGAGAAGAGCAGAACCAGGAAAAA
>CM053595.1:196239169-196251279 GCA_028646575.1 Pseudocheirus occidentalis | reverse complement strand
AAGACAACTCTACAAGTTTCAGAATGGAAGGAGATACCTACACTCAGAGAAAGATCTAGGAAGACCAGAGTTTAAATGGAGACTGAAACAACACATGCTATTGTTCTTTTCCATGTTTGGTTTTGTTTCTTTTGTTTCTTTTTTTTTCTTTCTTTTCACATTATTTGCTCCATTGATTACAATGCTTCTATACAACAAGACTATTGTACAATGTGAAAGTGTTTGCAGATCCCATACATGACTGTATGCCACCATGGGGTCGGGGGAGAGAAGGGAGGGGAGAAAATCTGAAACTCAAGTGATTCTGTAAATGAATCTTGTAAACTAAAAGTAAATAAACAAGTCAATAAATTAAAAAAAAAAAGAATTATCAAGGAAAATTGCCTGGATATTCTAGAACCAGAGAGTAGAATTGAAATTGAAATAATTCACCAATTGTCTCCTGAAAGCAATCCCAAAATGAAAACTCCCAGGAATATCATAGCTCCCAAATTCCAAAGCTCCCAGAACAAAGAGAAAATATTACAAGGAGTCAGAAAGAAACATTTAAAATATCATAGACAGTCAGGATAACATAAGATTTAGCAGCTCCTACATTAAAGGATCAGAGGACTTAGACTATGGTGTTCTGGAGGGCAAAGGAGCTGGGATTACAACCAAAAATCACCTACCCAGTGAAACTAAGTATAATTGTTTGGGGAGGGGGGAGAATGAATATAAAATGAAATAGAAGATTTTCAAGCACTCCTGATGAAAAGGCCAGAATTTGATAGAAAATTTGATTTTCAAATAGAAGACTCAAGAGAAGAATTAAAAAGAAGGTAAACAGGAAAGAGGAATCATAAGGGATTCAATAAGGTTAAGCTGTTATACTCTTACACATGAAGACAATACTTGTAACACCTAAGAATTTTATCATTATTAAGGAGTTACAAGAAGTATATATAGAGAGAGGACATTGGCATAAGTTAAATATGATAATATGGTGTCTTAAAAAAATAAAATTAAGGGGTGATAAAAAGGAATGCACTGGGAAAAGGGGGATTAGAGAGGTAGAATGGGGTAAATTATCTGACATAAAAGACACAAAAGAACTTTTACAATGGAGGGGAAGATGGGGGATAGGGTGGAGGTGGAAGCACTTGAACTCTCAATAGACAGAATAACATACACATTCAATTGGGTATAGAAATCTCTTACTGTACTGCGGAGTATGAGGAGAAGGGGATAAGAGAAGGGAGGGGGAAACTGATAGAAGGGAGAATTAATTGGGAGAAGCAGTAGTCAAAAGCAAAACACTTTTGAGGATGGACAGGGTAAAAGGAGAGAGAGATTAGGATAAGTGGGGCAGGGGGGAGATGAAGGAAAATACACAATTAATCATAATAACTATAAGAATATTAACAGGAAATTTCTTTGATTAAGGCCTCATTTCTCAAATATAAAAAGCACGGAGTCAAATTTATAAGAATACAAGTCAAAGAATAAAAACAGTTTTCAGATGAAGTAATCAATACTATCTATAGTCATATGAAAGAATGTCCTAAATCACTATAGATTAGAGAAAAGCAAGTTAAAACAACTCTGAGGTGCCACCTCACATTTATAAAATTGGTTAATGTGACAGAAAATGACAAATGTTGGAGGAATGTGGGAAAATTGATGCACTAATGGAGGATTGGTGGAGTTGTGAACTAGTTCAACCATTCTGGAGAACAATTGGGAACTGTGCCCAAAAGGCTACAAAACTGTGTATACTCTTTGAGCAGCAATACTGCTAATCTATATTCCAAAGGGATAAAAAAGGAAAAATGGGGAAAAGTACAAAAATATTTATAGCAGCTCTTTTTGTGGTGGCAAAGAATCAAAAATTGAAAGCATGCCCATAAATTGGGGAAAGGCTGAACTAGTTGTGGTATATAACTGTGATGGAATACCATTGTGATATAAGAAATGATGAGCAGGATGCTGTCAGAAAAACCTTGAAAGACTAACATGAGCTGATGCAAAGTGAATGAGCAGAATCATTAGAATATTGTACATGATGACAATAATATTGTAGGATGATCAAAACTGAAAAATTTAGCTATTCTTAGCAATATAATGATCCAAGAAATTCCAAAGGACTTATGACAAAAAATGCCATCACTTCCAGGGAAAAAAACTGATGAAGACTGAATGTAGATCAAAGCATAAATTTTTTTTTACTTTATTTTTCTTGGTTTATTTTTTTGGCTTGTGTTTTCTTTCAAAACATGACTAATATGGAAATATGTTTTGCATGATTATACATGTATAACCTACATCAAATTGCTTGATTTCTCAAGGTGGGGGAAAGGAGGGTAGAAGGGAGAGAATTTGGAGCTCAAAATGTAATTGGGGAAAAAACTGTTAAATAGGTAATTGTAAAGTCTTACCTTTAAGTTCAAGAAATCCAACTTCTTAGTGTGACACAAAGGACATATGGCTAGAGAGCAGTTCATCTAAAAAATATGGGGTTTTCAGTTGAGTCACTCAGTTAATAAAGATTGATTAAGTATCTACTATGTGCCAACCACTGTTCTAAGGGCTAGGGATACAAAAGGAGGCAAAAGACAGTCCCTGCCCTCAAGGAACTCATGGGGGAAGACAAGAAGCAAACAAGCTAAATAGGATAAATAGGAAATAATTAAGAGAAAGAAGGCACTGGAATTTAGAGAGGTTGGGAAAGTCTTTCCCAGTCCTTAACCTTGCTTCCCTCTATTGATTATTTCCAGTTTATGCTGTATATATCTTCTTTGTATATGATTGTTTGCATGTTGTCTCCCCTATTAAACAACAAGATCCTTAAAAGCAGGGACTGATTTTTTGTTTCTTTCATTTTGCTTTGGGGTTTTGTGAGGTTTTTTGCCTTTCTTTGTAACCGTTGGGCTTTAGCACAACACCTAGCACATAGTGGGTGTTTAATAAATGCTTGTTGACTCCTGTGAAACTGCTACATAATTATCAACACATTATTAAAACAACTGGAAACTAACATACACAATGACTATCTCAATACAATTGAAAAGAACAACCATAAAACAGTACAATTTGAAGGTTGCCAAATTAGGAAGAAGAGCTTGGCCCTGAAAAAGATATGAAAAAGCTCTTCTCTTCCCCTCGTTTGTAGAGATGGAGAAACCTATAGCTGTGGAAGCATATAGAATCAAATTTTTTTACATTTGATCAATTTTTGTATTTTTTTCTTTTCTTCCTCTTTTTTTTCCTTTGTTAAAAGGAATAGCTCCCTGGGATGATGACAGAATGCATACAGGAAGTCTTGGAGATGTAAAAGCAAAAGATATCAATAAAATCTATTTTAAAATTTTTTTAATCTGTTTGGAAAGAGAAAAAATAAAAGTCTGGTTATCAAGTATCACAGAGAACAAAAAAACAAAAAACACATGTTTATCTGTTTGTATTGGATTGTCAGGGGTGGTTGTGTTTTTAAAATAAGCTTCAGTTTGAGT
This sequence comes from Pseudocheirus occidentalis, assembly GCA_028646575.1. Lineage (NCBI taxonomy): Eukaryota > Metazoa > Chordata > Mammalia > Diprotodontia > Pseudocheiridae > Pseudocheirus > Pseudocheirus occidentalis. Next base: position 196,247,788 of record CM053595.1, on the reverse strand, counting down.
GTGGAAACAAAAGCTTTTTATTTTATTTCATTTTTTAAAAGTTTTTTTTTATTTTTGGACAAAAAAGCTAGAAGAGTAAGAAAGAAGGGAAGTCACAGGAGAAGACAGAGAAAAAGGAAATGAAAGAGAAAAGGAACTTGAGAGAAGGGATTAACCAACAAATACTTACTAGGTCACTGATATGCATCCAATATTATTATAGGCAAATAAGTGACATAATGAATAAAGTGCTTTGCCTGCAATCAAGAACACCTTGAGTTCAAATCTGACCTCAGATACTTACTAGCTGTGTAATCCTGAGCTAGTCACTTAAACTATTTACCTCATTTTCCTCATCTGTAAAATAGAGATAATGACAAAATCTAGGGTTATTGTGAGGAACAAATGAACTAATAATTTTAAAATGCTTAGTACAGTGCCTAGCATGTAATATGTACTATATAAAATTTAGCTATTATTATTGTTATCAATGGAACACAAAAAGGCACAAGATAATCCTTGCCTTGGGGCAACTAGGTGGTGCAGTGAATAGAGTACCACCCCTGGATTCAGGGGGACTTGAGTTCAAATAAGCCCTCAGATACTTGACACTTACTAGCTGTGTGACCTTGGGCAAGTCACTTAAACCCACTTGTCTTGCCTTCCCCCTCAAAAAACAAACAAAACAGATAATCCTTGTCTCAAGGAACTCACAATCTAGCTGAGATAATAGATAGATGGATGGATAGATACACACACACACACACACACACACACACACACACACAGCCTATAGAGAAGTAAAAGAACTGCTTTGGAAAGCAGGAAACCTGAGTTCTAGTGTTTGCTATGCCACTCATTAACTGTATAATCTAAGGAATTGTAATGCCAAGCAAAGGCAACTTCCTAGGTTCAGATTACCAGCATAGCAAACCCCATTTATTCAGCCAACATTCACAGAACAGAGAAAGTCAAAATACAGTATAACTCATTCATTTAGCATGTAAGTTCTTCATTCAGTCCAGATACTACTCCACCCCTAGACAGTACATTCATTTAGTCAAAGTCTCTTCTCAGATGGAGATCTGTTTCCAATGATAAACAAAGTACATTCATTTGGTCAATCACAGAGTACAAAAAGGCCAAAGGTTTCCCACCCCTGAACTCAAAGTAATTACAATACCATCCATTAACACCAAGCACTTTCTCAAAAGGGAGCAGGAGAGCACAAAAGGCCATCCACCCTTAAGCCATAACAAGGTCAAAAAAACTTCTCAGCATTGAAAACCCAAGGTAAGGGCCTTCTTTCATCTGCACTGGAGGCAAGCCCTCAGCAATCTCAGTTCCTTGGGGAGACAAGGCTCAACAAAGTTATAGCCAGTGTCCTCATCAAGTCACACTCTGCCTGTAGAATAGTCCCAGAACTCCTGAAAGTATCAGCAAGGCCCCCTTCCAGAACTTCTGCAAACATACAACAAGAAAATCCTTCTTCAGGGCTTCTGAACCAACAGCCAGGTTCCAGGACCTCTTCAACAGCAGCACTGTCCACCATCAGGCGAATCTGGAAAAACAACATCAAAACAGACAGACAAAATACCGGCATCACAGCCATGCCTCCTCAGTTCTCAGCAGCTCTGGGTGGCAGTTGTCAAAAGTCCTGGGCAGCTCCAACGGGCTCTCAACAGTCTCTCTCAGCAACTCAGGCTTCACGATACTGGATACTGCTCTCCCAAAAGTACTTCTTCTGACCTTCTCTGGCTTGAGCCTTTCTTTCAATCCATGGCTCCTCCCAGTTCAGCCTTCTCTCTTCACATCAACAAGTTCATCCAACAAGTGGGATTCACAAGCTCTGGGTCTTAACACTCAACCCAAAAGCCAAGTCAATTCAGGGGCATCTCCAAATTCTATTACCATTACAGGAATTCATTTAATTTTTTTAAAATAAGCATTTATTATATACTCACTACATATCAGGTATTTTATAAAACACTGAGAATACAAATGCAAGCAGAAAGATAGTCCCTGTCCTCAATAAGCTTACATTCTAATTGGGGAAGACATAAAAGGAAGGTGAAGGTTAGAGGAGGTGAGTGATGAAGGAGTCCAGTTCAAGGCATTGTAGAGAAAGGCTAGGAAGAATCACTAAGAGTACAGTATTGACTGACCTGAGTATCTTTCTTAAAATCAAGTTTCTGGGAGCAGCCAACCAGTTAGAAGGAGAGTTTTCAGGGGTTGTTTGTGGAATCTAAGAGTAGAGTGAACGTCCCTTTTGAAAATGTTCCTGAGTCATTGCAGAGAAAGTCCCAAAGAGTCAGGATGGATCTCCTTAGACTTCAGCTTTCTCAACTGTTCACTAAGGCATGTAGGAGGCAAAGTGGAGGGCTTGATAGAATAATTTCTAAGATTGCTTCCGTTTCTAAAATTATACCATTCTATGGTTATAAAACATCATATAATACTGTTATCAGACTGTTTTATTATTATATATTATGTATTATATCCCAAATCTCAACTTGTTGGCTATGTGACTATGAGCACCGAGCCGCCTTCAGCCTTGGCCAACACTCTGTAGACTACAAACCAGAAATATGTCATGACCTGTATCAATGGAAGGATATTCTCATATTATCCACATAAAATCATAGGTTATCATTCAATACTCTGATGTTTCTGTAATCTCATGGTTGTGTGGGTTTTGTCTGACAGCAATGTTAGCAACCCTTCTGTGCTTTCTTATGATGTTTGTCCATAGTTTCTCAAAGGCCTGTCTACTGTATTCTAGGCTTTCCTCTAGTTCTTTTAATGTTTCATGGAGATCTATGTCACATATGGACTGGCCGTGTTACCCCTAACTCTTGCCACATGATTGATGCACTCTCTTTGCCAGTAATACATACATGGCCTTGATTCTATCTTCTATGTCACATGCAGGACAGGGAATTAAAATGCATTGCCTAGACAATGAGTACAATGGGAGATAAGAGGAAAAAAAATATCAAAGGAGGGAGAAAGTAAGGGAAAAGGGAAATGAGAAAAGAGAGAAAGAGCTATTTGGGGACCAGGAACAGAGTTTATTAAAATTCTTAGTGGCTCACCATCTAATTTTTCCACTGGCCAACTCTCCTCACTTACAAGCCTCAGGCATGTGGGCATGCGTTAATTTGCATGGCTGATTTACAAGGAAGGTGCCAGTTATGGAAAGTTGGAACTTCTTTCAGGCTTTGAAGTCTTGAGGCAAATGGAAAATTGGAAGACCAAACATTCCATTTGGTCCCTTTGCCAGTAATAGGCAGTAATAGATTTCTAGACACCTCTGCAACATCAGCAGGGAAGACATGTTGCTGAGAGGGTTATGGGAGTGGGGGTGGGGGTGGGGGTGGGAGGAAGAATGCTATACCATTTTGATGACTAGGAATAGCAAGACCATGAGTCAGATAGGCAGGTTTTCCAAAGCAAGCAACAATTAAAACTTTATGGTGCCTCCTCTCATGATTGCATATTTTATTTATGCCACATATATGGTGCCATTTCTTCGTCCTTTGTCAAGTTCCCCTCTGCATTCCCCACTTTGCAGTACATTAGTTGCCATGGAAACAATGAGGTCCCAGTGGTATGGACTTAGCTTAATGATGCCCACAAATGCTGCATGAAGTCAATTTGCGTAATGCTTGGAAATTTGTTAGACATATTGTATTAATGTATCGTCAGAGCCAGGAATTTTGTGCAGCATTTATAACTTAAAGATCTTCTAGAGGGCACATGAGCTTAACTTCAACCACTAAGAATGAGGAAAGAGCCCAGAATCACATTTCATACACTATCACTCTAATTTTCTAGACCTGAGGCTCTCAAAATTTTTATACATAAGCCCCCTTGTCTAGTATTTTTTAATTTCACAGATAACCTTCTATGTGATCATAGTTCTATTATTAGTATTCCCTGAATCAGAAGAAAAAAGCAAAATAACACTGTTCATTGTCCACATGACATAGCATGGTATTATGGAAAGGATACAAAACCTGGAGCCAGTAAAGATGTAGAGTTGGATCCTGGTTCTTAGTAAGCTCATATGTGTAGCTAATGCTTAGGGCATTGTGCTTGGAATCAGGAAGACTCATCTTCCTGAGTTCAAATCCAGCCTCAGACATTTACTAGCTGTGTGACCCTGGGCAAGTCACTTAACCCCATTTGCCTTAGTTTCCTCATCTGTAAAATAAGCTAGAGAAGGAAAAGGCAAACTATTCCAGTATCTTTACTAAGAAAATACCAAATGGGGCCACAAAGAGTAGAACATACCTGAAAAAAATGACTGAATAATAACTTTGATTTCTTACAATAGTACCATACAGTGCTACTAAGCCACTAAGAATTTTAATAAACTCCATTACGGTCCCCCAAATAGCTCCTTTCTCTCTTTCCTTTTTCCCTTTTCTCCCTCCTTTGATGTTTTCCTTCTCTAACCTCCCACTGGAGTACTATACAGTACTATATCTTTCAGGCTTTTCATCCCACGTAATTGGAAGATTCTGTATATTTGGTAAAGTGGTATCCAATTTAAAAAAAACTTCTAAAAATTTTTATAGAAGAAAGATATGTCCAAATATTAATGGACAATAGGTCAGTCAGTTCCGGCCACCTGGTCAAGTCTTCGTAGATGTTAATTTTTTCATCTTGTAGTGATATAGTACAGTTTCTATTGTTTCCTTGCATAAACTATATTAATCAATAAATATAATCTCCTTAATGATACTCTTCCTATAATTCCTGGTGGTGATGACCTTGTCCTGAATTGCTACCATAAACCCCCTCATTTCTGTAAATGAATCCGAATAACACAGATATTCACTTAACATTAAGTCTTTGCTGATTTTCATTGTATCCCAGTGGAAGTCGCCTATGGAGCCTTTTAATCTCACTCGAATCAGACCAACCATTTCATAAATTCCATTCAAGGATAAACTACTTTCTACTACATTTCACAAATTCAATGACGTGTACCCATTAGCAACCTTTATTACTGCCCAGTGAAGCAACGTCTGCTTGTTCCAAAAGTATTTCTGTAGGTTTCTGACTCTGAGAATGCATAGCAATCTTTTTCTTCTTTTTTGTTAACAATGAGTTAATCTTCCAATATCTGCCTTAGGATGATGGACCTTGTGTTTCATGAATATTGTACAAAAAATATTAGGATATTTTTTGAATCTGTTATGGTCCATTGTGCAGTTCTGATTGGAATTGTGTAAGTGTTATTTGTTTTAGACATAGTCTTACCATTGGGTTTTGATTTCAGGATGCTTTTTAATGTATTCACTCACAGCTTTCTCCTTGATAGATTTATGCCAGATGTATCTTGCCTAGAAAAGACCAAGATGTTGATGATTTCAATTTGACCTCTGTATTTCTGCTTAAAGGCTTCATTCTATATATTTCCTTGCTGTGTATTAAGAATATTATACTTATTGAGTGCAAATAACATTTTCATATTACTAGAGAAAGATTTCATGAGATGAAGAAACTGATTTTTTTTAACAGTGCAGTCGTATAAATTTGTGTCATCACTATATCATGTGATTAATGAGATGTCTTTATTTTATGTCCTCTTTATTTTGGAAGCTATAATTATTTCAAATTAAGAGAGATGATAATGAATTTAAGACTAAGCAGAATTATAATGGGCTTAAGCTGTCTCTCTAAAAATGCAATAATTTATGTAATTTGTGCTTGATAATATTGGATTGGCACAGTATTGTGAGTTAGAAAAGTTCTCCATGTGGATACCAAATAGTCAGCATTCTCACTTTACTTAGGGTAGTTTACCCATTTACAACATGTGAATAAGTGATGAGTGCAGAACTGAGTCAAAAGACTCAGAGTAACCAATAAATATATTGTAAATGTTGTAGCACAATTGGATATTTTGTCCAATAATTATTCAGTCTATAAACATTTACTTTTACACTCCTGAAATTTTTTGGTACATCTTTTTTTGCTTCTCTGCCAAAATGTTGTTTTAGTATAAAGAATTATACCTTTTTTAAAAGCTATTTAAGCTGTGAATGATTTGTAGAAAGTACATAAATATATAATTTGCCTATATTTGGAAGGGTCGTTGGATGAACTTGTCTCTTGGTGATAGATATGTAATACCTTTTGTTAAGAATGCTGGGATCCAGTTTTTGTATGAAAGGAAGCTGGTAATGTGTTTGTTGCCAAGTCAAATATCACTGTGAAGCTTCTGAGTCAATAATTATGAACCTTATCTAGTTTTCATTGCTTTCCAGTTCTTTTTTTTTTCTTTAAGAAACTAGAGTTTCAACGACCTCCCTGGACATAACAGCTCTGTCATTCATTATGCTAGCAGCACACAAGGTTTCTGTTTCTCATTTACTCCAACTAGCAGTCTCATTTTGTTGGACTTCTTGTTTCCATATAGATGAGCAGACATTTTCCACATCTTGCTTATCCAGGTATTCTGTCTCTCTTCTGACTTCTTTACTTCTTAAATCTTGGTAGTAAAGTCTTTGATTGATGGTGATCTGGTAAATTGTTTTTAGCTCTGCTCTAACTTCTTGCACTGTCTTAACATTTTGACTTTTGTTTTCAGATGCTGATGAAAGTAACCAAGAGTTTTGAATAAAATGTTGGTTTACGATTCCATTTTACATGTGTCTTTTGTGCTGCTTTTAACTGGACATTGTGGAGTTCGTTCAAGTTTTCTATTGTGCATATCAGCTAGAGAATGATGTCATCTTCCAGTTCCTTCCCACAGATCTTCAATAGTTCCCTAAAGTCACTTCTGTCATAGTAGAATTGGATGCTTCTTCCATAGGGTACTCCTTGATGGTGCCGTCTTTCCTCCTGTGGTTCTTATAATGCAATGACTGCCACATAGACCATTACATTCAGGGACTGAAATGTTCTACTTTCTGACAAATATTGTCGGAGGATGCATGTATCCATGATGGTTATAGACTACACCAACTTTTAAAAATCAGCTTGTTTCAGTTTAATAAGTCTGAAAGTTGGATTCATGCCATTTATCTTAAGGAAGACTTAACAATTTCAGTTTAAGAATGCCCATGTCCCTTTCAAAATCATTTGAGACATCAGTATTATTTTTGTGATCTATTTTATCATTAGGTTTAATCTAATGAGTTTGTCATAAGCAAAGCTTTTAACGACCTTAAGTTCTTAGTTTTTACAGTTATAACATTATAAGGAAAAGTAACTTTGAAAAACTTTAGAACTCTGACAATGAAGAACACCACTCACATCCTGCAGTAAGGAAATGAACTTAAAACGCAGAAAGAGACATACATTTTGGATATGACCAGTGGGAATTTGTTCTCCTAGCCTATGAAAATTTGGATGAAGTTTTTTTATTTGCTCAGTTGGGGGGAGGGAGGGTTGCTCAGTAGGATGAACAGATAATAAATGCTAGTAAAATTAAATGAAAAATTTATTTGAAAGAAATCCTTGCATATCATTGGTAAGGCCTGCTTCCAACTTTGTTATGCACTTATAATCACACATAATGAAAGTATCGGTGTTTTCAATCCATTGTATTCACACTTTCTTAGTTCCAGTTTTTGTAAAGAACATAGAAATAGTTTGCTTTGACATCTGATGCAATAGGAATGGTAGTAGTGATGATGACAGTGGTCATGGTAGTGGTCATGGTAATGGTGATAGTGGTAATAAATCAGATCATAATGAATTTATTGTGCCCAAATTTTAATTCAAGTAAAGTAGATATTAAAACCACTCCCAAGTTTTAATCTGCTCACTTTGGAAAAACCTAGACTTTCCCACCTCCTTATTCAAAGCCTCCTATCTTCTTTTAAACCTTCTACGGAAACAGCAGCCCTTTTTAATCAATAACTCACAATGACAACTCATTGTAATACTCGAGTAGAGTATTTTAGTTCATGAATTCCTTCTATCACAACAACCTTGTGCAAATATTGCTATCCCTGTTTTAAAAATCAGATCACTGAGGCTCTGAGAGTTTAAGTGATTTGCCAGAGTTGTACAGCTAATAAATTTGCCAGGTGAGATTCAAACCCAGGTTTTCTTGTCTCTAAATCTCTCAATCTCTACTATGCCAAACTGTCCTTTTGAGAGAAGACAATAATTTTGAGAGAAGTCACTACTGTCTCAGTTATACAGATACTTTGTCCAATTCACTCAAAATATCCAGATATTTTAGATGTTTGGTATATTATAAACCAAATAAATGGATAATTAACCCAAATTTTCAATTCTTCATGTAGATGTTTTGCCACTAAATATGCAAGTAACTAGCAAATGAAATAATAGATGAAAAGAAAATTGAATTTGATCATTTTGACCGATCATCACATCAGAAGACTGAGGATGATGCATGCCTCTTACTTCTTGAAAGAGAGATACAGAATGAGGTGTACATTTTCAGACATGGTCAATGTTATTCAATTCAGGTAAAGAAGCATAAATTAAACCAGACACCACAGCAAGGGCTTGTGTATCAATAATGAGATATTCACAACACCCATGATGGTTATGAATATGCTGGTGTAGTTTTGGATCACAAAATGTAGCAAACTCTCCACATGGAAGGCAGAACCAAGGTCTTTATTCAGAAACCATAACACTGAGTCC
>CM053595.1:196200261-196238669 GCA_028646575.1 Pseudocheirus occidentalis | reverse complement strand
ACACACACACACACACATATATATAGGAGGGTTTATATATGCATATGAACACATATCTGAGTATGTGTATATATGAGTACATAAAGGGCACAGGATCGATTGAATAGGAAGAGATGATACTCTAAAAGGTGAAATTCTGAGTGGGAGAGGATTAGAATGAGAGGAAACAGAGAGAGACAGAACAGGGTTAATCATCTCATATAGAAGAGGCAAGGGATAATTATTACAATGGAAGGGAAGAACAGAAAGACAAAAGGGAAAAAGTGATCAACCTTACTTTCATTGAATTTGGTTTAGGGAAGGAATGGCATAAACTCTAAACTGGGTATTTTGCCACACAGGAGAGTAGGGGGGATGGGGATGAGAGGTGGGATGATAGAGGGGAGGGCATGGTGGAGGGGAGGGTTGCTGGAAGTACACTCTTCTGTAAAGGGACAGGGACAGGGTAGAGAATAGAACAAGGTGGGGGAGGGGGTAGCAGGATAAGAAGGAGGGACATATAATCAGTCTCTCACAATATGTCCATTGTGGAAATGTTCTGAATAATTTCACATGTACAGCCTGTATTTAATTGCTTGTCCTTCCAGTTGGTGGGTGACGAGGGAAGAAGGGAAAGAATGTAGAATTTAAAGTTCTATAATCAAATGCTAAATATACACACACACACACACACACATACACATACATATACATACATACATATATACAGGCATATATACATACATACATATATACACACATACACACACACACACATATATATATACATATATATATATACATATAAAATTCACTACATGCAACTGGGAATTAAGATATACAGGCACTGTGATAGGGAGATCCATCCTGCCCTACTGGAAAGTCAGAGGGGCAAGGGGGAGGACATAGGAGAGAGCAGAATGGGGGAGGGGTTATACAGTGGGATGGCTGCTTTGAGGTGCTGGGTAGGGGAAAGATGTGGAGAAAATTTGTAACTCAAAATCTTACAGAAATGAATGATGTAAACAAGAAAATAAATTTATTTATTTATTTTTAATAAACAAACCAATTGGGGCGGCTAGGTGGTGCAGTGAATAGAGCACAGGCCCTGGAGTCAGGAGGACCTGAGTTCAAATCCGGCCTCAGACACTTAACACAAAAACTAGCCATGTGACCTTGGGCAAGTCACTTAACCCCAACTGCCCTCCAAAAAGCAAAAAAAAGCAAAAAAAAAAATAAATCAATTGTAATAAAATAAGATAATAAGTGCTTTGGCTGACTCCCCAAAATTTTGTAATCTCTCATTGTTGTCATTATCTTTTCCATGATTTGTTCCTTGACCCATTGATTGTTTAATATTAAATTGTTTAGTCTCTGGTTAATTTGTAATATTTTTTCAACTCTATTTAATATTATTTTATTTTGTTATATTCATTGGGTATAATATTTCTGTTTTTCTCTATTTGTGAGATTTTTTTATTTTGTAAGATGATTGGTTTTTGCATTGCTGAGGAATTTGTATGCACTTTTTCATTTCCATTCAATAATAGCCAGACGTCTACCATATCTAATTTTTCCTCAAACTCTAGTCAGATCCTAACTTTCTTTCATATTTTTTTGTTATACTTAGAGGTTATAGGGGAAAACTGAAATCCCCCAGTATTACAGTTTTATTGTCTATTTCTCTTTATAATTAATTTCATTTTTGCTTTAAGTATTTAGAAGTTATGCCACAGGTTACATTATCTGATAAATATTGACATTAATTCATCATCTGTTACTTTTCAACAAAATGTAGTTCTCATATTTCTCTCTCTTAATTAAGTCTTTTTTTGCTGTTTCCTTATCTGAAACCAACTACTACTGCTATTTTTGTGTTCAAGAGGGGCATAATAGATTTTGTACTATTATAATTCTGTGTATCTATTTTTATTGCTTTTTAAAATGCTTTTTTGGAGGGCAATTGGGGTTAAGTGACTTACCCAAGGTCACACGGCTAGGTTTTTGTGTTAAGTGTCTGAGGGCAGATTTGAACTCAGGTCCTCCTGACTCCAGGGCTGGTACCCTATTCACTGCGCCACATAGCTGCCCCTGTGTATCTATTTTTCAAGTGTATTTCTTGTAGACAGCATATCATTAGATTTTGCTTTTCAATTTATTCTGCTAGCTTCTATTTTTGTGAGTGAATGCATCCCATTCATATTCAATAGTGATAATTAAATGATTATTTCACTCCATTCTATTCTCTTACACTTTTTTTTGCTGTGCTCCATACTCCCTGTTCATTACAAGTGATTTTGCTTTCCTCTCCCCACCCCTGCTTTGAACTTTCTCTTCACTATCTTGCCTTTAAGCTGAGTATTTCTTTTGCTTATGACTAATCCCTCCCTGAATCTAACCTGCCTCTTATATTCTTTCTCCTTTTCCTGTTCCTATTTGGATTTCTTCTCTTTTTTGATCAGTACAAATGAAGTGCAAGTAACAACTGCCCATTCTCCACTTCTTCAAGTTTGTACAATACATTTACTTCTATTCTCACAACCTGATTGTTCTTGTTAACAAGTTCCTCCATCTTTTCTCTTATTTCCTCCTAACGTATCTTTCCCTTGCTCCTCTTCTCTTTTCTTACATTTAAAATAGCGTACCTAATTTTGTGCTATATGATCAGGTTATATTAATATCAGAAATGCAAGGTTGGTTTAATAGTAGGAAAACCATAAACTTAATCATATTAATAACAAAATCAACAAAAGTCCTATAATTATATCAGAAGATACAGAAAAAAACCACTGATGAACAAAATTCATTTCCATTTTAAAAAATACTTATAAACATTGGAATAAATGGGACTTTCCTTAAAATGATAAATAGGATATATCTAAAACCAAGAGCTGATATTTTGCTTAATATAATAATTACATGTAGAGAACAAACAAAATTACTACTTTTGCAGATGATCTGATAATTTAAAGAACCGCAGAGTCAAGTAAAAACTCCATTGAAATAATAGACTCAACAAAATTGCAAGATATGAAATAAATCTACACAAATCATCAGAATTTTATATTATACCAATAAAACTCATAAGAAAGAGTTTGGAAGTAGAATTCTATTTAAAATTACTACAAATACATAAAATATTTGAGCATCTATCTCCCAAGATACATATAAACTAGAATAAAGATACATAATTTGAAAAATATTAATTGTTCATGATTAATACCAACCAATATAATAAAAATGACAATATTACCCAAATGAATTTATGTATTCAGTATCATACCAACCAAACTAATAAAGAATTATTTTATAGAACTAGAAAAAATAATAATACAATTCATATGGTGGGGGAAATGTCAAGAATGTGAAGACAAATAATGAAAAGAAATGAGAATTAGGGAGGCCTAGAAATGTCTGATCTCAAGCTATGCTACAAAGAAGTAATTATTTTTTAAAGTGAGATATTGGTTAAAAAATAGAGACATCTACCAATAGAACAGATAAAGTACACACCATAAATAAGTTAATGTATTTTATACCCTGCTATTTTATAAACACAAAGACCCCAGCTATTGATATAAGAACTCATTATTTGACAAAAACTGATGGAAAAATTAATAGCAATATGGAGAAAGTAAATTTAGATCAGTATCTATTTATACAAAAATAAGCTCCAAATGGGTAAGTAAACTACATACAAAAGGCTATACCATAAATAAATTAGAAAAATGTGGGGAAAATGACTCCTCAAATCTATGGATAGGAGAAAAGCTCATGGCCAAAGGATAGAAAGGATCACAATCAGTAAATAAACATGTATTGAGGACCTTCTATGTTCCAGGCACTTTGCTAAGTGCTGGGGACACATAAAAAAAGTAAAGGACACCCCACGTCATCAAGGAACTTACAATCTAATGGAGCTAGAATGCCTCCATAAATATAATAAATTTAAATGCAATAAAGTGCTATATTCAACAATTATCATTATCCCAACATTATGAGTGAGAAACTGAGACTCAGAGATGTGAAACAATTTGCCCAGCATCACTGATTATTAGTAAGTGGCAGAATCAGGATTTAAATCAAGGCTTCCTAACTCTAAGTCCATTTTCTTCAAATTATACTTCCAATGGACTACAATCCTTTTTCTTCAAACACTGTTGAGACAAAGTCTATATAATGAGTAATTTTGATTACATAAAATTAAAAAGCTTTTGCACAAACAAACCCAATAAAGGTAAAATTAAAAGGAAAACAATTAACTGGGGGGAAAATCATAGCGGCAAGTTTCTCTCATAAAGGTCTCATTTCTAATTTATAGTAGGGGATGATTCAAGTTTATAAGAATAAAAGCCATTCCCCAACTTATAAATGATCTAAGGATATCTAATGGATAGCTCTCAAGGGAAGGCTATTTATAATCATGTGAACAAAAGCTCCAAACTATTACTAATTAGAGGAGCGAATTTTGAGATTCCACCTCACACCCATCAGAGCAGCAAAGACAGGGGGAAAAGAAAAGGACATATATTAGAGGGAGTATGAAAAAACCATTATGCTAAAATACTTCTGATGGACTTATGAGTAGGCACAATCATTATGGAATTATACACAAAAAGTTACTAAGCATCAGAGGCCTTCTGATGCCACTGCTAGGTCAGAAAAAATAAAAGGAAGATGAAATGGTCCTTAAAGGCACACACTTTTTTATAGCAGCAACTTTTGTTGCAATAAAAAACTAGAAACTTAGGAGATGCTCATAAGTTGAGGAATAGCTGAAAAAAGTAAGGTGTATGAATGTAATGGACCAATACTGTACTCTAAGAAATATACCACCAAGGTAGTGCAGTGGAGAGAGGGCTGGGCCCGGAGTCAAGAAGACTAATCTCCCTCAGTGCAAATCTGACCTCGGATGCTTACTAGCTGTGTGACCTTGGACAAGTCACTTAACCATGTTTGCCTCAGTTTCCTCATCTGTAAAACAGGCTGGAGAAGGGAATGGCAAACCACAAACATGGTTCATAACAAAGAGGCAACGGATCAAAAGCACAAAATTAGATATATGTATGTGTATTATCTATGCCATTAAGGAATTTGTTCTGCTTGACTATGCATATTTATTACAAGGAATTTGTTGTTGTTGCTTCAGTGAGATGGGAGGGAGAAAAATAGATTTCTATATGTTTGTTTTGAATAGAGAGTGACGGAATGCTACAGATGTGAAATGTTGCTTGATGATAATGACAATAAGAATAATAGCACTTACATAGCACCTGCCATGTTCCAGACACTGTTAGGTGCTTTACAGACATCTCATACGATCCTCACAACAACCTTGGGAGGTCCACACGCTGTTATTATCCCCGTTTTACAGTTGACAAAACTGAGGCAAACAATAGTTAAGTGACTCGCCCAAGGTCACATAGTCAGTAAGTATCTGAGGCTGGATTTAAACTAAGGTCTTCCTGACTTCAGGTCCAGCACTCAATCCACCATGCCACCTAGCTGCCTCTAGGTTTACCTTCCATTTATATTTTATGGGACTCGTGGATACAGAGTTTAGTATAAATATAAATACATACATATTCTTTTCAATTATACTGTATGCTCCTTGAAAGCAATGATTGTCTTTTTCCTCTTTTTATATCCCCAGTACTTAGCAAAGTACCTGGCACATAGAAAGGACTTAAAAAGCATTGACTGAGTGATTGATTGATTTGTAGGTTGTCTCTTCCTTTGGAATGTATGTTTCCTGAGGGCAGGAACCTACCAGGTTTTTGCTTTCTTTTTTTTGGGGGGGGGGCAGAATAGCATCAAGGCTTATCACAATGCTTATAATAGTTACTGATAAATGCTTGTTAACTGACTGAGACCGGGTCTTCTGACTTTAAATCCAGAAGTCTTTCCATTATACCAAGCTGTCTCTCATTTGACCCTTTCAAACCCCACCCCTGAGCCTCCGGTTCCTGGTCTAGTTGTCTGGATTTTTTTTTTAATCCAGACCTGTGACTTCATCAGTGATCCCCAGAATTCACCAGCATTCCCACTTAGGTAAAAACTTTCAAGGATACAGATCCTCCCGTCAACTGTTGTTTGTAGTTTTAGAGAATTACTTGAGACTGAGAGATTTTGCCAGTATGCATCAAAGACAGTAATTGAACCCAAGTCTATCTGACTCCATAGCTGTCTATGCAGTAGGCCAACCTATTTCCCTTTCTTATTAGCAAAAAAGAAGGGAAACAACTCTTTTCTTTTCTGCTGTACAGGATTGTGGACGAAGGGGCTTTATAAACCGTAGAGGGCTCTAGATATGAGCCAAGACTTCCTCATTGGGACATAAAGGAGAGTTAACATTTTTATTATTTTTAATAATGACTAAAGTCCATTTTTTTGCCCAGATCCTTTGCCTTTTGGCTGTACAGCCAAAGAACCCATCAGAAACCAAAAATGAGCCTGAGTCACCAGGCTGAAAAGGGAAATAGATTTCAGAAGGACATTGATTGTCCTGAGCCAGTCTCACTGAGTTCTCAAGTGCTTTGTGTGGAGGAAGCCAACAACATTGATGAATATAAACAGGCCAAGCAAGTGACAGACCTTGCCTCAGAGTGATTTTCCAAGTGAAGAGGGAAGCCAAGGCCCCCCACTCCTCCTTGACCACCCTGACCCCTGCAATGAGTCACAGTTTTCTCATCCCGCTTCTTCACCAGATTCATTGGGAGAGAAGAGGCAGCCCACTGCCTTTTAGGGGCAAAACATCTTCTTTAAATGATTGAGTCAGGACCCATTCAAATACTCCTGGAACTGTTCCCAAGGAAACAGTAAAAAGGGCTACTTTTTGCAGTGGTGAATGACCTTTGCTGCACAGGGCTGAAGGACTTTCTGTATACTTTTCACAGCTGGGCTTTGAGCTATTTCAGAGTCAGTCTTTGGCAGGCAACAGTCCACAAAATTTCAAAAGGGACTTCAATATCGGAAAATTCCAGGTAGCAAACTGAGGCACAAAAGGACTGAGGGCCTTGGATTCAGTGTCAGACTAGCTCTATGTGAGACTATTACATAACCAAGGTATGCTTTTCCAGAGCTGGGGTGGTTAAACTAGCTGGTTCTATGATTTATAATTAGTGCTTAATTCATAAATTCCATATTTCATCAGTGGGGGAATGCCAACCAAGCATTTATTTACATCTATAGCCATACCTCCTCCTCATTGACCAGGACCTACCATCAATAATTTAGTCAGTCAATGAGCATTTATTAATCACCTACTGTATGCCAACGGACAGTTAGGTGCCACAGTAGAGTGCTGGGTCTGAGTCAGGAAGACTCTTCTTTGTGAATTAAAATCTGGCCTCAGATCCCTTACTAGACCCCTGAGCAAGTCATTTAAATCTATTGGTCTCAGTTTCCTCATCTGTAAAATAATATGGAGAAGGAAATGGCAAACCATTCCAATATCTTTGCCAAGAAAACTCCAAATGGAGTTGTGAAGAATTGGACATGACTGAAGAACTCAACTATACACCAAATATGGTATTAAATGATTAGATAAAACAAAAGACAAAAGACAGTCAACTCATTAAAGTTTCTTTAATAAGAATATTTTAAAAGGGCAGGTTGAACTCTATCAACATGTTTGCCAACATTAACCAATCAACCATAATCGCCTCCAGGGAACCATCAAAATTCAGCTCCATAATGGTCTCATGAAATTGGTTAGTCAATGAACATGAGATTTAGAACTGGAAGAAATCTTAGAGGTCATCACATACAATGCCCTCCTTTTACAGTTCACTGAAGGAGGCCTAGAAAGGCGAAGAGACTTGATCACAGGCCTTCATGATGCTTAGCTTTGAAGATTCATTGATATGAAGTTAACCGCAGCTCCAGAGACTAGTAGGCTGAAGTTCAGGACAGTAGTACAGGGATGCTCAGCTAAGGATTGACCATAAACAAGAGCACCCATCTTATCACACTCTATGTATGGTACTTTCCCAATATTGCATCAATATTATAATGTCGCTTTTAAGTAGCAATAATTTTCTAACATCTTGGAGATAGCCTTATTTTGCTAGTAGCAGATATTGATATCTACATATTGTTTCCTTTAAACCTATATGTGTATGCATGCACATATACACACACACACACACATAGGCTCATATCTAAAAATGCTAAGAAATGTCAGTTTCCTTCTTCAAAATAACAGATATCCTCTTTATATAAATCTAATGCTTACTGTTTTTTTATAGAAGTGGAGATATTTGCAGTGAACCATTCACATCCTCTCATGAGGTACTACTTAAAACCAATGGTATTTATCAAGGCTCAGCTTTAGATGTAGATAGTCACAGTATAATCCCATCCCAAATTCTATTGGTATGGGACTTTCCCCTCACTGGGGAAGATGGATGCCCTGCTATGGGTGAGTGGTGGGAAAGAATTGGAGAAAGGGCAAGAGCTCCAGTCTCCTTCAGTCTTTTTTCAGACTCAAGTTGTTTTGAACACTTCTGGCTTCCATCTTCAAGAGGGAAGATGGAAGAGGTTAATCCCACTTCAGGCTGCCTAAGGAAAAGACTCTGAGAAGATATTAAGAAAAGCTGGTAGTCTTCATCATGTCTCCCGCTATTCCAGAGACTTTGAGGAGTTTCCCCCTTGGGTGAGATCTAGAATTAATGAACAAATTCTCTCTCTTTCTCTCTCTCTCTCTCTTTCCTCGCACCCTCTCTCTCTCATCTCAATCCTCAATCCCAATGGCAGCACCTCTTTATTCTGTATTGTTTTGTATATCTTCTCCTATATAGATCTTCTCTAATTGTTGTTTTGCTATGCTTTGATATCTATGGGTTCCTTTGCTAGTCTCTGTGTGGAACTGACATTTGGTTGGAAAGGCATCAGGTTTTGGACATAGAGCATGGGGTCCTACTTTCCCCCAGCAATGACACAGTGGTCAGAAGTTAGCTTGAACTCAATCAAATCAACCTAGACAAACAACATTTAAGGGTGCGGATAGTTATGTTTCTAGCCCTTTACCCCTTCTCTCTGAGGAAAGCAGAGTGGCCTCCAGTCCCAACCTCTTGCTTCCTCTCTAGGTAGGAATGAAATTGTCCTTTGGAGAAGGGTAAAGGAAGAAGAGATTAAAGATATCTATTCTGCCTCCATTTAAGTCACCCAATGACATTCTCATGCTATAGGCATGGATCGGCCCTCTTCACACATTCAGGCTCCCCTTACATGTGTAGGGGGGCACTCTTTCTTGCTACAACACCTACTGATTTACCCCTTATCACTTCTCATCTAGATTATTTTAAAAAATAGTTTTCCCAGTGGACTCCTCATCTCCTGTCTCTCCTCTCTTTAATCTATCTTCCATACAGTTAGCAAAACAATCTTCTGAAAGCATAGCTCTTACTATATCAATCTTTTGCTCAAGAAGCTAAAATAGATCTCTTCTGCCTCTGGGATAAAATACAATCTCATTTGAAGCCTTTCACAGACTGCCTCCAGACTACCTCTCCAGAAATTTCACATGACTTTTCTCTATGTTGTAGCCAACTTCCTCTTCTGTGAACTCTTGCCACTGAACCCAGATGGATCCAGAGGAGAAAATGAGGCTGGTGACTTTGCACAGCTCTCTCTCACTTAAATCCAATTCATTCGCATGTCATGGCATCACATCCCTGATGTCATGGTCCTCTTCAGTGATGAAGGACAAACAACATTCTATCTCCTACCTACATACCTTTTCCAGGATATCACCCACACCTGGAATTATTCTTCTTTAACTTCTTTCTTTAAAGAATTTAGAATCAAGGCTTAACTCCTACGAGCCTTTCTGACTCCCCTGCCCTTCCACCAGAATAATGAATGCTCTTATCCTTCCTAGAATTAACTTGTACTTATATGTCTGTGTAAATGTCATATTCCCCAGCAGAATGTAAACTCCTTGAGGGAAAAGACTGCTATTCATTTTTTATTTGTATCTTTAGCACTGAGCACAGTGCCTTATACATATGTAATAACAGACCTGCACTGGGCACAGGGGGCCTGGGGAGTAGAAAGGTACTAGATGTACAATGTAGTGCAGGTTTAGTACAGCTATTTATTTCCCCACAGTCAAAGGAAATACTTAAGACACAAAATACTAAAAAGTATATAATAACAAAGATTTAAACATGCCCCAGTAACCTATAACTCTTATTATGCTCCCAAGATATTGATACTTAAAATACTAAGTGGGACATTTAGTGGCATTACTGGATAGACATCTCAACTACCCTTAAGTTCCAAAAAGCCCAAACAAATCCCTTAAAAATCTTTATCTTCTAACAATAAATTACTGTTTGGTCACATGTGGAAGAAAGAAAGGAAGGAAGGAAGGAAGGAAGGAAAGAAGGAAGGAAGGAAGGAAGGAAGAGAAGGAGGGAGAGAAGGAGGGAAAGAGGGAGGGAGAGAGGGAGGGAGGGAGAAAGGGAGAGAGGAAAGAAGAAGGAGAAAGGAAGTATGGGGGGAGGAAGGAGGGAAGAAAAAGAAGAAAAGAAAGCCAAGGGCCTGAAGGCTCAGGTTCACCAAGACAGCACATGTATCCACTGCTATGTGAAAGCAGGAGCCTTACAGGAAGTCCTGGAGAAATTGTGTCATTCCACAAGTTCAAAGAAAGTAAAGAAAGTTAGAAGGGATGTTATCTCATCCTTTAAAGTCTACTGAGTAAGCAATGCTTCCCCATGAAATGGTTAATACTCATACTACAGACATCTCTTACCCCTGTCACAGGGAATTAAAGATTACTGTATCATCCCAAAGCACCAAGTCCTTCTGCACTGAGCTAAAGTCCATGTTAGATGTGGCCTTGAGCATGGCTCACCTATTCGATAAATGAATAAATAAATGACTTAAAGAAGAAAATTAAGGCAGAAAATGTTAGGAGACTATTGCAAGTAATAATGAGGAACTAGCCTAAGGTGAGGGCAGTGGAAATGAGTGGATGAATGAATAAATGAAGCTTTTATTAAGCATTTCCTATATGGAAACACTGTGCCAAGCACTGAGGATATAAACATAAAAGTAAGACAGCCACTGACCTCAAGTAGCCCACATTCAATCAAGGAGACAACATATTTAGAAAGTTTAAGCTGCAAGTCCGATGGAAAGGTTTCATAGTCCTTAGGATACGACACCAAAGAATAAAGTAACATGTCTTCTTTAATGTCATTTGTAATGATAAAACCATACCCATTCCCATTGCCAAAAACTTTGGTGACATGAACTTTGTTTTCTGAATCTTCATTAGAGGTGACACCTCTAGGAGTAGTTACTTACTAGGCTTGTGTCTCCACATCCTAGGATGATGCCTGTGGGTACCTGACTGGTAGTATTGCTATTCCTAAAGCCCTTGCATTCAGATTCCTTGGCTGTTTCCATTGGTGGTCAAAGTGGCGGTGCTATTCTGCCCTGCCGAGCATGTACTGTCTTCTCTCTGTCCCTTAGGGTATCTTGCTGTTTTAGATGACTTTCCTACCCTGAGTAGCAATTAGTTGGCAATTGGTGGAAATGGCTACCCTACCAAATATCTTCCTTGGGATGATAGCTGTAAGGACTGGACAGGAAGTAGAACTGGTGGTCTGGGAGGCACTGCCATCTCCAGAGTTCCTATACATATCTACTTGTTGATTGCCATTGATCAGCAATTATTGCTGGTGGTAAGAAGGAAGGTGGAACCCTTCTCAACTATGATTTCATCCCTCAGTGATGGCTGTAGGGTCTGTCTTGGAAGCAGATCTAGTGGCTTAGGGGACTTAAGGCTCTAGGGATAAAGGTCCTGAATTGTATCTATCAAGATCTGAGGGGAGATGGCGGTCAAGGTGGTGATGGCAGTTTGATTTTCCTAGCACATGCTGCCTCCTGTCTCTTCCTCAGGGAATGGGGACAACATAGAGGTAAAAAAGATGAGAATTAATAATTAATTAGACATGGCCAGTGAGGGAAAAGGAAAAACCAAATATAATACCAAGATTTGAATAAAAAAGACTGAATAAAGTGTAGTGCCACTGACAAAAACAGAGAAGTGAAAATCAGAGCAGATTTGAGGAACAAGACAAGTTCTATTTTATATATAAATACATGAATGGAAAGCCCTAGAGTCTAGACTCTTTGAGATGATAGGTGGAAATGTCCTAAAAGTAGATCCAAACATGTGTATGAAATTCAGAATCAACACCAGGAGATGCATATTTGGAAGTCATCTCCATAAAATTGATAATTGAAATGATGAGAGAGAATGAGATCATTAATAGAGGAAGTATAGCATAAGAAGAAAAGAGAGCTAAAGACAACACAGTCTTGAGAAAGACCAATATTCAGGGGTCAAGAAGAGGAAGAGGAACTACTGAAGCAAGCAGAACAAAGCACTTAGAGAAGTGGTGGGAAAACAATGAGAATGTAACCTATCAGAAATCCAAAGAGTAGACTATATCTAGAATGCAAAAGTGGTCAACAGTTCCAAAATCTAGAAAGGTCAAGGAGGATAAAAATTGAAAAGAAGCCTTTTGGATTGGTGATAAGGATGTGAGTGGAGATTTCAGAGACTGTCGTGTCAATGAAGAGGTAGAAAGTAAAAACATCACAAAAGTTTTAGGAATGAAAAGTCATATATAAAACATAGATGATAGATATGTGTGTGATACATATATCATATACATATAAGTGACATGTAAGACAGTATATGTCTTAGATCATAAACTCCTGGAGGGCAGAGATTATATTATATTTCATCAGTGTATGAACAGCCCCTGGTGCAGTACACATACTAGACTCTTTTAAATGTTTGCTGTGTAATATGAATAAGCATAGGGCAAGAAGGGAAAAATCTATAAGTGAGGCAAACACAAGCAAAGGCACAGAAATAGGGATGCTCATGGCTTATTTGTGGAATACTAATTAGGCTATTCTGCCTGGATCAGATTGTCTATATGTGGTAAGCACAGAGAGGAAGAAATTATGGGAAATGAGTTTGAATGGTAATCTTGAGACCATATCATAGAGAGGTTTGGCCACTAGGCCAAATCTGGATTTGATGCAGCAGGAAATAAAGAGCTGTCAAAGGGAACTTTAGATTACAGATTTTGAATTACAAAGTGATGAAAGGGGTTTATTAGGAAGATCAGTCTGGGTGTCATGTGTAGGATTAACTGGGAGAGAGAGACAATAGCATCAAAAGCAGGTAAGAGATTGCGGCTATGAGCCAGGCCTAGGATGTTAGCCTAGTGAGGTCCCGGAGAAGAGATATTTGACTGATCTAGGTCCTAATTATCCCCAGTACAAAACACAATTCATTATGAAGATGGCATCTCAATTGTGAGTCCTTCAAGAAAAAGTAGGGTAACTTTATGGGGTGTGTTGTAGAATAATTTTATAGCCTCAGATTAGACTAAATGTCTGGCTACTGGGGCTCCTTTCTCCTCTGAAATTCTGTCATTCTGTTCCTTGGTTAGAAGGAATTGAAATGAAAGAAAAAGTCAGCTTAGTAAAATGTTGGGCTATGGAGAATGAAAAAACTAAAAATCTGAGGACTCAATGATTAAAAAATCTTGAGTTGGAAGAGAACTCCGAGGACATCTCTCTATCCAGAGCCCACTTAGACTAGAAGAAACTTGGTTTTATCAGTCATTCCACAAGAGAAACAGAATCACAGAAGGGGAGACTAAAATGGACCTCAATCACCATGGAATCAAACTCACACACAGAAGGAATTACATATGTTCAATGGCTAGATGTTCATAGTACTTCCATATAAATACGGAAGGGTTGTTTATGTATTTACTTATAGGCTTCTTTCTTTTCTTTCTTTATGTACTTAAATTGCCAAGACTGCATCAGGAAGGGACAATAACAGAAAAGTATAAAATGTATCCTGTCAAATTCATCCTGCAAAGTATTTGGCTCCCTGGTATTTAAGCCAGGTCAGCCAAGCCGAACAACATTCCCTGAATGCCCATTTCTTGAGCAGGGCATGAACATTAGCAATGTGGGGAGATAGAAATGAAATAAGAGACATGACAGTGGCATGTTCCAGCCAGAGAATGGAACAACCAGACACTTGGCTGAGAGAGGGTATTTTGAAGTAAATATGTGAAATTGAGCAGTTTCCTGGTTTCTGTCAACAGGAGATTAGGAGTCAGAAGTTAAACACAGGCATTTTTTCCCCTCCATAAATGAAACTCAGTGTTCAAAGAGTGCTCTCCAAAACATTTACCGGATAACTGTGATTTATGGAACACGTGTACACAGGCTCCCAGGCTAGGAGACAGGGCCCTCTCCTCCCCTTAATTTGTGCTGAAATGCTAATAGCACCAGAAACCAAAGAAGCAGGTGGAGAGACCACAGGAACAGAAAGCATTGACTATCAAAGGAAAGACATGGACTATGAATTAGGCTCCATTGTGTTATTTGTCTTTTTCTGTACATACATCCTATTTTCCTAATTAGACTAAAAGCTTCTTAATTGAGTGGTCCTTCCTCAGGCTTCTTAAAATGAGTCTATGCCACCATTAGCACCATCACCCCTGGCTCTTGTGCATTTATTAGTATAGACTTGGAAGGGACTTTAGAAGTCATCTAGTTACAACAGGAACAACTGAGTAGCAGAGGGGATAGAAGGGTAGGCCTGGAGTCAGGAAAACCTGAGTTCAAATCCAGCCTCAGGCACCTACTAGTTGTGTGACCCTGGGCAAGTCACTTTTAATTCTGTTTGCCTCACTTCCTCATCTGTAAAATGAGTTGGAGAAAGAAATGTTCTTTGCCAAGAAAACATCAAAAATGGGGCAAGAGGAATCAAACATGACTGAAAATGACTAAACAAGTTATGAAGAAAAGAAAAAAGAAGACAATCAATAAAACATTTAAAAATATACAGAGGAGAACAGAAGGATGTTCAGAAAGGAAGAAAAATAAGACTGACAGTATTATCACTATCTTGATACCTTTCATATCTTTTAAAAAAAAGAAAATCTATATTTAAGCAAGATCCACAATTTTATATATAATGCTTTTCTGTTCTTTGTATATGGAAATGTTCGTTATTGATGATTTAGGCTTGTAGTATTTTTTTTTAAAACACAATTTTTAAAAATCAATTAGTCCAGATTCCTTCACTTTATAGTTGTGAAAACTGAGACTGGGCAGAAGTTATTTACTCAGACTCATATAGTTTATAAGTGACAGAGCTGGGATTTGAACTCAGATCTTCTGACTCTGAATCAAGTTCTCAGAATAAGAACTCAACATTTAACAGAAATTGCTGGGAAAACTGGAAAGCTATTTGGCAGAAACTAGGCATATGCCAATATCTTGTACCATATACCAAGATAAGGTCAAAATGGATAAACTATTTAGACATAAAAGGTGACATCATAAGTAAATTAAGGAAGCATGGAAAAATATGCCTGCCAGATCAGTGGATAAGGTGTTTACAATCAAACAAAAGATAGAGAAGTAAAATAATTTTGATTACATAGCATTAAAAAGATTTTCCACAAATAAAACTAATGTAGCCAAAATTGGAAGGAAAACAGAAAACTGAAGGAAAAAAATATATAGTAAGTTTCTCTAATAAAGGTCTCACTTCTCAAATATAGGAAAATAAGCCAAAATTTCTAAAAATAAGAACCCTTTCCCAGGATACGAACAGGCAGCATTCAGATGAAGAAATCAAAGTTATCAATAGACACAAGGAACATGCTCTACATCACTACTGATTAGAGGAAATATAAATTAGAATAATTCTCAGATACCACATCATACCTATCAGATTGGATAACCTGACAGCAAAGGAAAATAACAAATGCTGAAGGAGATGTGGAAAAAAGTGAGACACTAATGCATTGTTGGTGGAGTTGTGAATGAATTCAACTATTTTGGCAATTTGGAACTACGCCCAAAGGGCATACTCTTTAACCCAGCAATATCACTACTAGGTTTGTGTCCCAAAGAACTAAAAAATAAATAAATGGGGGGGTGGAGATAAGAGGATCTATATGTGTGAAAATATTTATAGCAATTCTTTTTGTGGTGGCAAAGAATTAGAAATAGTTGACATACTCATCAATTGGTAAATGGCTGAACAAATTGTAATATATTATTATGATGGAGTACTATTATGCTATAAAAATGAAGAAGGGGATGATTTCAGAAAAACCTGGGAAGACATATGAATTCATACAAAACGAAGTGAGCAGCACCAGGGGAATATTATGTATAGTAACAACATGATTTTAAAGATGATCAATTGTGAAAGATTTGGCTACTCTGATCAAGACAATGACCCAAGACAATTCCAAAGGGCCCATTATGAAAAATGCAATCCACCTTCAGAGAGAGAACTGATGAATTCTGAATGTACATTAAAACATACTTTCTTTACTCTCTTTATTTTTATTTTATTTTGCGTTTTCTTTTACAACATGACTAAAATGGAAATATATTTTGCGGGCCTTCATTTACATAACTGATATCAAATCGCTTACCTTCTGTGGGGCGGGACAGAAGGTAGACAGAATTTGGAACTCAATTTTTTAAATTTTTGTTAACAACTTTTTACACATAATTAGAAAATATTTAAATTTTAAAAATTTAAATTAGCTAGTTCAAACTCCTTCACTTTACAGATGTGGAAATTGAAGCTAGGAGGCAGATGTGACTTACATAGGTTGTAAGTGACAGAACTGAGATCTGAATTCAAGTCTTCTAACTCTGAATTCATTGTTCTTCCCACTATACCATTCTATGTCCTATCATGTGTTTATTAAGCACAAATTATTTTGTATTGCAACTGGATGAGAGACAAAATATGGTAAGAGGTTAGGGAGCTGGCCTCAAAGACAGGAAATCCTGGACTCTTGTCCTTGGCACATGCTAGCTCATCAGCCAAGGGCAGCATCTCTGTTGGACAGGTAGGTCACTAAGCTGGAACTGTTCCTCTCCAAAGCTCTACACCTGACTGTCAGGACTAACTCTTGAATCAATAGCTGGTCTTCTTTGTTGCTACCATGGATCACGCTCCTCAGAGCTGCCTCAAATACTCCCTCTCTGCGCCCACTTCCTGCTGGTTTTGTTCTTTCTTATCAGGTAAATAGCTCCATTTCAACATATCACAGAGGAAATAGAAATCTCCTCTCCCCTCTGTTAGAGAGGGGGAGATGGAGGTAAAGGTAAAATGTCATCAACTCTCAAGAACCAAGTTCTTTCTCCATAGCCATTTCTTGTCTTGACTATCTCTATAGCCAACAAGCTAACTCTTTATAGGCCACCTTTTCATTGCCAATCCTGTCAGCCTATGGAAAATTGTCCTTCCAATTCTATCACAGAAGTACTTCATATTTCATAGAGAAGTAACAAAGTGATAACCCTATTCTGTAGTTCATTTAAAATGCTAACCCCTTATCTCCCTTCTGTGATGTCATCAACTGGGCTGCAGGGGGTGGGGCTGGGAAGGTAGAGGAGGAGAGTCTTTCTCAGTCTCCCCTTCATTACATATACATCTTTCTCCTTGAAGAAAGCATATCCAGACCTCAAGTTTTTCCCCAATAAGATAAGGTTGGCAAAGTTAGCACGTTAGAACTTCCCTAAAAATGGTGTTCTGAATATGCATCTGGGGCTTAGGAGAAATGTGTTTCTAAGTTATCTATGGTTTTACCACTAGATACTTAGCTATTGTAATGGATAAAACCATATATCATAGGATATTAGAAGTAGTTCTTTTTGCTAAAATGTGGTAACTGGATGAAAGAGACAATTTGTTCTTTAAAATGAAAATGACAATAGGGATTTCAGATTGAGTAAGACTGCAATACTGCCTTGATTTCAGGTCAATGTGACCTAGCAAAGGATTCCATGATGGAACCAAGTCTAAGAGCCAGTCCTTCCCAGAGTCAAAATCAGTGACAAGGATCAGCTTCTGGATCTGTGCCAGGAGAGCCACCATTCATCACAAAGCCTCTCCTCCCTCCCTTCCATACCTGCCTCATGTGGGCCTGTGAGAACTGGGAGTGGTGAGACCAGTGGTACCAGAAAAATGGATCTGACATGAGCTACTCAGCTGGGTTCTAATTCTGCCTTTGGTGTTGATCACCTGCACCACCTCGGGCAAGTCAATCAATTCCCTTAGTTTCTTCATTCGTAAAATGAAAAGACTGCACTATGTTGCATCTGGTGTCCCTTCCAGGTCTCTGTCTCTGATCCTATGAACTTATGTTCTGCTAAAGATAGAGTCCTGATTGTCCCAGCTAGCTGTCTGGTCTCATAAATATCACAAAACATCTGCTTGGGGGCCTAAGGGAAAGGCTTCACCTGATCTTCCTGATAGCTACTCTATGCATAATGCTTTGTGCTTCAGATGCCCAAAGACTAAAGTGTGTGTGTGTGTGTGTGTGTGTGTGTGTGTGTGTGTGTGAACCGGATTGTTTCTTTTTTAAATTTTCATTTATTTTTAGTTAAGAACATTCAGTTCCATAAGCTTTTAAGTTCTGAATTTTCTTCCCTTCCTTCTCCTCCCCCCTTCCCAAGATGAAAGGCAATCTGATATAGGCTCCACATATACATTCATATTAACACATTAGTCATGTTGTAAAGACGAATGATGACCAATGGAATCACGAGAAAGAAGAAATAAAACTAAAAGGAGAGAGAGCAAATAGTATGCTTCAATCTACACTCAGACTCTGTAGTTCTCTTTCTAGAAGTGGATAGCATTTTTCATCATGAGTCTTTTGGAGTTGTCTTAGAACCCTGAATTGCTGAGAGTTGCCAAGTCTATCAAAATCAGTCATGGCATGGTGTGATTGTTACTGTGTACAATGTTCTCCTGGTTCTGCTCCTCTCACTCAGCATCAGTTCATATAAGTCTTTCCAGGTTTTTCTGAAGTCTGCCTGCTCATCATTTCTTATAGCACAGTAGCATTCCATTACATTCACATACCACAGCTGGTTCAGTCAGTCCCCTACAGATGGACATCCCCTCAATTTCCAATTCTTTGCCACCACAAAAAGAGCTGCTATAAATATTTTTACCTGTTGGTCCTCTTCTTATTTATATAATCTCTTTGGGATACAGCCCTAGAAGCAAGAACCAGATTATTTCTAAGGTCCCTTACAGATCTAAGCATCAATGAATTCTATAAAGTGATATTTTAGTAAAATCCACAAGTCAAATTATAGATGCTAAGACACCTTTTGTAGGAAAACCTCACTTACTTAGGCATCACATGTCAACTGTACTTATTCAAAAGACAGTCAAGAAGAAGCATGAAAGAAAAAAGAAAAGAAAAAGCTTCTGAGCATACAAAATAAATGCTTCCCTCTCCCCCCCAAAAATTCATGCCCCCAAACACATGTATTCTGTCCTTAAGAGAGCCCTCACTCAGAGCCCTTAATTCTGGTTATATATACAATTCTAAAACTGATGGGTGTCTACTTTTAAATTACTTTTTCCTGTTTTCTCTGCCAAAAAGAATGATCTTTGGACCAGAAAGGACACAACAAAAATGGCTAACAGGAAGGTGATAACCAATTAATGAAAGACATTTAGCTTCCCTTTATAAATGTACAGTGACTGGTCCAGCTAAACTACATCCTAACATAGCGAGACTGAGAATGTGATTATTGAGTCACTGTTGATGATTTTGAAAGATCAATGCTATTTCATAGGGATTGGGAGAGCTATCAAAGGAATGGAATAGTTTAAATGTTCTTCCAAGTTTTTAAAAAGGAAAGAGAATAGGTTTTTCAAGCTATAAGCCTGTATTTAACTTTGATTCCTGACAATATTCCAGAAAATATTATTTAAGGGACAGTTGGTGAACACCTAGAAATAGAAGGAGTTATTCCAATGAGACAGTATGACTTCACCAAGAGTATATCATGCCAATTGTAGTGTAAAACGGAAAGGTATAAATAAAACTTATTTAAAAATAAGTCACGGCAAATTGACTTCCTTTCTTTCTTTTCTTTTTCTTCTTAATGTGATAATGGAAAACTCACACAAAGCAGGTGTTCACATGGTGGTCAGAAAAAGCGATATAACAGCATTCTCAAGGTCTCATTAAAGAACTTTGGTATTGATTGTGAGATGTTGGAGACATTGGCCCAGGATCATCCAGCATGGCATGCCCATGTCAAAGGAGTTGCTGTATTCTATAAGCAAAGCAGAATTGCAGTAGCTCAAAATAAACATAAGATGCCCAAATTTAGAGACATCTCCCTCCCAAATTATCATACAAACTATCTGTGCCCAACCTGTGGTAGAGCCCTCCAAGCTTGCATTGGTCTGATCAGCCATAGTCAGACACAACACACATTGACCCCCAATATCAAAATGTCATTTTGGTCCTCTTTGAACATGAAGGCAAAGAGCAACTGAACTGGTAGATCAGAGGAATGCCAGAAATAGAGTTTTCCTAAAATGTAGCAAAGTATTTGACATACTTCTCAAGCTTTTCTTATAGAAAAGATTAAGAGACATGGGCTAGACCAGGGGTGGAGAACCTGAGGCCTCAAGGATTTCAGTCAAAGGACCACACTTAAGGACCTAGAGGGCCACATGTGGCCTCAAGGTCTCAAATTCTCCACCCCTGGGCTATAGTCCAATTAGGTTGATTCAGAACTTATTGAATAATTGGCCTTAAAAAATAGTCATTTAATGGTTTCATGTCATCTTAGGAGTCAGTCTTCAACAGAGTGACTATGGGTTGTGCGCTTGGCCTGTTCTAATTAACATTTCTGTCAGTGACAACTTAGGTAACATGTAGATGATATCCTAAGTGAACTTATCAATGACAAAAACTTGTAGGAGTAGCCAACACAGAGAAGCCAGATCTTTTTGGTCAGAATATTAAGCCAAATCTAATAAGGTAACATTTGTTTTAGGAATACACATTTAATGTGACACTTTGGTTCAAAAAATCAATTTCATAAATACAAAATGAAGAAAGCGTGACAAGGGAACCATTCATAATAAAAAAGGTCTTAAGATTTTAATGTACTGCAAGCTCAATATGAGTTAACAGTGTGAATTAATAGCAGCTGAGAAAGTTAATGAAATCTAAGTCTACATAAGAAGGGCACAATGTCCCTATTAAGTAATCATAGTATCACAAAAAGTCATCTATACCAAGTGATTTTTCTGCTATTCCCTGTCCTGGTCATGCCACAGGGAAGCTAGGTGGGACAGTGGATGACACTGAGTCTGGACTTGGGAAGACTCATCTTTCTTGAGTTCAAATCTGGCCTCAGGTAAATGACCCTGGACAAGTCACCTAACCCTATTTGCCTCAGTTCCTCATCTGTAAAATGAACTGAAGAAGGAAATGTCAAACTCTGCCAAGAAAATCCTAAATGAGGTCACAAGGAGTCAGACATTACTGAAACAGGTGAATGGCAACAAAAAGTCAGACTACACCCGGAGGACTGAGTCACTTCCTAAGTGTCACTTTTTAGGAAAGCTGAAAATAAGCTCCCTCCAAATGAAAGCAAGCAGGCTGGTGAAGGGCACCGGATTCATGCCATAAAAGGATTAGTTGAAGGTATTCGGGGTATTTAAACCTGAAGAACAGAATCTTAGGGGGAAAGGGGATAAGATCACACTCTTTAAGGATTTAAATGACTGTCACATAGGTTATAGATTGAACTTACTCTGGCCCTAGAAGTGAGAACTAGGAGCAATGGGTGGAATCAGTAAAGAATAAAATTAGTTTGGCTTAAAAAAAACCTCAATGATGAAAACTAACCAAGAGGAATAGACATAATGGCTTCCCCCCAACTATAGATCTTCAGGCAAAATATGAATGACCACTTATTGGTTATGATGTGGAGAACACTTTTATTCAGGCATGGATTGTATTAGATGGTCTCTTAAGGCCTGCGATTGTGTAAACTTTGCTTCCAGAACTAGAATGCAACCTCCTTGAGGGCAAGATACTCTGAATTGTACACTTTTGCATCTCCCTCAGTGCTCCATTGATAGTAAGTACTTTATAAATAGATAATCATCATTCAAGGTTAATATCTCTATTGGTTGAATTAGATACAGGAAGACTTATAAACAAAATCCTGATTCTTCTTTTATTTAGGAGGAGAAAGTTAGCAAGACATAAATAGATGCATCTTCCTCTTCTCTAAAGATAGGATTTCCAGTTAAGGAGCTCCCCACATCCCTTTACTGATGGATAAATTACATACATCATTACACTTAGCATATATTTGCACTATACAGAATTAAACAAACATTGGCTTCTGTCAAGGGAGAATATTATGATTTATCTTGAGAGTTCAGTATTGATTCAAGAAATGATAAATTTTAATTTAAAACAAAGAATGGGGCTAGGCTTTCACATAGAGTAGGCAGCTATTTACCCAGCTATTTCTAGGTGACTGGATAGAAAAAGTTAGGCCCACTCAAAAATCTCTCTACTACTCGTCCAGTATGATACCTGAAATTCCCATCTTTGGAATTACATCAACTCTTGCTTAAATGGAAAGGATCTAGACATTAATCTTTTAGCACCCTTTATCAGTACCTGGATCAGCTCTCCTCCAAATCTACACACTCTCTTGTGTTCCATTGGAGGGCTCCCCTTTATCAGCTCTGGCCTATCACTGCTAGGTGAGCTATCTATCCTCAGGGACTGGTTCTTTCCCTAACCAGAAGGGCATAAGAGATGCCTCACTGAGGAAGGCAACTGCTTGTGTTATCAAGGTCATCAACTGTGCCAAAGCCTCAGGTCTCTTCTCCTGCACTTGTTTCCTTGTCTATGTGAATGGGTGTATTTCCTTGTGCCAGCCTGTCTACAAAGACTTGTTTACCCATTTTGACTTTTCAGTGTTTCTGTCCTTTGGGATCCTGCCTATTTCTGGTATCCAGAAGTGCCTCATTTCTCCTCCTGTTATGATTTTATTCATTTATTATCTTGCCCTAACATTTCAGCTCATATACTTTCCTGGTTGGTTTATACCTCTAGCCCTGCTTTTCACTCTAGAGTTTCTATTGCATTCCCGGTTCATGTTCTGCATTCATGATCTGCAACCACCTTAATTCTGGTGCAGGAATCTCACTGCATAGATAAAACTGATGATGTAGGAAAGGAATGTAGGTTTGACCATTTTGAAGAGGCCTGTCTAACATGGGGATGGGAGGAAGAAATAGCAGGAGAAGCAGAAAAGTAGGAGAGAAGAATAGGAGAAAGCTCTGGAGGATGCTAGAGCATGGGTGATTTCTGGACAATCATGGGGCATCATGAGGGCACTGAAAGAGGGTAGAAAGGACTTAGGAGAAAGTGGGATGGCATAGCAGAAACAATGTCAGATTTGAAAAAAGATCTGGGTTCAAATCCTGGTTCCAAGGTTTACTGTGTGACCTTGGGTCACCTCTCTGGGAATCATTTTCCTTAGTTATAAAAGGAAGGGATTGGGCTAGATGCCCTCTACAGCCTCTTCCAGCTCTAAATCATGCTTTTTTTGAACTGGTATCAGCTAATATTTATTAAGCACCTACTGAGGGCTAGGCACTGAGGACACAGAGGTAGAAACAGCCCTTGCCTTCACAGAGCTGTTGTTCTACTGGAAGGAAACCCTTCATGGTATACAATATAATAATCATGATATGTATTAATTATAATATAATACATAGTAACATACATAAGTAACTATATATGTGTGTATACATGTATACACACATATATGTGTATGTATACATGTGTGTATATATGTATGTGTGTGTATACACACACACAAAAGAGCTACAAGACAATTTCTGTAGGAGCGCACAACAGCACCCTGGATAGAGTTCTGGGCTTGGAGTCATGAAGACCCAAGATCAAATCTGGTC
Organism: Pseudocheirus occidentalis; assembly: GCA_028646575.1. Taxonomy (NCBI): domain Eukaryota; kingdom Metazoa; phylum Chordata; class Mammalia; order Diprotodontia; family Pseudocheiridae; genus Pseudocheirus; species Pseudocheirus occidentalis. Next base: position 196,214,821 of record CM053595.1, on the reverse strand, counting down.
TCAGACACTTACTAGCTATGTGACCTTGGGCAAACCACTTAACCCCTCTTGGCTTCAGTTTCTTCATCCATAAAATGGGGATAATAATAGCACCTATCTTCCAGGGTTGTCATGAGAATCAAACGAGACAATAACTTAGCACACAAAAGGTCCAGAATATGGAGGCAATTAATGAAAAGAAATGCTAGGAAAGGTGGCCTAGCCATACCAGACTTTAATTTGTATTATAAAGCAGCAGTCATCAAAACTGCTTGGTACTAACTGAGGAATAGAGTAGTGGATCAACGGAATAGATTGGGTACAAAAGATTCAGTAGTCAACGATTCTAGTAATATACTATTTGATAAGCCCAAAGTCCCTAGTTTTGGGGATAAGAACTCATTATCTGACAAAAACTGCTGGGAAAACTGGAATATAGTATGGCAGAAACTGGGCATAGACCATCATCTAATGTCTTATACCAAAGTCAAGTCTAAATGGGTGCATGACCTAGGCATAAAGGCTGATACTCTACTAAGTAATCTGGGGAAGCAAGGAATAGTTTACCTGTCAGATTTATGGAGTAGGGAAGACTTTATGACCAAAGAAGAGTTGGAGAGCATTATAAAATGCAAAATGGATAATCTTGATTACATTAAATTGAAAAGTTTCTGTACAAAGCCAATGTAACCAAGATTAAGAAGGAAATGGGAAACTGAGAAAGAATTTTTACAACCAGTGTCTCTGATAAAGGTCTCATTTCTAAAATATACAGGGAATTAAGTAAAATCTATAAGAATACAAGTCATTCCCCAATTGATAAATGGTCAAGGGATATGAAGAGGCAATTTTCAGAAGCAGAAATTAAAAGATATCTATAAGCTTATGAAACAATGCTCTAAATCTCTATTAATTTGAGAAATGCAAATCAAAACAACTTTGAGGTATCACATCTCACCAATCAGATTGACTAAAATGACAAAACAGGAAAATGACAAATGCTGGAAAGGATGTGGAAAAATTGGAACACTAATGTGTTGTTGGTGGAGCTGTGAATTGATCCAACCATTCTGGAGAGCAATCTAGAACTATGTCCAAAGGGCTATAAATAATTGCATACCCTTTGACCCAGTAACACCACTTCTGGAGATTATAGAAGTGGGAGGAAGACCCATATGTACAAAAATATTTATTGCAGCTTTCTTTGTGGTGGCAAAAAAACCCTAGAAATTAAGGGGATAACCATCAATTGGTGAATGGCTAAAGAGGTTGTGGTATATGAATGTAATGGAGTACTACTGTGCTATAAGAAACAGGGAGGAGACAGCATTTATATTTACCTGGAGAGGTTTATACAAACTGATGCTAAGTGAGAACAGCAGAACCAGGAAAAATTTGTACAAAATCACAGACACATTGTATGTGTGACGACCAACCTTGATAAACTGGGCTCTTCTCAGCAATACACAGTAATAAGACAACTCTACAAGTCTCAGGATGGAAGGAGATATCTACATTCAGAGAAAGATCTAAATAGAACAGAGTTTAAATGGAGATTGAAGCAATCTACATGCTATTGTTCTTTTCCGTGTTTGATTTTCTTTTTTTTTCCCATTGTTTACTCCATTGGTTACAACCCTTCTATACAACCAGACTAATGTTCAGTGTCAAAGTATTTGCAGATCCTATACTTGATTGCATGCTACCATGGGTGGGGGTTTGGGGAGGGGGAACGAAGGAGGGGAGAAAATTTGAAACTCAAGGAATTATGGAACTGAATTTTGTAAACTAAAAGTAAATAAACAAATAAATATTTAAAAATTAAAAATAAAAATGACAATTTTCCCCAATTTTTAATACTCTGGTCTTTGTATTGCCTTGCCCATGGCAAACATTTTTCCTCCATATATTTCTATTGATCTTTTCACTGTCTTTCCAACTTTAAGAAGCCTGTGTCACACACTAGATGAATAAATAATGACCCCTCCAGCTGCCAAGACCCTTTGAAGATCAATATTTATTTTCTGATAATTAGGCTTTTTCCCAATAAGAATCTGTCGGGTCTTTTTTTTGTTTGTTTTATTTTCAGTTACTCTTTCCTAATCTTGTTTCACATTCCAAGTGGGCTTGAATGATCCTATGCTCCTTGGAACATTTGATTTCTCCATACCAATAGCTAATACAATAACACTAAGAGTATTCCCTGAGACCTACAATTTTTGCACATTTCCTAAAATTTCTTAAAATCTACAGCATCAAAAATACCATGAAAGAGAACAATAAAAAATGTGTGGGATACGAAACCCATCACTCAACTGACAGCACTAATGAAAGGTGAGGAAACTGACTCACTCTGGTTTCATCTGGCTATGGTCAGGTCTTGTTAGTCAACCTAGTGTTAATGGAAACACATGTATGACCACTGAGGCCACAAATCAAACCATATCAAAATGATTGTTGATCCCAAGAAACCCACACACCTCTACATATCTCTCCCCTCTCCAATTCATCCTCAACACAGTAAGAAGTAATAGTCCCAAAGAACAGCTCTGACTATCAGTCTCCTACTTTATAAGCTCCAGCAATTACCTGTTACCCTGAGGATAAAATATAGACTCCTTTGTCTGACACTTTAAAAAGTCCTTTACTATATAGCTATACCCTAGCCTTTCAGGCTCATCATATGTTGTATCCCCCCTCATGCATCTTACATTCGAGCCAAACTGCCCGTTTTGCTGTTCCTTACACACAACATTCTATCTTCCATTTCTAAGTCTTTATTCAGGCTGCCCTCAGTCTCCTTGCCTGGAAGCACTCCATTTTGCATTGGCCTCTTAGAATATTAACTTCCTTCAAAGGTCAGTTCAAGTGTTGCTTTCTATCAGAAGTTTTTCCTGAGTCCCAGTTGTTAGCACCTCTCTCCTCAAATTGTCTCATATTTACTTTGTTTACATTCTGTGTATGTGTGTATACATTTGTGTGTATTTATGCACACGTATGCATAATATGCATAATATTTCCCAAGGATGAATGTAAGTTCATCAAGGGAAGAATACATTTCATCTTTCTTTTTTTAATCCCCAGTTCCCAGTACACTGTTGACAACTGAAGACCGTTGATTAGTACACACACACACACACACACACACACACACACACACACACACACATACAGCAGAAGCTTGTGGTCATCCAGTATCCAATGGAAAGAAGAATTTTCAAACGCTCTCTGCAGGTTCACATGACAAATAAAGGCCTCCTCATTAGATGAGGGATGGTAGATGTATAAGGGACGGTCTATCCTGAAAAAAAAAAGTGCTGCGTAGATTATATAGCAAAAATGACATTAAGTAAAAGAATTTCCCCATGAGATACAAAGTGACCAAATGGGAGATCAAAAACTAGAAAAGATTGTCCAGCAGTCTAGCTAGGTGGATGGAAATGGAAAGAGCAGGTGTGGGATCATCAATTTGGGGATTTGGTGGATCTGCCCTCACAGTATGACTGTGCATTCAAATACAGAATTTAGAACATTTTAATGGTGCAGGATTTCTTAAATTGGCTGTTTTTTCTTGCAAGTTTCAAGATAACCTGAGAAATTCATTAAGGATATTTTTTGATCCCAGATAAAGTTCAAAAAGTAAAACAGTGACCAAAAGTCATAAGGTCATAGATTTAGAGCTAGAATGAGCCATGGAGACCATCAAATCTAATGCCCTCCCCATACACAACCATTTTAATATGTGGAAATTGAGGCAGAGGTCAATTAATTTGGTTAGGGGTATACAGTTAAGGAAACATCTGAGGCTGGATTTGAATGTAGGTCTTCTTGACTCAGCCCAAAATTTTCCCCAATGTATATCCTAGCTAGCAGAAAGTCATGACAGATTTCTCCACAGCCATGCTGAATGGGTAAACGACATGCTCGTATTTAACTGTGATATAAGGAAAGGTATGATTGAGACAAAGTATTTGAGCAATATTGGGGGAAGTAAATATCTTTAACTGAGAAAGTCAAAAGTTATCCCTGGTTCTCCATGCTAAATGTGAGGAGAAGCAAGCCTAGAATTCCAGTATTCATTAAGTGTAGATGCATTCAATTGATAGAGATAAGGAAATCAAAGGTCTACAAAACATCAGAATTAATAATGCCATGCTTACCATTTTCATCTCTATTGGAATGACTAAGCCACTGACTCAACCCACTAAGTTTTCAGCTAATTAATCCACTGTTTGGGTCCCATAGGATCCATCTGTGTGCCATCTGTTCTCCATGATCCACGCAGAATGCCTTCTTGATATCTAGTTTCTTCAGGATATCAGCCTCTTTTCTGTGGACTTTATTTTTCATATGATTCTGAACATTCAAAGAGGATTTGAAAGGGAGAGTACCAGTGGTTTCAGGGATCAGGAATTATTCAGTATAAGAGGTGTGGACCTTGCAAGAAACCAGGAATTATGATAGCTGGATATACCCACCCTTCCATGGACCTTGTAACCTGTTTTGTGTTCTATATTTCTTACTCTGAGGAAATAGACTGTTTAAGAAAAATGTTTCGAAACTCTACAGTTGGTAAGCCACCTATGGCCAAATATAAATGAAACCTCTAGGTTAGACTACAATTATTTGGGGTCTGTGTGCCCACACAGATTTCCCTTTAGTGCTATGCACTCAGAATTTCTCAGTTCTAATCCAATCCAACCAACACTCACTGGGGAATACCTCCCAATGTTGTCTTCCTTTGATGGCATTGTTAATGAGGGCAGTTTGCATTTCTCCAGTCATGAAAAATATTTCTGAAACTCAAACTTCCCCTTGTGGGTTAAGGACACAAGTGGCAAAAGACAGCTTTCCTTCCTGTTGATTACCATAGGGAAATTACTGCATCTTCTCTACAGTTCTGCACACCGCAACTAATCAAATAATCCATTGGGGGAAAGTAATTGGTTAACTATTAGATGAGCTGCTTAAATGTCAGGCCAATGTCTACAAATAGGAAAGCAAAATTAGTACATTAATTATTTTTGTTTGCAGATCTATTGAGAAGGACAATAATTTCTTTGCTTAAGAAAAAAAACTGTTTTTACTACAACTTTCCTTATGAAAAAGTATTCAGTAATCATGATTCCCTACAAGGCAATGTGCAACTGGTATTTATACTTTCTTTTTCATTCAACTCCTGAGAATTATTTCTTATTGCTAAGGAAAACTGAGTGCAATGAAATAAGGAATCCTAAGTTTAAAACAGGAAAGAATAAGCTGATCCTTAAATTGTAAATATATTAACGTTGTTATAAGGATGAAATGAGATATTTATAAATCATTAGCAGAGTTCCTGGAACACAGTAGGTATTTAATAAATGCTCACCTCCTTCTTTGTTTCCTTAATAAATGTGCATTTCATCCATGTTAGTGGACATTAGCTTTAGTTGGTCATGAGTCTTCTCCCCTCATTTGGCCAATCTAAAGCAAGAAGTCATGTTTTGGAATTTTCCACAGATTCAAAAATCTGAAAAGGTGTCATTTCCTCATCTTATCTGATTCTTACAATGACACCCTGGGGTGCTCTTATTTAGCCCTATTTTAGAGACGAAGAAAATGAAGTTGAGAGGATAAAAAAAAACTGCCCAGGGTAACATAATCTGAGACAGGATGTGCACCCAGGTCTGTCTCTCTGTCTCTAAGTTTAGACTGCAGACAGATGATTGGATTGGTGATGTCATTGGAGAAAGTTTCTTCAATAGGGTATTTGAGATGGGAAGTCCAAGTATAAGAGGCTGAGGAGAATGAATAATGAGGCAATTGGGTCAGCAAATTGTTTTTTTAAATGAACTTTGTTTATTTTTAGTTTACATCATTTGTTTCCATGAGATTTTGAGTTACAAATTTTCTCCCCATCTTTCCCCTACCCACTACCCCAAAACAGTGATCCTATGTTTACCCCCTCCCCCAATCTGTTCTCTCCTATGTCCTCCCCCATTATCCCTCTGACTTTCCAGTAGGGCAAGATGGATCTCCCTACCCCAGGACCTGTATATCTTAATTCCCAGTTACATGTAAATAATAATAATTATATCTATATACCTACATATGCATATAGATATATATTTAACATATGACTTTAGAACTTTAAGTTCTTGATTCTTTCCCCACCTGCCTCATCACCCACCCCCACTGGAAAGACAAGCAATTTGAAATAGGCTGTACATGTGTAGTTACATAGAACATCTCCAAAAAGACATGTTATGAAAGACTGACTATATTTCCCTCCTTCCTGTCCTACCCCCCCACTTGTTCTATTCTCTGCTTTTGTCCCTGTCCCTTTACAGAAGTGTGTGCTTCTAACAACCCTTTCCCCCCAAAACCTGCCCTCCCCTCCATCATCCTGCCTCTTATCCCCATTCTCCTTATTCTCCTGTGTGGCAAGATATCCAGTCTAGAGTTCATGTCATTCCTTCCCTAAGCCAAATTCAGTGAGAGTAAGGTTGACCCTTTCCCTTTTGCCTTCCTGTTCTTCCCCTCCATTGTAACAGTTATCCTCTGCTTCTTCTATGTGAGATGACTGACCCTATTCTGTCTCTCCCTGTCTCCTCTCCTTCTGTTCCTCTCTCACCTCTCAATTTCACCTTTTAAAATAGCATCCCTTCCTATTCAATTAATCCTGTGCCCTCTATCTATGTACACATATATACATACACATATGTATTCATATACATATATACCTTCCTATATAGACACATGTGCATGTATACATATATAAATACATTTATATTCCTGTCCTCTATCTTCATACTGAGAAAAGTTTCATAAGTTACAATTCTCATTTTTCCATGTTGGCATGTAAATAGTTCAACTTTGATAAGTTCCTTATGATTTCTTTTCCCTGTTTACCTTCTCATGCTTCTTTTATTTGAATGTCAATTTTTCTATTCAGTTCTGATTTTTTCATCAAGAATGCTTGAAAGTCTTCCACCTCATTGAATGACCATATTTTCCCCTGAAACATTATACTCAGTTTTGCTGGGTAGGTGATTCTTAGTTTTAATCCTAGCTCCCTTGATCTCTGGAATATCATATTCCAGGCCCTTTGATACCTTAATGTAGAAGCTGCCAGATCCTGAGTTATCCTAATTGTGTTTCCACAGTATTCAAACTGTTTCTTCTTGGCAGCCTGTAATATTTTCTCCTTGATCTGGGGACTCTGGAACCTGGAAATAACATTTCTAGGAGTTTTCTTGGGGGATCTTTTTCAAGAGGTGATCAGTGAATTTTTTCTATTTTGCCCTCTGGTTCTAAAATATCACGGAAATTTTCCTTGAAAATTTCTTGAAGGATGCTTTCTAAGTTCTTTTTTTGATTATGGCTTTAAGGTAGTCCAATAATATTTACATTGTCTCTCCTGCATCTGTTTTCCAGGTCAGTGGTTTTTTCAAGGAGATATTTCACATTGCCTTCTATTTTTTTCATTTGTTTGTATCTGTTCAATAGTATCTTGATTTTTCATAAAGTCATTTGCTTCCATTTGCTCAACTCTAATTCTGAAGGAATTATTCTCTTCAGCAAACTTTTGAGATTCTTTTTCCATCTAGCAAATTTGACTTTTTAAGGTATTCTTCTCCTCATTGGCTTTTTGGACCTCTTTTGCCATTTGAGTTAGTTGATTTTTAAGGTGTTATTTTCTTCAATCAGGTTATTGACTCTCTTATCCTGGTTTTCTTGCATCATTCTTATTTGTTTTCCCAATTTTTTCCTCAACTTCTCTTATTTGGTTTCCAAAATCCATCTTAAGCTCCTCTATTTCCTGTGACCAGTCTACCAGTCTACATTTTTCTTGGAAGCTTTTGGTGTGGGAGTTCTGACTGTGTAATCTTCCTCCCATTCCATGCTTTGATCATTTTTGTCCCCCAAAAAGGAATCTAAAGTTGGATTGCTGGGCTTGCTTTGCTTTCTTTGCCTGCTAATGTTGCCAGTCAATTACTTGACTTTCTAGCTTTGTGGAACTTTGCTTCCAGAGGGGAGAGCTCTGTCCCAAATTGCTGGGGTTTTTGCAGCTGCCAGAGCTATTAGGAGGCCATTGTCTCTGCAGCCCTACCAGCTTTGGCCCACTGTTCACGTACTTCAGGACTACCACCCCAAGACCACAATCCTGATCTGGGCAACTTAAGGTAAGAGCGCTTAGCCTCTGAATGATCTCTTGCCCCCCCTGCAGTCTGCAGGCCAAGAGCTCTGAAGCAGCCACGTGGAGGTGGCTGCAGGGCAGCTGCTTCTGCTGCTTCCTTGCCCTGGGGATGGATGGCTGGACCTGCTTTTCTCCCCCAAATTCAGCTGAGTTCCACTGACCTTTCACTTAATCCTTGTTTCTTATGGGTTGATAATTCTGGAAACTGCCACAGCTGCCACTGATCCACTCTCCTGAAGGCTCCAGCTGAGGCTTGTCCTGGCTGCCCCAGGGAAAAGCTACGGTTTCAGCCAGGCTGATTTCAGCTCCCAGCGTGCTACAATGGGCCCTTCCTGTCAGACTGCCAGGCTATCTTCAGTGGGAGCTTTGTTTCTCTGTGCTTTTGTGGGTTCTGGAGCCCTAAATTTTGTTTAGAGTCATATTTTATAGGTATTTGAGGTGGTTTTGGGGGGAGCTGAGTTTTCCTGCTTTTACACCCATCAACAAATTACTTGTCTAATAGTTGGCCAATGACTCTCCCCACAATGGATTTTTTTTTTATTAGATTGGTGCCAGGCCTCTCTAGTCCTAGATTTCTAAACACTCTAACAGGAGCCAGCACTCAGAATCATGGGAGGAGGAGGAAGAAAAGAAGGAAAAGCATGTTTATAGAGCTTCAGGATTTGCAAAGCCCTTTATAAACATTATATCATTTTATCCTCACAAGAATCTTAGAAAGTAGGCTCTATTATTATCATCCCCATTTCACAGACAAAGAAATTGAAGCAAGCAAAGGTTGTGTGACTTGCCCAGAGTCACACAGCTGGTGTCTAAAGAATTTTAACTCAGGTCTTCCTGATTCCTAGTCCAGCATTGTATCTGCAACCTAATGGCCCTGAAGTGCAAGAACACCCAAATAAGTAACTGGCAGACATAATATTCAGGTTTACAGTTTAGTAAAAAAAAAATCTAACCCCATCAAAGAGTCTCCTCTAGCCTTGGTACTATATTAGAAGCTTCTAACAGAACAGACATCATGGCTTGGTTCTTTAACAAGCAAGATTTTTTTTTCTACATAACACAGAATAAGTCCTGAATCTGCCAGCTTTGGGGATTATAGGGTAATCCTGATACTTAGCATCACAAAGTAAAGAAAAGCATTACAGGGTATTCTAATAATAATTCTTTAATAGTCTCTCTCAAATAGAGGCAGGCTCTTAAAGTTATGTTAGAAACAAGTCTGCCAGGATATAAAATTATGAATTGTAGCTCATCTCTCTCAAGGCAGAGGACATATCATCCTTCCTCAGCCCTGGAGGGAGGAGAATCTTAACTGAATAATTTTAAGTGGAGCATGTACCACTTGAAAGGAGAAACTCTTAAGAAATAGCTGGGTATAAATGGTGGGTAAATCATGAAATTGTCAGTCTAAAGAATGCTTTACAGGTCACAAAGTCCTATAATGGGCAGATCTTCTAAACTGTTAAACCTATGTAACATCTGTGACCCTGTTTCCCCATTTGTAAAATAGGGGTGATAATGCTACAATGTCCACCTTACAAGGTCACAGTGAAGTCCAAATGAAGTAGTATGGTTAAAGTGATTTGTAAATCTTAAAAGTGTTATGTGAAGTTAGTTGCTACTACTGGAAAAACACTGAATTTGGAGCGAAAAGACACAGGTTCAAATTCCAGCTCTGCTATTTGCTATCAGCAAGTCATAGTGGACCTCAAATTCCTTGTATATAAAAAGAAAGATTGGCCTGGGTGATCTCTAGGGTCTCACCTAGTTCTAAATCACAAAATTCTATGGTGCTATGGAGACTTAGGTATGACCACATCAACATGTGTCTAAAGTAGAATGGGGGAGAAAGTTGGTGCGTGGAAGAGTAGGTTGTAGAACTAAAAGGTTAGGTTGCTATATAGCTTGTTCATATGAATGTTGAAATCATTGAAGAGGATGAATGTAGAGAGGTAGACTGAGGTAGGTCTATTACGAGACCTACTAGAGAGGTAGGTCAATTACTAAACTCATTGTAAAAAATGAAAGAATTAAGTGGAAGTTGGTTAATGGCAGCAACAAGGTTGGGGAGAGAGCTTTACAATGATTGAATAATCCTTTAAAAGGCTGATGGAGAAATTGTGATAGAAAAATGTTCTGGGAATAGCCACCATTAAAGAGTGTTGAAAGGGACATGACATTCTCATGGAACCTTCAAATGTCTATTAAAATGGAGAGATGAAAGAAAAGTTGACTGAAGAAATCAATTGTGAAAGATAGTTTTGGGATAACAAAGTAAGAGCTGCAAAGAGGTAGGCAGCGAATCAGGGTGAGCCTGTACGGAAGGAAGGGTAAGGCTGATGGTATGGACATGCTGGCATTATATTTACAATTCAGTAAAACCAAATGACTGGAATTGGAGAACCAGTACAAGAATTAGATTGGCATAGCACAGTCCCCCAAATGCAACTGAGGTAATAAGAAGTTAGCCAAGTTAATCCCCTCAAGAGTGTAAGAGAATTTAGAAGCTTGGTGTTTTAGAGTGTAGAGCTACCAGAGATCACCAGCTTACTTCAAGTCTCAGACTCCTACATGAGGTCTTTCCTTATGTCCCCAGGTTCTAATGATTCCTACACCCACAAAAACATTACATTAACTTATTAAATTGGGGGAGGGGGAGAGGAACCAAACCTATGATTTCATTTGTAAAGGGAATTCTTACTGAGAAAATTTCCACTGATGCATTTGAGTCTCTGTCCCATAATTTATGGTCATAGAGAACTGCCTAGAAGACTGGAGGGTTAAGTGATTTGCCAGGGTCACATGGCTAGAGTCAGAGTCTGGACTTACACCCAAATCTTTTTGACTCCAAAGATTATCTCTCCATTATACCATTACTTAAGGTGATTCTATATATCTTTTTTTCCCTAAACCATGTGTAAGTTATTCCCCTTCCCCTCTTGAAATACATGCCCTTAAGGGCAGGAATTGTTTGGGGTTTTGTTTGTCTTTGTAACTTCATTGTTTAGGTAGCACAGAGCCTGGATCATAATAGGGACTGAATAAGTATTCTCTGACTGATTCTAAATCCTTAATTAAGAAAACCGGACCTTAGATCTCTGGGCTCCAGGCTTAATGAAGTTGGGAAGAATTCTGGAAAACAAAGTGCTAAATTTTGAGCTGGATGGCTAAATTTGGTGCTCACCCTGGGTGGCAGCCAGTGGAAGTAGAACAGAAAGTGTGCCAAGGAGAATTTTGGGAGCTGTAGTACTAGAATAAGTTGTCTCTGAATCCAAGGGAAGTTTTACAGAGGGAACCTAAGGCCAGAGGTCACAAGAGAAAAAAGGAAAGCAGATTCATGAGCCAAAGGTGGGTCCAAAAGGTAGAATCCATAGGTAGGGAGAGACAGAAACTTGGGTTGAATACAAGGCAAACAAGTTGAAGCAAAGCTCATTTCAGTGAGATGAACAACTGTTGTGCCTCAAGCTATAGACACGAACTTTTGCTCCTATGCTGACTCTAGGCCTCCACCTCTCACCCATAAAAGAGGATTTCTACGGAAAATCCAGGTGATAGTTGTTTTTAAACAGCCTTTGCTTAAAAGATCAGGACATGGAGATAAATTCACCACCCTTTGTTTCTCTCTAAACATGTCATGTTGTTCCAAGCCTCCCCTAGATACAACTAAACACATAAGCAATTGAGGTGGAGAGAATCTTATCTAAACTTTTCGTTTTACCTGTTTGGAAGGTAGCATGATACAGTAGAGCTCTGGACTTAAAAACAGGAGGGATCAAGGTCCAAGCGCTGCCTCTGAAACTCATCAGTTGTATAACCGTAGGCAAATTGCTTAAACACGCTGAATCTTAGTTACCTCATCTATAAAATGGAGTTGGTAATGGTGACAATGGTATAGAGTTCCAGGCCTAGAATAAAGAAGGTCTGAGTTCAAATCCAGCCTCAGACACTGGCTGTGTGACCCTAGACAAGTTACTTAACTCCATTTCTCATCTGTAAAATGAGGGGCAGAAGGAAATGTCAAACCACTCCAGTATTTTTGCCAAGAAGACCCCAAATGTGGTCACAAAGAGTTGAAAATGACTGAAACAACTGAACAACAACAAAAACAAATAATGTCTTATAAGTTTATCATGAAGATCAAATGAAATGATGTCTAGAAAATGATTTGCGCATCTTAAGGCAGCTGTCATTATTATTATGGAGACATTGGGGTCTAGGGAAGTCCAATGGTTTTCCAAGATCAAATATTTCATGACAATCAGAATCCAGGGATCCTGATCCCAGCCTGCACTCTTCTAACTACAGAGGCCTGCTTCCAGTATTAAGACAGTATTTTGGAAGGAAATATCCAAGAATATCTCAAAGACTAACCAGAGAGATTCATATTTGACAAACTAAACTAGTACCAGTCATTTGCCCATGAGTTCCAATCAGCTCAGCATGAATTCTTTGGAAAAGTCTCTGTTTTCGATTTGGTCAATTACTGATCAACCACATCCATTGGTGAAGATGATGAGCCATTCATTGGAGGAATTAAGCTAATATATTGTTTCACATTCAGAGTTGTTCCTGTGACTAGACATGGCATTGTTTTCCCAAAATATTAATTGTTTCAACAGCCTGAGAGCATTAAAAAATCAACATCAAGTTCTCCTCACCCCACCCTCCCAGGGCTCCTATAATGACCTGAATTTTTAAAAATCACAAACCCATTTTTGAAAATGAAGCAGAAAGTCTGGGAGTCTATTCTTGCTTTTTATAAAGTGATTTCTTTTATTCCACAAATGGTGGAAACATGGTTGGTAGTAGCACTTACTAAATTTTCTAGATCTAATGATGATGAATTAATTGGAGATGGTGGTAATACAATAGTTCAGGTAAGGAAGAAATTAAAGCTATCTATAGTCATTTGAAAAAAATGCTCTAAATCATTGTTGATTAGAGAAATGCAAATCAAAACAACTCTGAGGTACCACATCACACCTATCAGAGTAGCTAACATGACAAAACAGGAAAATGATAAATGTTGGAGAAGATGTGGGGAAGCTGGAACACTAATTCATTGTTGGTGGAGCTGTGAGCTGATTTAGTTGTTCTGAAGAGCAATTTGGAACTATGTCCAAAGAGTTATAAAACTATGCATACTCTTTGACCCAACAATACTATTTCTAGAGCTGTATTCCAAAGAGATCATAAAAACGGGAAAAGGACCCACATGTACAAAAATATTTAGAGCAGCTCATTTTGTGGTGGTCAGGAACAGGAAACTGAGGGGATGCCCATCAATGGGGGAATGGCTGAACAAGTTGTGGTATATGAATGGAATGGAATACAATTTTGCTATAAGAAATGACGAATAGACAGACTTCAAAAAAGCCTGGAAAGACTCATATGAACTGATGCTGAGTGAGGGGAGCAGAACCAGGAGAATATTATACACAGTAACAGCCACAGTGCGCAACGACTGATTCTGAGAGACTTAGCACTTCTCAAAGGACTCACGATGGACAAAGGAACACGACAGCCTTCGTCAAGTATTTGAAGGGCTGTAGTGTCAAAGAGGGATTAGATTTGTTTTGCTTGGATGGAAGAACCAGAATCAGTGGATACAAGTTGCAAAGAGAGATTCAGATTTGATATTAAAAAAAAACAACAAAAAACCTTTCTAAGAAGTAGCCAGTCAGTCAATCAATCCGGATGTATTAAAGCACTTGTTATGTACTAAGTAAGCAGTGCGCTAAGTGCTGGAGGGCCAACAAGAGGCAAAAGGAACTCACAGTCCGATGGGGGAGACAACAAGCAAACAAATATGTTCAGACAAGTTATGCGGTTGTTCAGTCATTTTTCAGTCATGTCAGACTTTTTGTGGCCCAATTTGGGTCTTTTTTTTTTTTTTTTTAGCAAAGATACTAAAGTGGTTTGCCGCGTCCTTTTCCAGCTCATCTTACAGATAAGGAAACTAAAGCAAACAGGGTTAAGTGACTTGCCCAGGGTCACATAGTTAGTAAATGAATGAGGTCAGATTTGAACTCAGGAAGATGAGTCTTCCTGACTCCAGGGCCAGCATTCTATCCACTGCGTCACCTAGACAAGAAAAATGAGAAAAAATTAAATGAGAGAAAAAGCTAGAAATAGGAGGGGTTGGAAAAGGCTTCTGTAGAAGATAGAATATTAGTTGGGACTTAAAGGAAGCCAGAGAAGTCACCCTCTCACCCACAACACTCTTTCTTCTCTGGGTTTCCATGACATTTGCTTTCTCTTGGTTCTCCCCCTACCTAACTCTTACTTCTCAGTCTCCTTCACTGAATCTCCATTCTATCTATAGATAGATAGATAGATAAATAGATAGACAGACAGACAGACAGATAGACAGACAGACAGACAGACAGACAGACAGACAGA